>JAGHQL010000001.1:52662-384476 GCA_020080175.1 Glutinoglossum americanum
GTCATGGGCTGCAAATCGGGGGCATAAGGCAATAGTGAAGCTGCTGCTTGAGAGGAGCGCTCAGCTAGAGTCCAAAGACGATGCATATGGTCAGACGCCGCTGTCATGGGCTGCAAATCGGGGGCATAAGGCAATAGTGAAGCTGCTGCTTGAGAGGGGCGCTGAGCTAGGGTCTAAGGATACATATGGTCGGACGCCGCTGTCATGGGCTGCAGAGCGGGGGCATGAGGCAGTAGTGAAGCTGCTGCTTGAGAGGGGCGCTGAGTTAGAGTCCAAGGATACATATGGTCGGACGCCGCTGTCATGGGCTGCACAGTGGGGCCGCGAAGCAGTAGTGAAGCTGCTGATTGAGAGGGGTGCTGAGAAATCTAGTTTGACCTGGCTATAATGCCTTCACAGTGAAGTCCATTGCATTACATATGTATATTTATATAATAACTTTGATGGAGAGGCGCTTGGGGAAGCTGATATTTATATATTGCTAGAATATAGGTGGTTCCAGCATGTTCCAGTTGTTGTGATATTGCTGACAAACTGGTCTGTGGCTAAAATATGATGACAAACCGGAACTTCCCTTCAAATTAGAGTTGAGCACAATTTACCAACAATTTTTGCATTCTTAAACGAGCGAGTGTTGCCCCAACTACACATTGCTCTAGCAGGGAGGGCGGCCGACCCGCACCGGCCACAGGGTTGTGAGGTGGCGAATTCTGTAGCTGTTTTCAAAGAGTTGAGTTGGCTGACTAGAGGCATGGCTAAGGTTGAGTTAGATCGCAAGGCTGCGGAGCTGAGATTGGCTGGCTTGCCAAGACTCCGCACAGCCACAGGCTCAACAGCCACTCTAGGTAAATTACACCGTGATGATTGATTATGTGAGGTGGGGTTCTCTACTAGCCTAGACTAGTGATCACTTCGATTAGAGGTACCAATGCGTAGCGTGAATTTGCGCGCCACAGCAGACACAAGGCTGATGATAATATCCCAGTGTAGTTACTCATGCGAAGGCCGAGGAAGCAGAGGTTCGTGAGGCGAGGCAGGCCTTAAGCGTGCCCGCGCAACTACACCAGTGTAATACTATCACCGAATACAAGGCCATTACATGTATCCTCAGCTCCAGTTGTCCCCTCGCGCATGTATTCTAAAATGGTAGACTTTAAAGGGTTGTAGCTTCACTGACCGGCAATTTGCATTAGGACAGGGAAATCAAAAAACTGTACGTCCTTACCAAACTTAATATCACTATTACTTTGTTATTCAGCTATCTGGTTGATCTTGAGGGAGCCACCCTGGATAAAGATGAAGAAGAAATAAGACCGGAATCTGGTATTGTCAAGTCATTCATGATTACCAGCCAATAGTCCCGCCGCCGGCCTAATTAGAAGTTGAGGGGCTTGGACTGGGTTGCCTTCAACCTTTCTATTTAGAAAAACACCCTTCCAACAGGGTCTAATTTCGACATCGAGTAGTGCGATTCAGAGTTGCCGCCCTTCTTACAATTTTGTCATTCGTTGTTGAGCTTGACTGGCGTTAATAAAAAAAATCACTAAGGCTAATGCCGAAGCAAAAAAGGATAGCTTTATACCTCCGCCAGAGTAATCAGGAACGAGTGCTTGGACCTAACAGAAATCTACCGAGTAGTACTTAACGGTATGTATAATACTTCATAAAGGATCGAATTGTTTACCTCAAGTGATACCTCAAGAACTGTGAATCGTAGGCTTTGACCAATTACGAACAGGAGGTGGCGATGGCTCTTCTAAAAACAAAGGGAGCCCCCTTGTAAGATAACCCTCAATATTTGGCACTTCCTCTCCAGGTAGCTCTACTCGATGGCACTCCTCAGGCAGCTCAACTGGAGCAACAATCGGTAGGCTAGGTGCATAGTGATGGTGGTGGATCTCATAAATGATAACCACAGGCATTGGAGACTCTGTCGGCATTGCAGAATAACTTGCTCTTGCACATTTTGGCCTCGAGCAGATGCCCGGGATGGGGACCTCTCCAGGAGCAAGAGGATGCTGTGTCTGGTAACGAGATGACCGGGCCTTGCCACAGACGGAACAAGTATGCTGGGGAAGAGATCGGCTGTGACGAGAACCTCTGCAGATACAGCGAGACTTCTTTTCTGATTGATACACTATCTTGCCCATTACCCGCAAAGAACTATCAATAATATGTTTGAAGTGGGTAGTGTTTTTCTCCAAGATCACAACTAGTCGACTCGTCAGAGGGGCTTAATGTTAAAAAAATAAATAAATGATGGAGTCTGCGGGAGCCGAAACCGGCCCCCCCCCTTCTAGGGAGCCACATCTAGCACCCCTCCTATCATTAGAAATAAACTTGACGTTATCTAACTCTAGAAATTCGTCCCTCCTCTCCTCCCATCCCCACTAATGAATAGCACTTTTCCCGTTATTGAATTGCATTTATTCCCTACTTAACTTAGACTCACGGAAGTTATACTAATTTAGGAGTAGTATTAAGCTTTTGCACTTATTTGAATAAAATATCGAGTAATTGTATTTGCTGGTTAATGTAATTCCCAAAAGCTGAATTCCAAGTGATAGAAAACAAAATTTAAATATTTCAAAGTCTTTCCGCTCTGCCGTCTATTGACCCGGGCTAGAATACCCTACTTGCTGTACTTGTCGTCAATGACGCTCTCCTTAACAAGGATTTTCTCTTTAGACATGCCGTCAAAGCCACTATCAAAACTCTTCCTTTCTGCTGGGGGTTCCGGCTGGGATGCGGTACGTCTCCTACGGCAGATTTGGTGGAGCAATTCATATGGATCCAACAGGTCTTTAGTAGAAGCAGTTTTCCCAGCAGTGACGGAAGATTCAGAGAGCACGTCGACAATTTGAGGGGCCTCGTCATCATTTTTGGGGCATCGGATCGCCATACCACATCCCAAGGAGATCTTTCTAGGCCATCGTAATTGGAATGCGAATCCACACCCGCTGAACATTGTGTTAGATTTCTATGTGAAGTTAGCAGACATTCCGCCTTTCAAATTTCAGTGGGACAGGACTTGATCTCTGGTAAGCAAATTATCCGGGATTTCAACCTAGTCTACCAAGCTGAAAGACGTGAAATGAAGCTCATTTATAAGAGGCAAGGAAATTTGGAAATAGGATGCTTGGCTTTTGGAGACCTGGAAATATCTGAATAAATGTACTTTATATTTATAGTAACTGAGATGTTAGAGATGTTGCTAAACCTGACTGTTGAGAATGTGATGGTTACGTGTAGGATTAGCATATAGTGGGGCAAGTGGGGGCAAAATACTTGTTCCAAATATTTTTGGCATCATAGAGCCAGTTTGGGCTCTAGGAAGTCAGTTAAGCCACAGTATTCTGCCGGAATAAGTTTGCACTCAAGAGCGTGCAGCACTCAAACTGTATCGACTGACATAGTAAGATCATGCTCGTCTTGTCTATTTTCTGCGGAGGACCAGCCAGCGGGGCGGGCCCGACGCAAAAAAAATAAGTGGAGAATCTTGAACCACTCGGAGCCCCATTTGGATTAGGATTTAGGGAGCCCTATCTGGCTCCCTCCCATCACCAGAAATAGACTTGGTGTTTGGGTTCCAGAGAGCCGGTTTGGAATGGATACGGATTTGGCTCCCAGAGCAATGCTCCAGCATATCCCAACATGATTGAAGTATGATGGCACGTTACAGGAAATTCATTACGAGTATCCCTTGGCCTTGTCATGTGTGATGCACAGTTACTCTATCTTCAGGGCCATATTAGGGAAAAGCTTTTTCAAGAAGAGAAAAGCCTATGGAAAAGAGTCGGCCACCAGAATCTACTCAGACGAATCCAGCCCCTTGTGGTAGATGTGGAGCTAGAAATATGCAGAAGCTGGGAAAGACTGATGTTTGAGGACCGGCAGACAGATCAAGAAGTTGATGTCGACCCAACAGATTGGTTCAGAAGTGAAACGTTGGAAAAGTTATAGAATATCCCCCATCACCAGTCGCCTGAGCAATGATTTCCCGGGATAAAATGACATTATGAGATTCGTTATGTAAGGGCGGTGTTGGGGTCTTTAGGGAGGCGATGAGGTATGCGGAGGAGGTTAGGAAGATGGGATTTGTGGGGGTTAGATTGTTTGGATGAGTAGAAACGTTCCATTTCATTTCTTAATATGAAGCCGTGTATAATGGTCCCTGTTACGGAGAACATGCCACCCGAGTCGGAACTCAACATTTTCGTTCTTCGCAAGATTTACAAATGACGTCTCACTCTCTGAACCTTGAGGTAGGGTGTCCGGTTTCGTGATAAGCCCCAGAGTCCTTAGGCGCTTATGATCGATACGTATTCGATTCGCAATCCACGGCTGATATCGCCTGGTTGGGGCCAAGCCTCAATCCTGCACTTCATAAATGGCGACACTCTCCCTCTCAGCGAGCTCCGTCCAGCTAGGCTCCCCCCCATTTACATTCCCACCACCACCTCCCCTCACAGCTCCTCTATCACTCCGCGCCACAAGAACAGCCTGGCATTATCTCCAGCGAATACCCCTGAGCGGAGAACCATGAGGCCGTGCCTCACAACACAGTTTAGAGCTTAGATTTAATATCGTCCCCTTCTCGTGAAGCATCTCCCTGCCCCTCACCATCACACTCACACCTGGATGAAGTCTCCGCTTCTAGCGACCTCTCCCTTCCTCTCCCTTCTCTTCCTCCATAACATCACAAGTCTCCTTATTCCCCTTCCCGCCCAAAAACAGCATCGCTTCAGCCGCCACGGCACTGACTCGAATGGCATTCGCGACTGGTGCAGTGCCATAGCCATTCACTGCAGCACTTTGTAGGAATGAGAAGACATGTTGAGTTGGCACGTTGCCGAGCGTAGCTTGGAGCTTTGAGGCTAAGGATACTGTGAAGAGGAAGCCCAACAGAGGTTAGTGCGCTGAAGGTGTTTCAATCCTATATGAGAAATGATGAGGAAAAACAGTAGAATGTTCTAAAGCAAGTGTTATATTCTTACCAGCCATGGGGCCGTTAGGACTAAACCTCAGTAAAATGCAGTCTGGTAAGGGTGAGCTTTAATAGAGTCCTGCAGCTTGGCTCCAAGGGCGTTATAGTCAACGGTGAGAACTTGATCTTTCCCTCGCCCGAGAATCTTAGTGATGGTCTGAGGGATATCCATCCCAGTCACATGTTGGTTGACACCTACAAAACCGGCCCCGAGAGCATCGATACCCTCTTTAGGAACAGCCCGATAATCAATATCCGGAACTCGTGCTCTTACGTTACTCAAGGCATCAAAGTCCATCTGAGATAGACCCTGGTAGTCGATTTCTGCAATATTAGCTTTGGCGTTATCGACCCCTTCGGTGCCTTTTCGCCTTAAGTGGTTGAGCTGGTCCCAATCGATGCCGATAGCTGTTGTGGTAAGTATAAGAAAGATGAGTTTAAGCCTCATTTCTTGGTGATGATCGCTGAATCGAAGATAAGGCAAACAGGCATGAGCCAGAGAGGTGCACACCGGAGAGGAGTCTTCGAAGACTATGTTATGTCAGTGTATCCTAACCGGCCAGGCCGAAACAAGACTAGCTTGCCTAAGTGGCCAAATTTTTGGCCACTTAGACACGCTAGTCCTATTTTAAATAGAGAGCATTCTGATCCTGATCTTCCAGATGCCACAGTCACCACAACAGCGGCAATGGATGCTGTCCAGACTCTTGGGTACATTGCTGCCCAGTCTGGCAAGTCTATCAAGGAGGCTATTACCGAGCACTTAAGGCCTTGGACGAAAGAAAGACAACTAGATGAACTTCTCAAAATGTTCGATAATAGTTACGATCTCGACGAAATAGTGTCAGAGCTGGTCTCTGAGGCATGGAATTACATCGAGAGCCATGAACTCTGGACGATCCGATATCAGGATCTTGAGTCTCTTAAGAGAGACTTACAGTATGACGACTTTGTGGCCAAGCGAATGGATCACCATAAAGCAGTGACTAGCAGGAAGCGGATAGAGGGAATGACCATCTACAAAACTTGGGGCTACCTCCCTCAAGATGCTTTCCCAGACAGTATCAGTCCTCCGTGGTTTGGCGATAGGTTGCTGCGTAGCCTCAACCAACTCAGCAAGCATTGCTCTTTGAAGGAAGCCATACCATTGTTGGAAATAGCTATAAGAGATCGTCTGGATGACCCAGATGTTGCTAACAGGAGCAAATCCATTCAATATCTTACTCTTAACGATGTCACCAAGGTCCTCAAACGTGTTAAATATGGTGGTGGGGAACTCGCAAAGCAAGCCAACACCAGAGAATCCCTGACGGATATGGGCATATTAGGTATATCTGATCCGCTGGTGTAGTTCTAGGCTGACTGTATATGTACAGACGCGGAAGCATCGCTTAACCTCACAACTGGGCCGAGCGCGGAGGGAGAAGGGGGCGGTGGCAAGGACAAAGATGATGAGGTAGAGGCCGCCGACTCTGTGGATGAGGAAGGGGCCACCGACTCCCTAGATGAGGAAGGGGCCGCCGACTCCGTGGAAGAGGAAGGGGCCACCGACTCTCTAGATGAGGAAGGGCCTGCCGACTCTGTGGAAGAGGAAGAACAAGAAGACGAGCAAATCGAGATGAAAAAAGTACCTCAAGAGGGTAAAGTGAAGACGAAAGCAGGTACGACGATGACAAAACCACCAACAAAGGTGCTCCAGTGCGGATGCGCTTCTATTTGTTCTGCCCTTTTACCAAGAATCCCATCTGCCAGCGTTCAGCTCGATGAAGAAGAGGGTCTGGGGTTGCTTGAGTGGTCGCATGATTTGCAGTGGGCAAACTTTTGCAAGAACCATCTTAGACGTCTTGCAGGCGGTGGTTTGGATATGTATACCAATATCACAAAAACCGAGCTCCTCAAACGTCTCAAGCTGGTGTTTCACTATCGTGCCGATCTTAGCATGGTACGAACTAAGAAACCGCGATATTTCCGACGTACAAGTCGAGTTCCTGGTAGCATCATGGCTAGACTTGGTCCGTATATGTACACACCAAAAAAATCAGATACGTTTACCTTCGACGCCAAACAGGTGTTTAACCGGTTTGCTGGCTGCGCCAATGCATGGGATACCTTCCAAGAAGATGGTACGATCAATATCGATGGCGTGTTCAGTTATATCCTTGAGCCGGAGATCTTCAAGCTCATTGAGGAGGAATTTGATATGTACCTGTATCATCTCCGCGATGAGCAGGACGGACAAAAACGCCGGGGATGGATGCGCCACATGCTTTATTCTCTTGTCCAACAGCTTGTCCGGCAGGACCCTGTCTATTATGCACTCATGGCAGCCTCGCGGCCAGACAAAAATACCTGGTTGATATGCTATCCCTACTACGTCAAGTATCAGGTTGAGGGTGAAAGTACTGGTTTCGCTCATCTGGATATTAATGTCGATAGGTTTGTGGAAACGGGTCGTGGAAAAAATATCATTCAAGGATCCCTTAGCTTGGACGACGAGAACGAGCATGGCTGCACTTTGTTGGTGTTTGGATTCCACCGTCATATTCACGAATGGTGGGCGCGGGTAAAGCAACGAGGACAGGACAGTTCAGGCTATACAACAAATGCAAAGAAGACATATCTTCCTGTTGACCAGCAAGACTTCGGCAGACTTGTTCCTGTTCCTTGCAAGCGTGGAGCGGTGCGGATCACTATGCCAGAAATACTTCATGGGTCAACCCCAAAAGCGAAGAACATTCGGCGAACACTATTCAATTGGCCTACTGGAATACGTGCAGACCACCAGACATTAGACATGGAAGAAGCAGAGACGTGGAATCAAGTGGCGCAATGTCACCAGTCTATGGAGGCGCCAATGAAGAGCACAAGCGGAGAAGGATTTCGATATGGCCGACCATTGTTTCCTTTTCCCGGCGTGACAAAGTTAAGCAGTACGAGCTGCGTGGGGGACTCTTTGATCGGAGTCCGGCGGTGGGACGACATACGGGTTGAAGAAGAACGGAACATTCTCCTTGGAGCTGATGATGAATCGGCCTTGCAACTAGCTAAAGAGATTCGTGAACGTCTTGTACGGGCGTTCTTCAATGCGTTTCCTTACGTCCGGATGAACGAAGAGCGAGCATACCAAGATCGTTCTTACTTCCGGAACAAGTACCGGCCCCGCCCTGAAGCAGAACGAGATGAGAGCAGTCTTTCAAGTGAGGCATTGAGCAGTATGTCACTTGCTGATGACGATGAGGACGCGGAAGATTTTGAGGAGGGAGATAGCGAGCTCGAAGTAGGCATGGAGGAACCATTAGAGCAGTAGATAATATGTAGAAGCATCTATAGAGTACAATGACAATGTATATTTTCAACATCACCTTTTTGAATGCGACTTGCAGATTCAGTAATCACTCCAGACATCTGATATCAGTCCCTGCTTCAACAAAAGAGGCTCCAATCTTAGGAATGACCTCTCCCAAAAATGTTCCAACTCTAGGAGCTAGACGAGAGTCGAAGAGCCCATACTAGAGGTCAAACCGCCTATTACCTTACCGGGATACTAAAATTAGCATCTCAATACTGAGCGTCAGAAAACGGGACCCCTCTCTTTCTCATCGACGACCTTTGCCCAACTAAAGTCACCAGAAAGACTAGCAATGACTGAGAACAAGAGGAAGATAGATCTTAAGAGGAGGAAGAAAGCCGATCTGGGAGCTGGATGCTATTTTTGACAGTAGGCTTGGTTACTTGTATTTCACGCCGAGGTCCCCCCACGAGGAACCAGTTTGGGACACCTCCACTAGCCATATTATCAAGGATGCTAATTGAAGCGTGCTGATTGTCAGTTCTTCCCCCACTTACTCTACAGCCGAACCAGAACGGGCAAAATGGTACGGGGCTCGGTTTTAAGGCTGTTGGGGGATATTGCAAAAGGGCTTATTAAAACTTCGTCATTAAAGCGGCGTCTTCCGGCCTTCGCTTTAGCAAGATAAGGTTTTCCTGGGGTTTTCCGAAGCGCTCAGCACTTGGGGGGGGAACGTAGGCCTTAGAATCATTCACAAATGTGTGCGGTAGCGCTTTCCTAGAGGGTCTGCACGTATGATCGTTGGCGAACCCAGGCCCTGATGGCCGTAGTGAAGTGGCGAGTTCATGGCATTTCTGGAATACGTGCTGCGCATGCCTTTATAAGGAAGCGCTAGTTCCGCGATGGTAGCTCCGGAGAGAGTGGAAAGTGATGCTTCCTGCGAGCTCCTCCCTTGCGATCATTCCATCCAACGGAGTGTTTTCGGAATGTCGGACCAGAGCCCCGATGATCCGGTGCTATCTTCTTTTGCCATCTCCCCACCTTCAAACCATGCAGGCAGCTAGCCACTCTCTTGTTACAACGGCTCTGCTCTTATTATCTTCTCGAGCAAGTTGAACATTTAAATCGTAGTCGTAAGCTGTCGGCGATAATCGCATGTGCGAAGGGACTCCGGGTGCGAAAATTTCTACTAACAATTAGCGGATAATATTGAGACATAATAGGATAGTAATTCACCTTTTCTACTCGGGAGAACCTTCCGAATGCTTCAGGAACATCCAATAGGAATTCCAATAACTTCTCGAACAAATTGTCATGCTGGGCAATAGATTCTCAACAGACTCCGCAGGAAATCCAGCTGCATACCTGACCCAGCTTCCAAACGGAATCTGTTTGAATTGCAAATTACTTGCCCCGCCGATGCAAGTGTCAGCGTCCATCCTGCCTACTGCTTCCAGTGGTGTCCATGTCCAAACCAAATTCGGGGAAAGGGGTCGTTGCCAAAGCCGCTCCAGTATTCCGTGAATCTCTTGACCAACGCTCAGATCAAGAAAAAGCTCTTGCTAATCTACTTCCAAATGAAGAAGCACGGGAGGGGTGTCTAATGTGGTCTCAAGTCGATTTCGTAGTATAGGACCTGGAAGGCTGTCATTTTAATATAGCTGGAATTGGAAAAGACGTTTGAGGTCGTCCATATTATCGCCTTGGAGGATTTTCACAGCCTCACTCTTTAACTAGCTCATTAAGACAGCGCTTTTCCTGATGCATAGAGGAGTAGGTTCTGATGAATGCAACCTCGGCGACACTCCCGTATAGGAATTAGGGGGCAAAAGGAAGGGAAAAGCTTGCTTCACAAATACACCTTCATGGACCTGACAAGTAGCATCAATTAGTAAAACTTTAGGTGTGATTCTGACTACTGATCCGTCACATTTGTGTGTAGTAATTTTTAATTTGTTTTTTTTTTTTTTTCGGGGGAGAGTCAACGTCCCCCCTGCCAGACCTGATCTGTGGCGTTGATCTAGTGCAGGCGAGTTGGCTGTAAGTTCATGCCGGTGTATGAATTTACCACCTAGTCCATGTGGCTTCTCCAGGCCTTTTGAGGTCTTATCCCTTGCCGATCTTTGCTCGCCATTGGAGGGCTGCGGGAAGGCAACCCTGTCATGCTTTAATGATAGCCAGTAACTCCATGACCTGCCGAGACGCTAAGATGTCATAAGCATACCCCTCTGAGATTATACCCCGGAACTCACCATGGTTTGTCTCATCATGCACCTGGGCTAGCACACCGAAACACCAGCCCTAATGTCTATTATCTACACTTTTTTCTCACAGCCCAATCAACACAAGAGATAGCCTTCACTATACTCCAACTCCTTAGTCTCATACCCTATCCAATACGAGAAATCCTGCCATTTTTCTCCTCAAGCCGGGTCGGATGCTGACGCAATCAGTAATATCCAAGGTCAAGTAGTTCGCAATTCTACCTTAATCGCAAGGGTACCGCTGACACTGTGCGATGTAGTCAACCGGAGAGTCTTTCTCAAAAGGGGCGCTAAACACTAAGGCACTCGGATACTGTGGGCCCTTGTAGATAGTTCGTAAGTAGATCGACAAGTCTTGAGAGGAGGATTGGAGAAATGGATCCTATGAGACAGCCTCCACCATTCCTGAGGGATTCACACCTTAGTTGAAACTATTCCCAGTGTGTCATAGACTTTAGGGGGAAGGACTGGTCTACGCCATCCAATGCCCGCTGACCAATCCAAGTGAACCCTTAAGACACTACACTACCCAGTCTAGATAGTTCTGGCATCTTAGGAATCAATATTGTCGTGTTAGCAAAACTTTAACCGTGTAGGCATCGGTCTGCCTTTCTAGGTAGAAAGGAAGCGTTCTAATGCCATCTGACGCTAGCTAGGCTGAAACGGAGACGCTAAACCCTTCCGTTCAAATACTCCGCAAAACCCGCACTGCCATACGCTGGGCCGAGCCAAGGAGAGGCCATCCGTATCCAATGGATGAAGCCTGTACTGCTCATAACGAATTTCCAAACTAGGCCAGACATCCGAACAAACTCACTCAACTGACCATTCCAACAAGAGCGAATCATGTTCCGTATCCCTCGCCAAGGGGCTGATGTGGATGCCCCCGCAGGGATTCAATAATTATTTGTTTGAGCTCCGGCCTATCAGTGACAAACTCTGCTTCTATGGCAATCCGTTATTCAAGCACTACCCAATCCTCCAAGCTCTAGGCAACCCGTGTAACTAGTGTCGGCGAAGCTTCGACTATCTAGGTACCAGTCCACCTTGCCTTGTGAAGAGAGAAGGCGCGGAACATGTCTGTTAAGAAAGAGGCGAAATAGCTATCCTGTCCACGTCATTCGGTGCCGCCGATTGTACTAGATCCTAAGATATTCACGGGAGCTTCCGATCCTACTCAGTCAAGTCGCCATTCGAGCGCCGCGGGAAGACAACACTGCCGTCCCTTCCGAAAGTATGCCTTGTTGTGCTCCTTAAAGGAATGCCGGAACCTGTCATTATCCACCTTTTTATGCACCTGAGTTTACCCGCTGAAATATCGGCCCCGACTCCCCTTGTCCACACCATTTCCCATAGTCCAATCAACATAGGAGATGGCTTTAACCGAGCTGAAAATCAAGGTGCGCAGCTCATAATCCCCTAGTCCCCTAGTCCATGCCGCTTCTATATGAGCACCCCGGTCATTCTTTTCCCAAGCCAGACGGGAAGCTGGTGCAACGCTACCAGCCCCAACAATATCCAGGGCTAGGCAGTTCACAGTTCCTCCTTGCTCGCATAGGTACTGCTAACACCGTGCTGTGTAGTCAACTGTAAAGTCCTTCTCTTTACCGCTCAGCTAAGCCAGAGAGGGGTTAGATCCTGCTCCGCTGCTCTCTAACCGGAGGGTATTCGAGTGAAACCACTCGCAAGGCGTATCACCAAACCTCCAAGTGGGCCAGCGGTCTGAATGGATTCGTTATCCGGCTGGCCCCCCCCAACGTGATTGAATTGGATGCTCCATCCTATCCGATAGGTTCCATATATCGTATCAAGGGGTTGACCCCGGTATGACTATTCTATCACTTGGGATCTAGGGTATTCCATAACCCGGGCTTCCTGAGCTATTGTCTTCGAACAAACAAGAAAGGTTAGAGATAGGCTCAGCTACATCTCTAGCCCTGTGCTGCTCGGACTGACACCGGATCGAGATGCCATGTTTTTAGCCATACAACCGTTGGATCCATTGAAGCTTTGAGCCAGCTTCTATGCCCAACATGGAGGGGTGCTGCGGTTACAGCCATGGCCGTCTCTTACTCCCGCTTGCAGCGGCAGAAAGGAGGGGATGTATTACAGAGAGATGGTCTGTAAAAATTATTAGCCCAAAGTACAGATTATCAGAAAAAGTCGTAGGATATACCTGTGTGGAGCCACAGAAATAACCTTATAATCACGAAAAATTCTCTATAAAGTAGATAAAAGGAATTGGTTGCTGAAGTAAGCTAAAAACAAGAGTGAGCTAGGGTGAGGCATCACCCGAGCTCACCCGTGCTCGCCCAAACGGGGGTGAGCTTGCCACGGATTTCTGTCTTCTTGGCGCTAAAGTACGACAGAAATCCGTGTATTGCTCACCCATTCATCGAGCATTAATGCAAATTTTATTTCATGGTGTTCGAAGGGATAGAGAACTTTATAGTAATGACAGCCCGAGCAGCAAAGATATCTAAACTCTCTCCTCAAGTAGCCCAATAGCAACACGCAGCCTTCCTTCCTTCTCCAGACGATCCCCAGCTACACTCAGTTCTAACTGGCGGAGGAGGACGCCGAGATTTGCATCTATAAGCCATTTTCTAGTCACTAATAGCTCATAGCTGTGAATGTTTATAAAATAACTTACTAGAGAGGCCTGAGATAGCTGCAGGAGTATCTGGGAAGTTGGGAAGCGGTGTGTTATCTGCATACGAGTGCAGTACCGCAAGATGTTGGTTAGGGCGAGTGACACTGCTATTTTGGAGCCTGGAAATGTTGTTGACTCTTCTGTCACAAGTCAAGTTAAAGTTAGTAAGTACAAGTTCTCGAATCAATGGTTATGGGTCTATACTCTGCTTTCAAGCTGTGTTCAAAGCGGTCGAATCTCTGGTTCATCCGCTGAATCTCCTGCAAAATGGCTGCAAGCCCGCCGACCGCCGTATTGCCCATAAGAGCCAGTTGATCGCCAAGCTGATGAGCAGCTTGTGCTGCGACAGCGAAATCGGGTTGCGGGTTTGCCATAGTGAGTGGCGGGTGTTGTTGAAGAAAGAAGCAGGGCGGAAGTCGCTACGGATTTCTGTTATCTTGGCAATTAACTTCTAAGCGGCCTGAGAAAATTCTCGAATTAGCTTGCCTTGGCGGTCTCTTACCCCGTGATACAGGAAGAACTGGAGAATGACCATGCTGTGAGGCTCTCGGTCAACTCGAATTAAAAGAACTGAGATCACGTTACGGTAGAGGCGATCCACTAGTTTTGAACGTACATTTGACAATAGTCCAGCCCGGCTCGAAATACAGCTTCAAGTGTGGTTATCAATTGTCCGTTATTGATGACCTGGAATTGCGTCCCACCGCCCGATTGTCAGTTGTGCCATTAGAAGCTATCTTTATTGGAATGGGAACCTTAGGTGATAAGACTACAGGGTGCCGACCCAGGCTCAAAAGCCAGAGCCATGTGCTGTCGAGGAGGATGCTAAGACATGAGACTCTTCTGTTTAAGGGATGAACGGGTTTAAACCTCATGTCCCTGTCATTTCAAAAAACAGATTCAGGGTTTGTGACTCCCCTGCCCTTGACGCTCTATGCGTCAGTCTTGCAATATCTAGAGAAGCATTATTTGGACACTCATGAGCTACGTCTAGATATGTACCTTGCAGAAAGGATTTCTGAACAGTTCGAGCTTTATTCCTATGCGAAGTGAAAACTCCGCATCTCATATGTCCGGGAGATGTATGCAAAAGTCTTGGAGATGTATGGACAAAAGTATCTTACCGGTCTTCGCTCGAGTGGTCAGAAGAACGCAACGGCTCTGGCTGCCATTTTTCAACAAGCGAATGAGGACGGTCTTGTAAAAGGCCCAACAACGGACGGTAAATACAAGATCAATGTGGCACCAATAGACTGGCAGCGAGTGAGCCATAGGGCTCGTAACCTGGCACCGTCAGGGAACCATACGCCAGACATTCTGAAGCGTGTCTTCCAAACCTGCCACTTCCGTATTGGAGGGCGGCGCTCTGTCGTAGATGAACTTCTCGTCGAAAACTTTCACAAGATGCTGAGGTATGTCACTCTAAGTCATTCAACACTTTCGGAGAGTCTTTCCGCGCTGATATTTTATTCTTAGATTATACTGCACAATCCCCCCCTCTTGTAATTGAACGTCTACAACAAGGTTTCCCTCCACGGTTATTCTCTGTCTCTTGTAAAGTCAGTCGAGCAGTGCTTTATGACGTTTTACAAGGGAGGGTAGAGTGTAAGAGAAAGGTCATCAATAACTCAGTCCATCAATCCAGCAATGGAGGCTCGAAAACTTCTGACTCTACTTAAATCAGAGCTACAGGCTGAATTTCAGACCAAGGACCATAGATATTGGATTCGCCAGGACTTTTGGGCTTCTCCTTGGAGCGATTATCAGCTTGAGAGAATTTTGCGTCGCTTGATCAAGCACAACACTATGAATACCACTCTCTATTCCCTTCACCTCATTCCTTCAATCTATGATTTGGAGAAATGCGGACCCTTCAGGATTATTGGAAGCCATAATCTATCTAGCATTTAGCATTTACCGTATGCTCTGTGTCAGTCATTCACTACTCGTATAACCGTTCGTGATCGACTGGACGAGACAATTAGAGCACGCATCGAAGTAATTATTAGGGTCATGGTAATAGGCAATCCCCAACAAGTTCACAAATCTAAATTTGGTTCATTTCGTCACAGGGCTCTGTCCGCGAGATAAGCCATCCTACCTGCCTGTGCGGAGCGAATAGAGGCTGTTAGGAAACTGTGCGCAGCGTGTGTAGCAATCAATTCACTTTTTAACGTACAAGAGGCTTCTGAGCATACTATATACATGATTCCTCCTTCGCTCCTGTGCGCTGCAAATAGGGTTAATAGAATTTGCGCCGTCCCTATTTGGTGATCCGGACCAAAAACACAGAGTGAAAGGGAATTATCAATCATCCAACTACCTATTGTTTCAATATCCCTGTGTGTTCTGGTGGTAAGAAGCTAATGAATACTTAGAATTGAGAACTAAGAATGTATTGACTTAAAGAAGAGGTTTTCTGATCAGCCACGGGTGGGGATAACAGTCACATTTATATCCATATCAATCTGCAGTGTTTAAATTCGTGAAATTCAGTCCACCTCTATAGCGCCACTAATATTCTCTTCTTTTACTTCCTTGTCATCACCATCATCACCAATATCTATGTTTTCTTCCTTCTCATCGGTTCTAAGTGTCCCCTCGATATTCTTGCAATCTGTCTCCAAGCTGTGCTCTTTACAATACAGCATGGAGGTAGAACTATGTCTTTGATCTTAGGAAGGAAAAAATCGTGAATAAATAGAAAGAAAGGTACAAATCAGAATGACATAAGTATCTCTATTTAGTCGCACTCATCAAGCAATTTCCACACCTTTCATGGCCACAACTAGCACAGATTTTGTCAAAGGCTACATTGCATGGCCCGAATCTGCAATAGCACTTCCCTATGTTAGACCCGAAAGGGCACCAAAGGAACCCAAAGACCTACACAGTACCAGATAGGCCCCCGCCACTGCGTATCTGGAGCAAGCACGCTACTGTAATTTTTACAATTACCACATTTCGGATGTAAGCAGCTTTCGCAAATAGAGGTAGTGCTTTTGTTGGTGCTGCGGCAGTTTGCGCAACACTGTAGAAGTTTGAACGGCTAAGCACAAACCTAGGAGGATGTTGGATACTGAACTTACGCATGTCCACTCGCTATCGCCGAATTTGCTTTGAGAGCCAATACTATATAAAAAAAGCAGGTTGAAGGGCGTTAAATCAGCCATGTCTGTCCTCATAGAGAATGGTAGAAGATTCCGGGAGGAGTGATTGAAGCGAGGCTGGAGGCTTAGCACGGTTACCGCACATCATGGCTTCATAGTGTGTTTCATGGCCCTTCTACAACTAATTTTTTTGTATCCTTATAAAATTTAATATATAGTTAGTGTATTATATGTGTGGTATGTTTATATGGGGCGCTAGCACTAAGAGCGCTGACGCGGCTTACGATTGGCATACTAATAGCCATTCTACGGCTTCCATTCGGGCTCCATAGTACTTATAAGACAAGTTGATGTTCAAAAGTCAGATGTTTAGATGGTAGATTCAAAGCCAGCAAATTACACTCTGTTCAGCCTTAGAGCTGTTGTGAAGTAGTATTATCCTATTAGTTGGTTCAAACCTGACATGATAAATTTTGAAAACTCTAATAAAAGTATCAGACAAAGTCGAAATAGTCCTACCATCTCTGTTTCCAGATACGCACTAGACTCTTTAGATTAAACACTACAACTAAAGTCACAAGAGTGAAAACACATAGGGTAACGAAATAATGAGCTAAATTGGTGTGTTTGGGAAGGACTGTCATGCTAAATACTGCCTATTTTCTATATTAGTCATTTCGATATTCTTATAGTAGATTCAGTGCCTATCTCTGGTAAAATGGAATGAGCTAATTACCGAGACGAGGGACAAAGGTAGGTAGGCCTATGTATGTGGTAGAGACTGAAGTTAACACATCATACATCAATGTGTCAAGAAATTTGGGTGACAAACAATTGTGACCATAGTGAGTAGGCCGATATTCTCGCCTTGTGTGGTAGCAATCCTTGCATGTTCAGTCGAGTTCCGGCTTTCAGCCAGAACAGACACGTTCACTACCTATAGGAATTCGTCAGCTCGTATAATGGAATGCTAGTTGGGGAATAATGGTGATAGGGTTGCTGAACGTTATTCCTCATATTTTCAAATGACTCCATCTTCTGTTGGAGGGACATCCTCAAATCCCGCAGCTGTTTCATATTCCGTCGAATGTCGCCAAAATAACTAGCCCACTGCAGGTTGAACTCGGTGGCATTGAAGTAACGGGTGTCGTCGCGTTCAAAGCATTCCCATGCCTCAATCGTCTTGGTGAGAGCATTAAAGAGTAAACGCAGTACTTGTAGGGTCCAAGTGTAGTCCTTGGTCTGACTGATGTTGCTGTCGTCGACAAATGTGCCTAATTGGCTAGCTGCTAGTTTCTCGTCGAAGATCGTATTTTCCTCCAAGAGCCAGTCAGCTCTAGTTTCCGTTTCAAGTGCGAATTAAATCCTACGTGGGGACGTAAGCGCTCTTCAAGACCACATAACACGTTGCTCCATTCCCTCGTAATCTGCGCTACTCGCTCCGACAGTACCTTCAGGAAGTAATCCCGTGGGTTCCAAACTGGCCACTTCCGGTCCTTAGTCCCGCCCAACGGCGCATCCTGTTCGCGCTCATCGTACAAATCTGGGCTCTCTTCGCTCCCAAAATACACGTCAACGCAGCAATACACAGTCCAACACCAATCATCCACGCCGACCATCAAGAACGAGATCTGTGCTTCATAGATGTACTCGTTCGCATTTTTCCCGCGAGTTGGGATAAAAGGCCCTGAACGGCGGAGACCGCGGGAGTCGGGTGTAGCAGCGTATTCTCTCTTCAGGACGTAATAGGGGAGGTGGAACTCAAACGCAAAACCAAAAGGCTAATTTTATCCTCATGAGCAACCCTGACATGAGGAAACCTCCCACCGGTTTGGAAGAGCAAACTCACGGAGGAAACTTCAAAAAACACTTGGGAAGAGATATAACGGTGTAAGAAATCTCTCAGAACGTGGGGATACACATTTGACACGGTTGCAATGAGCGCTAATGCGTACATGGGTGTCATATCGATGATAAATCTGCTGGAGGTCAGTAAACCACACGACGAGTCCAAGGTATGACTCCAATGTATGGCATGTATTGTGCGTACATGATACGACGTTCAATACCCAAGTCTTGTTTCTGTCAGGTGATGGAACCTTAGCGCATCGGCTTGCCTGAGTAGAGGCATTTCCTAGTCACCTTCAAGCAGAGCCTTTTATAGAGTTCCCCCTCATTGAGTTTCAGCGTTTCTACCACGTTTCCAGAAGGGGGAGAGCCGTCGCCATACACGACCCAATTCCTCCTTAGAAGCTTTTCCGTAACTTGCCTAGGCATCTCAGCTCGATCGTCTATCAATGCTAACTTTCCTCTCCCACCAGGCGAAGGTGCGCAGTTTCTGAGCTCTTCCAGATCGGCCGGCATCTCCGACCTAAAGATGAATTCACGTATCGAGGCATAGCTAAACTCCAGGGGTCCGTGCACTGCCCAGTTTACCTTCGCGGTCAAAAAGTTGTGCATAACTTGGGTGGTCGTTAAACCTTCAGTATTGATAATAGTGTCTTCCGATGCGTACGCCCTATTATCGCGCCGGACGGCAAATATCTTGTCCCAAGAGAAACCGTGGGGGCTGGACCAGGGGGGGCCCGGCTGCTCCATTGTGCTGTCCATTTTGTAGAGGAATATGCGTCGGTAATGATCCAAAAAGTCAACGAGGATTATGATAGAGTGAGGGGAGGCTGGTGGCTTGGATTGGTATAAGGCCAGCCGACCGCCAAAGCTCTTGTTAGGTGTGGCGGTGCCCCGCTTCCTGCTTGCAGAATTTCATGAACTTCATCTGGTTCATAGTTACATGCTATTCTTGCATCGTCCTCGCGTATTGGCTTCTCAATCCCATCTCACCAGAGCACTGTGGAGCTCGGAGCAACTTCTTAGGTGGTAGGAAAGTTGTTGTATTAAGTCATGAGGCTCTCTGACTTAGGGGAGAAATTGTGCGCTTGAGATACTGGACAACGCTATAATACAATTAACGGGAACTTTAACCCCCGCCAAGCTCAATGCTTGCACTCAAGCTCTAGTGCTATAGGGTAAAGCCCAATTTTTTTGCTCAACGGATTTGGGTAGCCGTGCACAAACTCCTATGTGGGGGACTGCCAGCTCACCCTAGCTTACCCTAGCTCACCAGGCTCGCGCGAGCCCAGGATGAGCATTACCCGGCTCACCCTTTAAAGCGGCACCAGCTACGTGAGGCGCGAGTGAGGCCCCGACTACAACCCGCATCCCGTTTGGGCACGTGAGCGATGCCGTCCTGTGCTCGCACGAGTGAGATGAGCTGTGCTTGTTTAGTTCGAATAGATCTAGGTCCTCCTTACCCCGGGATCTGCCACTTTATCTAGCCTGGCAAGGACCTGGTGTATCCTAGGTCATCAGATATCGGACTAGAGCTCAATCATTAATTGATGATCTCGTTTTCGAGATGGCAGCGCTGGCAGACGACATCGCTGCTACTCCAGAAGATGCGCAGCCTTGCCGAGACGCTACTATAGAGAAGAGGAATACGCTTATGACAGATTGGTGGAGGAGCTCAGGCAGTATTTCACATCCATTAATGGCCCTGGAACGACCCATTTCAGGAAATTTTCGGACGAGGACATACACCGGGTGATGGAGTTGCTCAAATACCTAGAGCCGAAATGGAGTGGTGTTCCGAGGCTATATATAATCTTGCGTAGCATTGGTCACCTGCACTCTCTGGATGGTTTTATCGCACAGGGAGTGACAGATATGTGGTTTCCATTCTCAACGGGGTCGTGTCCTAGTACAATGAGCCAATCAATGCGACAGAAGTTCTCGGAGGCCCAACGGATTGTCCTCACGAAAGCAATAGATCTTGAAAAGGGGAACCAAGGAACTCATCAATACTAAGCTCCTGATGAGCTTTTGCCTTTTGAGTCCAAACAACACCTTGGAAGTGGTGCTTATTGTGAGGTAGACAAAGTACGGAGCTCGTTGAGTTATGCCGAGTTCGCACGGAAGAAAATCCGTCGTGGTCGCATTTTCCATCAACAGCAGGAGAATATGGTCTATATCGCAAGCGAGCTGGAAAAGCTGAAACGTTTGAAGCACCATCACATTGTCGAGCTGGTTGGGAGCTAATCTGACCCTATCTACGTTGGGCTCATATTTTCCTTGGTAGCGGATTCCAATCTGACTGACTTCTTACTCGCTGTGGATTGCTCCGAGAAGAAAGACTTGACGAGGAGTTTTTTCGGTTGTCTATTATCTGGCCTAACATATATGCATGAGAATCGAATAAGACACAAAGATATCAAGCCTGAAAACATCCTAGTCTGTGGTGATACAGTTCTCTTTACCGACTTCAAACTGGCATGGAGTTGGGAAGAGTTAGGCCGTAGCACGACTTAGGATGCTACGCTCCTGATGACAAGAAGATATGGTGCACCGGAAATGTTTGTCGATGCCCCTCGAAGCTCCTCTTCCGATGTCTGGTCACTTGGATGCGTTTTCCTTGAGATGATTACGGTCTTGAAAGGAAAACTTCGGCTCTGCAAGTACAATCTACGCTATGAATCGGGATGGAGCTAACACGTGGGTGCTCAAACTCAAGATGTCCCGAGGATCCGATTTGGACAACATCCCCTTGTGTTGGACGGGAAAGATGTTGCGAAAGGAGAGTGCAGGACGACCTACAGCCAGGTCACTTTTTGACCTTATTGTCAATTCGAAAACTGCCCGCGATCGTCATTTTGCGTTTTCGGGCCTATGTTGCCAACCTAATGGGGATCAATATGCAGAACAGAGTTCGAGCTCCGACGTCATCGCAAAATCAAGACATCATCCGACCCATACAGGGACTTCAACTACTGGAGGAGTTCCTTTGATAGACCATAAAAATCCCCCGTACATCCAGTCTCCCGATGGAAGCCTTGACCCTAGGCAATACGCGCGGCGAGTTCCAGCTACTCCGGCAAGCCCGCCAGCACCCCTCAGGGCGTCTCTCTTTGCCGCAATGAGGGATTCGGACGCTGGGCGGCTGAGGGCAGTCATCCAGGATGGTGTGGATACCCAGCCAGAGGATGTTTTTGGTGAGAGACCACTCTATAAGGTTATGAGTTCTGGGAAGGAGGAAATTGCGCGAGTTTTGCTTGGAGGCGGAACAGAGGTAAATGCACAAAACAGACGTGGCTATATGGCTTTGCATATGGCGGCCTTCAAACGCAATGGAGACCTGGTCAGATTACTCCTCGAGGAAGGGGCGGATGCAACAGTTAGAGCGTCTGATGGATGGACGGCCCTTCACATGGCAGCTAGTGAGAAGAGTATAGAAGTACTGGGGTCTACCCGGGGGGGGGGCGTTGTCTTGTAGTGATAAGATAGGTATTGGAGTGGGCATTGAAACTACAGAGAGATTTAAAGCCCGTGGCGGAAAGCCGCTGCTGAGGGGTAATTGAACAGATGATATTGAAGTATTGATCCCGAAGCTCAACCATTTTGGTATTTTTCTTAGGCCCTTTTTTTACCCCTTTTAGTTCTTTCAACCTCATGATACCAGAATGCTTGTACCCTAGACTATAATACGCAGCTCTTCCGTCAACTTGTAAGATACTCGCGGATCTATCTTAGTACTTATTTGGGCAGCCGCTACGGACAGCTGGCTGGATGCTCTGGAAGCCTGCTGTAAGTATTCTGGACATCCCTAACCCCGCCGGGGTTACTCGGCCACCCTACCATTGGGCGGTGAGGGGCGATCACCTGGTACCCCCAGCAATCTGGGCAAGAGCCGAAGGAGGAAGCAATAATCCTCCTTATACCTAGCTTGACCCTAAATGGGCTGGTTATGGGGCTTTTTATTGGAAGTCGAGGTGATTATCACAACGGTCATGCGGAGAGTGCCTGGCAGGAAGCGAGGAGGGAAGATCTTCATCGACCTACCAGGATAGGTAACCCTAGCTCGCTGTGTAGTTCATCTACCTCCTGTCGCGGTATCAGTGGCGCTGGCTGATGGTGCTGGGCATTTATCCACAGCGCTTATCTTAGTGGTAGTTTTGTTAACATTGTTAGCTGTGCAGATCTTGCATGGTGTAGATAGAACTAAACCAAACCGACTATTATCAAATTGCCTTGATTAAACACTAATTACTGTTTACTATGGGGATGTCTCTGTCGTGATTATTAAGAATACACGGAACGCATTCTGCTGCTAAGCATTCAACTACTGCATCTGGAACGTTGCAGACAACGTGCCACAGCCAAAAAAAAAAAATAAATACTGCAACTAACAAGAAATACTGTAGTAGTGATTCCTATATCCGTAGCATTTAGGTTAGCTTACATTGGTCGTTCTCTCTTAGAAGGGGGTAGGTAGCTACCGCTGCAGCACCTCTCTATTCTAATCGAACACCCCTTCTACCCACCGGCGAACCCGCTACAGTACATAGTACTTACGTTGTGGGATATCCTATGCATATATAACTTCGCGTTTACAGAACTAGAAAGGTAATGTCTACGCTTTCATTGAAATTTAGTGGATGATATTAGCTAGGTTATATAGGCGGCTGGAGGCTGTTCCATCAGCAAGAAAAGGGATTTGGGCGGCGAGAGCTTGAGGTGGAGCAGCGTTCAAAAACTGCACCGAAGCATCTAAAAACGGCGGCCGGAGTATCAAGATTTGGATGCCTTTTCACCGGCATCTACATTGATAATAATAATAATAACAGATACCTCAAAAGTTGGGGGTTTTTATAATCGATTCACTTCCATATTCGGATATGACCACCATCCTGATGGTGATCTTGACGGAGAAAGGTAAGCTCGGAAGATTTGTTTAGAGTTGGTGAAATTGAGCTCGATGATAGAGAGTAAAAGGTAGCTACTTATAAGTGGCGCTTGAAGTAGCCGCGGGATCTTGTTGAGTGGTTTAAGCGCTCAACGTTATTCTAAGATAGTCGCGATGCACTAGTAAATTGGTGTCACTTCTGACTAGCGGCGGGTCGAACTTCTGTGCTTGTACATATGATATGTTCTCGATAGAGACCCTCAATGACAAAGGAATGACGCTAGACAAAAGTCACGATATGGGCCTGTCTGAGCCTACTACTCCTTCTTCTTGTGCGACGAGAAAAAGTGATGTTTCTTCTTATCGTCCTTCTTGTCCTTCTTGTCATGCCTCTCGGTTTTCTTTGACCCGGAGCCTTTTGCTGGAGCTGATGAGGGATCGAATGGTTGCCCGCCATGGGGTTCTGGCCTGCCAGGGTTGAGATTTATAGATCCCATGGCAGCTGTTGGAGGTGCTACGGGCTTTGGCAGAGTAACCGCTGGAGGTGGCTTAGGCGCTGGTTCTGGCTCGAAGAGATGTTGAGGGGCGCGTGGCTTTGGACGCTCGGCTGGAATATCTAGCCTGCGCTTATCGACACTCAAATCGCCCACCTGTCGAATGAATAGCGAAGGGGTGATCATATGGGAGGTCGCCAAAAATACATCCCGGGAACTACTTTTGGAGATCTCGTAACATGACCTTGATTCGGCATAAGTGGCTCCACCCGCCATGACCACTATTACTCTCTGCCGCGGTTCAATAGATGATAAGCGGCCCTTTGCCCACGTTGGCTTGGCACTACGTAAAGAGGCTTGGGATTGGTTCTCTAGCCCCGAGATGCCTTCAGAAGGGGCATCGAGGTGAGGTTTCATGAAGGGAAACACAGTTTGGTCGAGGGTTCCCCTCACATGGTTTTCAAGCATTAGCTTGAGCGACGGTTCGAAACGCGAGAGTGCGTACTCCTCCGTCGCATTTGCTGAGACTTGCTTTTTTCCAAATAGGGGCTGAGTAGGGGTCTTGTTGTCTTTGAGGGGTTTCTGTACGCGTACACCTAAAAGTTCAAGGTTTTGAATTACTTCCTCGTCTTGGGGAGGAAGCTGAGCATGGGCGAGGAGCTTGAAGGTGTCTGCCGGCAGAAGTCCGTCTCGGTATAGGATGTATAGCATGATAAGGCGCAATCGGTCTGCAGGGACAGTGCTTTCGTCGTCAAGTAGACGCACAACGTCATCAGCTAAGTTCTTGGGTTTCCGATAGTCCTCGTCCAGCCCAGTTGCAAGTGTCTTGATTTGCGAGGCATGTCAGGGTTTCTGAGCGTCCCGAAAAATTAGGGCGGTTTCAGCTTACCTGCTCTACAGACGCAAGGTCTGGCAGTTTATGTTTCTGGAATATATCCATACATTCCTGAGCCATATTGAGATGCAATGAATAGGCTTCCTTTAGTTCCTGGAATTGTGGCAGCCCAGCGAGCATGGCCTTGATCGCACCCAAGCTGTTGGCATCCGCGCTACTATGTTCGGCCAAGTAGCGCAATTAGTATCACAAGCTCTTAAAAGGGTCTGCGGGGCAAAGCTCACGAATTAGTAAAATGGGGATTTTCGTCGATAAATTTTTTGAAATCTCCCATTAGCTTCTCGATAGTGTCTTTCATATGAGAGTGTCGATTTTCCACCCAAATATTATCCTTTTCTCCGATCTCCAATTCTTTTTCCTCTTCATCAGGCTCGCCCTGTTTTATGATGGTTTTGTACAATACTTTGTCTCCCTCTTTGATTGGTAACAGGTCATGCGCCATGGCTTGGTAAGTGAATTCATGTATCAAAGGAGAAAACAGGTCCATTGACCTGTCTGTGATGAAGAGTGCACCTCGTGGTCGATTAGAAGGGGGCGGAAAATCGGTGCGATATTGGGTATAGGCGTCAAGCTCTTCTTGAACGAATCGTGCGAGATGAGAGGAAAGAACACTGGCTTCGTGAGAAGGATTCCTTGGTCGGTAGTAGCGTATGATAGGGTTCTCGCCAAGTGAGATGCAGATGGAGACGATCTCCAGGATTGATAACGCCAGTGTTAGCGGGATGAGCGGGACTAATCTATATGGTAAGATTCGGAGAATGGACAAACCTTCTTCGTTAGGTCATGCATGTGACCTCGAACCAAATTATTACAGGCAGGGTGAAAAAGGACCGGGAAGCTCCAAGGGTCTCTGAATGTGATCAGATGGGACTCGCGAGGGAAGAAGTCCACCGAAAGAGTCTTGAATTCCGCAATCTGCTCTCGTGCAGATTGCGATGAGTCTATTCTCCTTCGATCATGAGGTTCGAGTGCTGCACATCTTCCGTCAGTCATTGCTATTCCAACCCTGTCTGCAAGGGTGACAAACCTGCAGTCCAGACCAGGTGCGACTTCCTGTACCGCCGTCGCTGAAAGTCGGCCATGAGGCAATCCACAATGTGTGGTAGGGGTGAAAGAAGGTAGACAGCATCCATATCCTTATTCACCGGTCTCCGATGCTCGATCTGTTCAATGTCTATCGCTATAATCAGACACGGCATTTTTCAAATGGGAGGAGCAGAAAACAAACTCGTGATGTTCTCATTTAGAATATCGTCTTCTTTAACGACATTATCTATGAGCTTTCTCGCCGCCTCGTCTATCACGAGTACCTTCCACTAGAGCATCGATTCACTTCAGCCTCAATTCTACATTCATTCTCTCCCTAGAAATGTACTCACTTCTCCTCGCGCAGTATTTCGTACTGCGTCCAAGATAACTACAATTCCGAATTGTCAGCCGAAATCGATTGACGGGTTATGGAGTTCGGGATGGCCTATACTATCACGTTGGACGTTGATCACTGAGACGCCCATGTTCCAAGTGGACGAGTACTTCCTGGCTAGCGGGTTTGGTACGGAGAGGAGAGGGGGTTGGGTTTGGGATGATGAAAATTGAGAACCGTTCTTGACGGTGGCAAGTTAGGCAACAGAAAGTGGGTAATGGAGGTGGGGTGTCATTCACGGGTAGTGTTCATAGAGAAGGTGCTACTGCTGCTGCTGCTATTGCTGCTGCTGCCTGGGTCGGCGGTGGCGACCTCACTAGCTTCCCTCTGAACACTTAAGCTTACAGAGTCGTGTTGCTTATTGTCTCGATGTGCGACAATCGAACTTTGGAGGTTAGACCCGGAATCGGAAAAACTATAGGGCCGTGAGGCTCTGAAAAATATGTTGTATGCATGCCTTTTCCATCTTTCCACCTCTCCGCTGCGATCTCGTCCAACCCCCCTCTACACGCCATTTGATCATGGTTTCTGTAGAAAATGGACTCGGTCAGTGCCTACTCTGCGCGTTTCGCACTCAACGATTAAATTGGTCAACATCGCGTCAAATCTCAAAGCGAGGGTTTGGTAGGGAAGCATCGAAGCTCCTTGGGGGACAGCATCGGGGTGTGAGAAAAGTGCCGAGCGGTGCAAAAGTGAGCGCGATAAATTATTCTAGATGCCTTCGATCTAACGTACTTTGCGGGTATATTATCAGGGTCGCGGTGAACGTGCGTCGATCGGACCTCGTTACCACCCACCGCAGTTCCAGAAACTTTCCCCTGCCGTACGAGGACGTATAGAGCCTTCTAAGGTGAGGCTTATAATCGAAACCCGGCTGGACATCCTGAGAGACTCTCTAGGAGAGGCTTGGTCGGATCGTAGCCGATTTGAGACGTACTTTGCGAAGTTCAAAACAAGCGTCAAACTAGATCCCGGCTACTTTCGCATAATTCCTACTGCCTCTGTGAAGGACAGGGCAAGAACTATATGGGATTCCAAAAACGAGGATGTTCCTAATACCCTATACGATTTTAAGGCGTTCCAGCGGGCGTATGTGGATGGGGGTGTTAAAGGGCTAGACTTGGAACTCAAGCATGCTTTCCTCGGCTTTGTCGCGGACTCGGAAACGACAGAACGCTTATTTGATAAGCAGGAGAAGATCTCGGACTTTCGCTACCCAATTGATTGGTATCCGGCCACAAAAGCTATAAAGAGGTCCTTTCATCTTCATGTGGGTCCCACGAATTCTGGCAAAACGTATCATGCTCTACAGAGGTTGGAACAGGCCAAAACTGGTATCTATGCTGCACCGCTCCGATTGCTAGCTCACGAAATCTATACTCGGCTGAACGCGAAGGGGAAACCGTGTAATCTCATTACTGGAGAAGAGAGGAGGGTCATAGAGGGTGAGAAAAATCCGATGATTAGTTGCACGGTAGAAATGACTCCCATCGACATGGACTTGGAGGTTGCCGTTATAGACGAGATACAAATGATCGGATCGTCGGACCGTGGCTGGGCTTGGTCTCAGGCATTGCTTGGCGTAAGGGCTAGAGAAGTTCATCTATGTGGAGAAGAGCGGGTGGTCCCGTTGATTCGGCAGTTGACCTCGTGGATGGGGGAAAGCCTGAAGATCCACCGTTATACCCGCTTGAGTCCCTTGGTTGTAGAAGACACGAGCTTGAGGGGCGACCTGCACTCTCTGAGAAAGGGTGACTGTGTTGTGGTATTCTCAAGAAGTGGCATTCACGACATGAAGGAGAAAATTGAGACAATAACTGGGAAACGGTGTGCTGTTGTGTATGGAAGCCTACCACCCGAAACGAGAGCACAGCAAGCTCGACTTTTCAATGATCCAGATAGTGACTATGATATTCTCGTGGCTAGTGATGCTATTGGTATGGGGTTAAACCTGTTGGTAGCCCATATTTCACTTACTGTTCCAAGTCCTAACGTCCACTAGGAGTATTAAGCGTATAATATTCGATACTACTCTAAAATTCTCGGGACAGTCCCTCGAGAGGTTAACTACCTCGGAAATCAAACAGATCGCTGGCCGAGCGGGACGCTATCGAACTGCTCAAGATGGTATCGTGGGTTCAAGTTCAACGATATCGGGTCGCGGCAATGAAGCGCTTATCCAAGCCAAATCCTCCACACTATCGCAATCAAACATCGGTATTGTTACGACCCTAGAGGACTTCGACCTTCAGGCCGTGCGAAACGCCACGGCAAGGGAGACTGAGCCCATCGCTTCAGCAGGTATCCTAGCTCCCGCTTCAGTGGTTCATAAGTTCGTATCGTGCACTCCACCGGGTACGCCATTCAGCTTTATCTTGCGTCGGTTGTATGAGATCTCTCGAATAAACCCGCGGTTCCATCTGTGCGAACTTGGTGATCAGCTCTTAATTGCGGAGTTGATCGAGCCAATCAAGGGGCTATCTGTCGTCGATCGGATCAACATTTGTAAAGCCCCAGCAGACCGAACGCCTAGAATCCAAGCAATACTTCGGGAGCTCGCAACATGTATTGCTAGAAGGAGCGGAGGCGCACTATCAGACATCAAAGAAATGCCATTAGATTTATTGGGCCGACCGGCCTCGGCCGATAAATCATACCTGGAATCGCTAGAGGAATTGCACAAGGGGCTGTCGTTATACCTGTGGCTTAGCTACCGGTTCGAGGGGGTCTTCCCCAGCAGACCGCAAGCATTTGGGTATAAAGAAATCGTGGAGAAGAACATCGAAAAGGTGTTGGGGAATATGTCCTGCGACCTCTCTGTAAAGGAGAGGAAGTTACAGGTGGCGATCAAGCAGATCAAAGTGGGGTATAGGGACCTATTGAAGCAAATAGCGCAACCTAAACCAGAAATTCCGATCCTGCCTCGAGATAAGAGCCCTCAACGCCTCACTGAGGGTGGCGCATGAGCGGCCCAGCGATGGATTCCATCCTTTGAGAAAAAACTACTCCATTCAAACAGCGGCAATCCGTAAACCTCCTCCTAGCAGGGGTTTTGCATTATTTTGTGACATAGCTACAGCATAGAAAAAGGTATATAGATTAGCATTCACTCAACAACTCTGCACCGCCAACAAACTCCCTTCGCGATACGTATTACAGGGACAGTACCACGATGTCGATATTTTGGCCTGCTTACTGCGTTTATTCCTTCCCCCCCAATATCTCTCCTTATCGTCTCTTACCACTTACTAGTCGAGGGGGTGCTGGTGGCCATATGGTCCTCTCTCTCCCCAGCATGTGCAACCCATGGTACCAGTGGCATTTTTACGGCACTCGAGTAATCACCCCACAAACATATATATTATTCCACTCGCAGGAGCAAAACCACCCATATCTCTCTGCTTCAAAGAAAGCTAGCTAAGTAGGTAATGGCGCGTAGCAGAATCCAGCACCAACTGAAAAACAAGAGACATCTGCGATTCCAGCCTAGCCTATATGAATAATTCTCATCTACCTTCTAAGGGGTTGGTTGCGTTGGTGCTAGGGCTGTACAAGTCCAGTCTACCTCCTCTCCCACCCCGGTCTTTGAATGCAAATGCAAAAGAAAAAAAATAGAGGTAGTCTCTGGGTTTGAACGCAAGACTGATAAAACAGTAAACGCTCGCCAGTAAGAAGCAAACAATGCCAATGCGGACCGTGCTCGCTATCGTAGGACTCATTAGTCGAAACCCTCCCTAGGTAGGGCGTGGCGGGCGAGGGACATTCCCCTCGCCGAGTGACAAGCGGGATTGGGCTGTGAGATGGATGAACCTTTATGAAAGGAACAGTTGGAAACTCGGGCTAGTATTTGACAAGGGTGGGTGAGTTGGTACCCATGGCTACGGACATGCTGTATGGTGCCTAGAATAACATAATTTATGCCATTAGCTATCGATTTTAACGGAAGGCGGTGGAAACTCTCCTGGTAGACACGAAGTACACGTAGCAATAATAAAGGCTTTCTACTTACTAGGACTTTCTTTGCGTTGCAAATCCGCCAGGCGAGGTTCTTGACGCTTCCGTCCGCTTTGACGACTTCCGGCGCAAATTCGATACCGAACCTAAATAAATGGTTAATGGTCTTTCCGATCTCGGGCTAGAACAAAAAGAGCACAAACATATGTTGGACAGCAAACACAACCCTCTTCGCGTACTTGGCTTCCCTTCCAGCTAGAGGGCCAAATTCCTCGTCGACTGTATTCGGCGCAATCTCTGAATTTTTGTCGAAGCAGTTTCTGACCACTGGCAACAAGGCCTTCTTTACAGCACAGCTCAAACTGCCGTTGGCGTCCAACTCGACATCATCTTCGTCAAACCTACCAACCCGGATCTCGAAAGGGAGTGAAATGGCCATTACATTATGTTTCCCGTCGTGGTGATACCGGAATTCAAAAACGCCCTGGGTCCACCAAAGTTTGTCGCCCCGGAACATCATCTCCCCCTGTAGACGGTCTTTGTCCTCCCCATCACCCCCTTGGACACTAGAAACCAGTATATCACTCACTAAATTACCATCGTCTGCAGAGGAGGAATCATACGCTCCCGACGTCGTAGCCACCCACCGCCCGGCTGACGCAATTTTTGTAACGTCCCTGGAGGCATTATCAACGACTTTGTATAATCCAACCCAATCTTTTTTACTGTGATTCAGAGGTGCCGTCCATTTGACCCTAATCGGAGTGCCGTATTCAAATACCTTGGTCTTGAAATCGCTTCGTCTCTCCACAGGATTGTGTGCATATGCGCCTTCCTTTCCATTGGCATAATCGCAAGCTGCGGAAGCGGGCAAGGGCGTCCCTTCAATTTCGAGGTTGTAGTCCTTTGGATCGTACCCAGCAAGATCGGGAGCAACTCTGGTTAGGCTAATACGGGCGGGGTACTGACTGAACAATGCACTAGCATCCTTGACAAAAACACCAACACCCGCCGCAAGCTTGGGCCTGGCCGACTCAATGAAGTCCTCCACAAATTCCACCGTTCCTCCAAGGACCTTGTCCACATTCCCATGCCAGTTTTTCAGCGGTGGGGGTAAAGAGCGCTTGATGCTCTTCACCAATCCTGCCTCTCGCCTCATGTTACGACCGTACAGCTTCTGCATATGCGGTCTCTCCACGAATTGTATAAAGCTGAGCGCGAGAATATGACTCAGGAGCGCAAGACAGAAAATGGTTGTGCTTCTAGCTATTAGGACCGCCCCCCATATTCCGGCAAGGCCTAAGACTCGCTCGGGATTGTTCAGATAACGGTATATTCCACTGTATGTCAGCTTTGGCGCCTGATCGAAGAAGAAGTCTCCGAAGAACCAGCCGAATTCTTTCAAGGAATCGTAAATGCTGAAAGCCGTCCAGATCTGCAACGCAATGAGCATTGCGCCGATAATGTGCTTCAGCAGAACAAGGCCATAGTTCCAATCGCTTGGGAACGAGTACATCTTCCAGCTTGCAGCAATAAACCCGGCATGACACATTGTCAGACTGAGGTGGTACATCCCTTTCCATTGCCTCCAGGCTTCATCAGGGGATTCTCCAAATTTGACGAAATGTCGTGTCCATGCCTTTTCATTGGATTGACGATTTAGGATGAAACCTAGACCGACCGAATACCAGAGCCGCCAGGCGATAGCGTTCAAGACGAAGAGAGCTTGATAGAAAGGAGTTGACGGCGTAAGCGCCGCCAACAGAAACATATAAATCTGTAGCAGAATGACGGAGATATCGGTGATGCGGAAGAGATCGACATTTTGGAGGCCAAGAAGGTTATGTACCGGAGAAGGCACGGAGGGAGCTGCCATTGCAGCGTCCCACGCGTCTTCAACAGGTGTAGCTTGCCCCACTGAGGGCTCCGCAGTGGAGATATCTTCCTGGCTTTTTCCTGGGCGTTTCCGAGGCGGCGGCGGGTTATATATCTTCTCGATATGCGGATTTTCGACTAAGATCAAGAACGCAAATTGGGCGGCATGAGCGATGATTGAAATGGCGAGAACTTTGTAGCTCGCCGCGAGTAATGAGATCCCATAGTAGCCAGCATATCCTACGGAATACATCGGATGAGGAGCCATCTCAAACACGCCATCGAAGGTCAACTCCTGATCAATCAGATAGAAGAAATCTCCCCAGTACCAGGCATAATCCTTTACAACTCGGTGCGCATCAAGCTTCACCCAGAGATTGAAGCTTACCAGAGCCCAACCGGCCAGCCAACGAGCGATTGTCAAAAGAGTACCCTCTCCAACTGGCTGATTTCCGCATGCCATAGCGAATAGGCAGTATGATACAAAATCACACATCAAAATCAAGTCCACAACTCGACGAAAGACGAGCCATGTGTTATACTCAATCGGAGCTTCCTCAAAACTATAGTCTTTCGGGATCTTCGTTTCCAGCTCGCGCTTAATAACCTGGTACAACTGCGGATGTGGGTTCTTCCCTAGAGCAGGATCCTCAAATAACTTTGACTTCTCTGCCCACTTCACCAAAAGGCGATCTTGAGACTGGATTCGCAGTAAATAGCCAATTCCTATATTGTAGCATCCACGCCAAAAGAGGAAAATAACAGCGAAGGTGGGTATGCGCATGGAAGACGGTAGGATATAGAGTGTCAGGATGAGCAACGCAAGAATTGCGAGAACAACGATGTCGGAAAGGTTTTTTGGCTGTGTGGGAGAGAGCAACTGGGACACCATATCATGTGTTTGGGGAACGGTGAAAACTACAATTTCGTCCCTTAGTTAGCAGGCAATGTTGAACAAAGTTCCATGTATATTCCATCCGATATACATCTATATAGCATAACAACTCGATAGACCCGAGTAAATTGTGTTGAAGCGCTTACCCGTCCCATCTGGTGTCCTTCCGAAAGTTTTTTTCTCCTTTTCTGCCTCATGTCCATTTGCAGACTCCGGATGAGGTTCTACTTTGAAACCATCACAACTCTCAACGGCCTCCTTGTGTGAAGGCTGCCGTGCTCTGAGCCCGTGCCCATGTCCATTGGCTTCGTGTTTTTGCCTGTTGGCGAACCGTTTCTGTGGCTCCCCACCCATGTTGCGAAACTGTTGACGATTGGGGGGCGTTCCACTCAAGCGTTTAGATACGAAACCAATTGTCAATTGAAACCAATTGTCAATTGAAAAGCCGCGGACGGCAGTACTGATGACAGCGAGTGTTTCCCGACGAATTTCGGATTTAAGGGACGCAGAGAGTGATAAGGGCCCCCAGGTGCTTTGTGAATTGCGCAATTGATCTATGTATTTACAAGATAGTGGCGATGTTGAATCCTGCAAGAATCCATGTCTGTGATCAGGACAGTGCGACGAAGGTGTTGGGAAATGTCTGGGAAGGTTGAAGGGTGAGTGAGGAACGATTGTAAGACTACCACGGCTGTGACATTGAGCATTTTTGGAGTTTCATTCCATTGTGGGGACACGGGAAGCAGGAACCACGAGACTCGGCGCCACAATCAGTGACAATCAGTTGAATTTCCAATTCTGGGAGCCGAAACAGCCAATGCACGGACAGCCATGGACGTATAGCCAATATAGCACACGCCTCACGGACGCCGCCCTAAGGTAGCCCCATCAACACGGAAAATCAAACGCGTCTCCCGAAGAACGTGCAGGAACATTTCAACCACCAACCACCAACCACCAACCAGCAGACCTAGAAAGTCGTTGATTCGGCAGTTGGGGTGACCAAGGGCAATGCTCGCTTCCTGATGTGTCGTTTTGAACTTCTCGGTTCTTTGATACTGTTTCTACAAGACCTCCGCTCAAGGCCCAAGACGGCAAAGTACGTGCTGCAACACCAACACCTCCGTTAATCACGCTGAAAAGTTAGGCGGAAGCACAGATCGTCTGGTCGGTCACGCCGTGGAAAATGCTCCATGAGCTCCTTATCTCCCTCTCCGGTCATCCGTCCCCTCTCCTCCCGCGCTCCTCCACCGAATCTTCCCACCCGTTTCTCTCCCCTCCAGAATTAGCGCTTCTATCTTCTCTCTCTCACCTCAGCGGTCTCCACCAAAGCCTGCTATCTCGTACCTCACTGATATCCTCGGTCCATCAGTCTACCGTTTGTCGTGCGGTGTCCACGGCCATTGTTTCAACTCATCTCGCGAGATTTCAGGGAAAGGTGCTGGAGGTCGAAAGGGAGATATTGCGGAAGGATTCCGAGCGAGTTGGCGGTTATGGAATTGTTCCTCTATCAGGATTGGTGGGAGAGTTTGATGGCTGGACTCGGAGGCTTGAGTGGTTTTGGGAGATTGTACAATTTATGCTGCCGTCAGAAGAACCCAGCCAGCGTGAGAGGAGTAAGGCGTGCACTGGAGCAGGCATCATCGACAGGCTGAGGGATGAGACGCGCACTGGTTATCCAGACCTGGAAGAGGCTTCTTTGGATTTAATCAAAGTAGCAGAAACGGCGTGGCTGCGACAATTGTCAACATGGGTCCTCTACGGGCGGCTTCCTGCGTTTGGCGCAGAGGATTTCTTTATCCATGAGTCCCCAGAAGATACAAAAGTAACTACCCGTGGAATCACAGCATTCGTCATCGAGCGTCCATTGCTTCCCAAATTTGTCTCATCCTCTACAGCTTCTTCGATTCTCTTTATTGGTCGATCTCTTAACCATCTCCGGATAAGGGGCACCCGTCTGCCATCTCTATCTGCCACAGCATCTACTGAATCCCCTCTATTATCACTTCTGCCTTCTCATCTTCGCCACCTATCTTCCTTCTCATTCCCAATATCACCATCGAGCCTCTCCGCCTCGATTGCCGCAATTCGACTCTCTCTCTCGCAAAACACGCTGCAGCAACTCCTACCTTTGCCTAAAATCATTGAAATCTTGTCGCTTCTACGCGAATTCTTTCTCTTGGGCCGTGGAGAATTTGCTGTGGCGCTTATTACTGAGGCAGACGAACGCATTCGCTCCCGGTGGCGACGTCCTGGCCAACCGTCCCGCGATCTGAACCTCCAAGGGCTCGGACCTGTGGTTGTGAAGGAAGGGGAAGTCACTGCCGTTCTTGCTCGAACTTGGGCTGCTCTGTCATCCTTCCAGGGCGAGGAGGATGCATCCGATGAAAAGTTAGATTTAGCCAGGGATCTCATTTATCTTTCACTATCCAAGCAATCTCCATCCCAATCCTCAACCCCTGGACGAGCGGCTGGCTCGCATTCCTTTACGCCGACCCACGACGTTGTATTTAGCGACTTCCTTCTCTCCACACCCACAAGCCTCTCCCTCCGAATCCCTCCACCTCTCGATCTCTTTCTTGGCCCGCGGGATCTGGAGATCTACTCTTCAATCAACTCATACCTCCTTTCGATCCGGCGTGCGCACCTTCGGCTTACAAGCCTCTGGCAACATTCCTCTCTCCGCAGAGAGCACCCAGCCCCACTAGGACCACCATACAGCAACACAAAAACTGGAGTGATTAGAATGCGCGAGAGACGGAAAAGATTCAACGAGAGAAGTATGAAAATGAGGAGAATATGGGCGATTAGCGGGGCGGCGGCATTCTTGTTAGCTGAGATGGGGGGATATTTCCAGGGAGAAGTAGTGAAGGGTTGTTGGGAGGGATTCAGGACATGGCTAGCTCGAACTCCATCACGTAGCAGTGGTGATGGCAGTGAAATCACTGTTGATGATGGGGATGAGGATATATGGAGAGATAGTATTACTAGCATGTCCTCTGCAACTAGCCCTGGGCAACCTGCCACGACAACTTCATCAACCACCCGGACAACGGACGACCCAGAGTCACTTTCGCGCGCCCACGCTCTCTACCTTAAGCACCTTATGTCCTCTCTACTTCTCACTTCCACCGACTTCACTTCGACCCTACGTTCATTCCTCCTCTCCACCGACCACCTCATTGCCCTCGTCTCGCGACTAGACCATGCACAGCAGGGTCTTGATCTTGAGGCTGACCAAGGTGTTGTGGATGCTCTAAACGACTGCGCAAAAGAAGAGCAAGAAGTGCAGGTGCAATTGCAGAGCTCCTGTGAGAGAGTCGGGGATGGTCTTAGAGACGTTGTGGCCAGGCTGAGAGAGTTGGATGGTGAGAGGAACAGGGAGACGGAGGTAGGGGAGGCAGGGTATGTACCTGGTGGGGGAAGGGAGATTGGGCGGTTGGATAGGCTATTGATGAAATTGGATTTTGGTGCTATGGCCAGCGTTGAGGATGAGCGTAATAAGGGGAATAGGGATGATAGATGAGCGGTTGATCGCTCCATCAGACGTTTGTAATGGGATCGCGAGCATTGGGGCGTCATCACGCAAGATCTTTAATTGCTACATGGCGTCGGTTATCGTTTTTCTAGGGGCGTTTTGGAACGTGGCAATGACCCACTAAGCATTTTGCTATTGAACCAGCGTTGTCTATCATGAAAGGTAAATGGAATCTAGTCGGCTGGCTACGAAACGCTACATACTATGATGTGTGTATAGATTACCGCCGCCACAAGTGCAGTATTTCTTTATGTATAGCAGGAAGGCAAAGGAAACGCCTGATGGTTATGATGTTCCCATGCCAGGTCCGTTACACCTAGTAGATCCCTCGTGGAAATAAGGATGAGCCATCTCATATATGCATACCCCCTAGTATATCTGTAATAATGTTACCCATCAAATCGCTCTCAAGTTCATCATCACAACTGTTTACCGCTAGTCATTTCCTCATCAATGTTTTGGCTTATAACTTCATCTGGATTCAACCCAATCCCCTCCGCCAGTCGCCTGACCACATTCCGCAGCGCCCCACACGCCGGACTGTCGGGATATGCATCAAAAAAGCTCTCCCCGTAATCACACGCCATGCCTATCCGCGGGTCGAGCGGCACAGCGCCTAGAAAAGGTATGTGTGTGTCCGCGGCTAGCTGCTTCGCGCCGCCGGTGGAAGGTGCGAAGATCTGGGACTCGTTTTTGCAGTTTGGGCACACGAAGCCGGACATATTCTCCACGAGGCCGAGGATTCGGATGCCTGCTTTGCGGCAGAAATCTATTTCCTTGCGGACGTCGAGGAGGGAGACCTCCTGTGGTGTGGTGATGAGGAGGGCGCCGTCGACGCCAGATTCCTTGAGGAAGCTGTTCACACTGAGGTGTTCGTCCGAGGTTCCGGGGGGGGTGTCAACGAGGAGAAAGTCAAGGTCGCCCCACTCAACGTCTTTGAGGAATTGTTTTATGAGGCCGTTTTTTTTGGCACCGCGCCAGATCACAGCGTCGTCGCGGTGCGGGAGCATGAATTGCACACTCATAACGCTGAGGTTATCTGTTACCCAGACAGGCGACCAGCCGGAGCTGGATATATGGATTGTTTCTGCTTCGACGCCCATCATCTTGGGAATGCTGGGGCCGCAGATGTCGGTGTCCATGATGCCGACCTGAGAGCCGGGGTTCGCTGCGAAGGCGTAGGCTAGCATGGTGGTGAAAGTGGACTTACCGACACCACCCTTGCCGGAGAGGACGAGCACTTTGTGTGTGATGCTGGAGAGGCGCGCGGTAATGAGGGGAAGATCGGGATCTGGGCCTTTGGGAGCAGAAGCGCATATGCTTTGGTTGGGACAGCCGGCGCAAGCATCGCCTTTACCGGCAAGTTGTGATTCCGGACCAGGACAGTGCTCTGAGATGTCATGGCGGTTAGGTGGTTCTAGGACGGAGAGAATGCGGGTAGGTGGGGAATGGATACCTGGTTCCGGAGCCACCAATTTCGGAGCAGCCTTAAGAGGCGCGTCCATATCAATTGGTGCCGGCTCATCTAGTGATGGAGCCATCTCTGTTGCCACTTCCTCCCTGGTGGAGAATTATTAATCCGACGGACGACGTTTGTCGGAGAGAGTCGAGAAAATATGGTGGGGCAAAATCGCTATGGTTATCAATCAATGCGGCGCATAAACGGAATAGCGATATTGTGCATTTGCATGCGTGCATATTTTTGAGTGCGGGTCGCTTGTACCACCTTCTTACCACCAGGATATTCGACGGGAGTGTCGTGCAGATTAATCTTAAACCAGGATATTCTACCTTCACTGTCCTGTCGCAAAATCGACCTCGTTAGACTTGAAAACTCTGTATGTATTTACTCTCTGCCAGCTGTTTCTCTTCAGTTGCTGCAGGCAACCGCATCCAACCTTCGTTCTCCCTTCACTGACGCCTAAATGACTAGGTCGTACTCTACCGAAGTTGTGAAGCTCCGACGCTGGTGTTTGAGGCTGTAACTCTCCGTCTCATTCCGTCGTCTTCCATTCATTCCACCACCTCCGTCATACGCCTACTCTGCTGTTGACTCAACAACAGAGGTGTGCCTACACACTTTTTCTTAAATAACCACCCAAAAGCTCGCCACCATTCGCTCTAAATCAGATCTAGAAGAAGTCGTCAAGCTGGGTAAACGGAAGGCCTCCAGTGAGGGCCTCGTTCTTCGTCCCGATAAGAAAAGCATGGCGGTATGTATATCGTCCCTGAGCTTTCAGGTTTCATACGGTGCTCCACAACATGACAAGTGGGGTGTCTTTCCACCCCGGCTCAAACCTCAACAGTCCTGAATCCGTCAAAAATACAGACTATGGCTGACATGAATACATAGGATTCCAACATGCAGGTTGACACACCTCCCGGTGACCAGAAAAATGGCGAGATCGACGAGTCTCTATATAGCCGACAACTTTATGTACTAGGCCACGAGGCTATGAAGCGGATGGGCTCATCTAACGTCCTTATTGTGGGATTGAAGGGACTAGGTGTAGAGATAGGTACGCTTCGTTCGCTAGCTAGGTCAGAAGCACAACGGGTCTAATCGTGTGTGAATCACAGCAAAGAACATCGCTCTAGCAGGTGTCAAGTCTCTCACTCTGTACGACCCGACTCCAGCAACGATTGCTGACCTCTCCTCGCAATTCTTCCTCCGCGCCGAGGACGTTGGGACACCCCGTGCTACTGCTACGGCGCCCCGTGTAGCGGAACTAAATTCATATGTTCCCGTCTCGGTCCTTGAGTCCGAAAATATTACGTCCGACCTCAACCAGCTCAGTCGATTTCAAGTTGTTGTGCTCACATCAACTCCGCTAAAAGATCAGCTCACCATTTCAGAGTATTGCCACCAGAACGGCATCTACCTTGTTATTTCAGACACATTCGGGCTGTTTGGTCATATTTTCACGGACTTCGGCAAGGACTTTGTAGTTAGCGACACCTCGGGGGAGGCTGTCGTCAGCGGGATTGTTGCGCACATAAGTTCGGAGGGGCTAGTATCGGCGCTGGATGAAACGAGACATGGACTTGAGGATGGAGATTACATTACATTCACGGAGATCCAGGGAATGGAGGGTCTAAACAATGCTAAACCCAGGCAAGTCACTGTAAAAGGCAAGCGTTTCCCTTATCAAGTGATTTTTAAATTCCTTGTCTAACGCCTTCTAGGGCCGTACACCTTTACCATTGGTGATGTTTCGGGCCTAGGTGAGTACAAGAGTGGGGGTTTGTTCACACAAGTGAAAATGCCGAAGTTCATTAGCTTCGAATCTTTCACGACCCAGCTCAAAAAACCGGAACTACTCATTTCCGACTACGCCAAATTTGACCGACCCCAACAGCTCCATCTCGGATTCCAAGCGCTGCATGTTTTCGCTCAGCACCATGGTGGCGAGTACCCTAGAGCACACAACGATGATGATGCTACAGAGATGCTGAAATATGCCCAAGCGTTGGCCGACCAGCAAGAAGAGAAGGTCGAACTAGAAGAGAAGATCATTCGTGAATTGAGTTATCAAGCTCGTGGTGATTTGAGCCCGATGGCGGCCTTCTTTGGCGGTTTGGCCGCCCAAGAGGTCTTAAAATCAATATCTGGGAAATTTCACCCTATCGTACAGTGGCTGTACTTTGACTCCCTAGAATCACTACCGGCAAGTGTAGAACGATCTGAGGAGACTTGCAAACCTCTCAATTGCCGATACGACGGGCAGATTGCAGTATTTGGAAGAGAATTCCAGGAGAGAATTTCGAACGTAAAGGAATTCCTAGTCGGAGCGGGGGCAATCGGCTGCGAGATGTTAAAGAATTGGGCTATGATGGGACTTGGAACTGGGCCAAAAGGAAATATCAGTGTCACAGACATGGACTCGATCGAGAAGAGCAACCTGAATAGGCAATTCCTATTCCGCCCCAAGGACGTTGGCAAGTTGAAGAGCGATTGTGCGGCAGAAGCTGTGCAGGCCATGAACCCGGGTCTGAGGTGGAAGATTAACTCACTCCGGGACCGAGTTGGACCTGATACTGAACACATCTTTCACGAAGAGTTCTGGCAAGAGCTGCATGGAGTCACCAATGCCTTGGACAATGTTGAGGCAAGAACTTATGTCGATCGTCGATGTGTCTTTTTCCGAAAACCTTTGCTTGAGAGTGGGACACTGGGTACCAAAGGAAACACACAAGTCGTTTTGCCCCATCTAACTGAATCATATTCAAGCTCTCAGGATCCGCCAGAGAAGACTTTCCCCATGTGCACATTGAGGAGCTTCCCAAACAAAATCGAACACACCATCGCATGGGCTAGGTCACTCTTGGCAACGTACTTTGTTGATCCACCGGAATCCTGCAACCTCTACCTCTCCGATCCAAGTTACATCGACACTACTCTGAAGAGAGGAGGAAATGAAAAGGGAACTCTTGAATCGATTCGGGATTACCTGGTTACCGAAAAGCCCGGAAATTTCGACGACTGTATTATCTGGGCTCGACATCAATTCGAGAAGCAATACAACAATGCTATCCAGCAACTTTTGTACAATTTCCCCAAGGATTCAACCACAAGTTCCGGTACCCCTTTCTGGTCAGGACCAAAGCGTGCACCAACCCCATTAAAGTTCGATATCAACAACGATACACATTTTGGATTTGTCGTTTCGGCAGCCAACTTACACGCATTTAACTATGGAATTGACGGTAAAGGCACCTTGGTAGAACAGTACAAGAGTGTCCTCGGTGATATGGTCATCCCCGAGTTCACTCCAAATCCTGGCGTTAAAATTCAAGCCGATGATAACGACCCTGATCCAAATGCTCAGCAAGGGTCAGCCTTCGATGATGCGGGCGAACTCCGGAAAATCGAAGCAGCCCTGCCCCCCCCAAATTCCCTAGCTGGCTTCAGACTAACCCCAGTTGAGTTTGAGAAGGATGATGACACAAATTATCACATTGACTTCATTACTGCCTCCAGCAATCTCCGAGCTGAGAACTACAACATTCCAACTGCGGATAGGCACCAGACCAAGTTCATCGCCGGGAAAATCATCCCTGCCATTGCTACCACAACCGCGCTCGTCACAGGGTTGGTTGTCCTGGAACTTTACAAGATTATCGATGGCAAGAATAACATTGAGCATTACAAGAATGGTTTTGTTAATCTTGCACTCCCATTCTTTGGTTTCAGTGAGCCGATTGCGAGTCCTAAGGGCACGTACCTAAGCAAGATTGGTGAGGTCACTATCGACAAGCTCTGGGATCGATTTGAAATTTCAGACATGACGCTCAAGGAATTTTTGGAGTATTTTGAGGAGAAGGGATTGGATATCAACATGCTGAGTTCAGACGTGAGCTTGCTCTATGCCAGTTTCTATCCGCCAAGCAAGCTGAAGGAGAGGTATCCTCTCAAGTAAGTTGTTCTTCACTGCCAGCCTAGAGGCTATTGTGACTAACATGTGCTCACTCCACAGGTTGAGCGATCTGGTGGCGACAGTCAGCAAAAAGCCCATCCCGGCGCACCAGAAGAATGTCATCTTCGAGATTGTTGCGGAGGACCAGAGTGAACAGGATGTAGAGATTCCATACGTGATGATGAGAATGAACACTTAGATTTGGGAGAATTTATGCATACATTCACCAAGATGGTTGCTTCGTTGGCATAGGTGGGCATAGATGATCGGGATGAATTTTTATGACGAGAACAGTTGACTGCATCCAGCACATTAAGTTAAACCACTTAGTCAGATAGACTGAAAGAGGCTACTCACACTTAGTCAGGCTTTGAAATGTGCAAGAGGCGGCGATAAGCGGATATGTACCATGATGTCAGCGCTATCCAACATCTGACCCGCATAAGAATCGCCCATTATCCGTGAGACCCAGAAATTTTGTAGATGCTCTACCAACAAAGCCCACAAGCCCGGCAAGCACAGGTAAAGATCAGTCTTCGTAGACCACCCACTGGTTGGTTGATTTGACAAGTCGATCCTCTGATGAATACTCTCTCAATCCGAATTAGATTAATAACGAATCGCATTCTCCCTATCAACCCTAGAACAGCTGGAAATTCCATGAAAATGTCGTCAGTAGGTCAATACCAATTACGATATGCCCTTGCCGCTGTTGCTGCTGCTGCGCCATCCCGCTGTGGCGCGGTGGAGGTTTGCTGTTGTCGCGGATTGTATTTCCATATCGAGCTGTTTCGTACCCGCTGTCTACGCCATTCAATAGCTAACACTTCCGACTAGACCGGAACTACAAGTAGAATTACCGATTGGGTACCCCATGATTCCAAGACGGGCGAATTCCACCGCGGGCAGTCGGTGTTTCGCGATTTCATCTCCAAGAAACCTGGATCTCAGTTCCCACCAGAGAAGGGCCGGTATCACCTCTATGTATCCTACGCTTGCCCCTGGGGTTCGCTATATATTTCCTCTTGACCTTCTAGCTTGGGGAGGAGCGATTAAATGCTGACACCAAGAACCAGCCCATCGAACGCTCATCACTCGGAAGCTGAAGGGCCTTGAAGACATAATCGGGTATACAGTTGTTCACTGGCACATGCAGGCGAAAGGTGCCGTTAACTCTCCTCCTGCTGGGTTCACAGAAGAAACTGCCCTAACTAAATCTGAAATCAAAATAGGCTGGCGTTTTGTGACCGAAGACGAAAGACTACCCGGCGAGGGCGTGACCCCCGACCCGAATCACAAAGATGTGACGCATCTAAGAGACCTCTACCTCAAAGTCAACCCGGACTACGCAGGGCGCTTTACAGTACCTATACTATGGGATAAGAAGACTGGCTGCATTGTGAACAACGAGAGCAGTGAAATCATTCGAATGTTTTATTATGAATTCGATGAATTCCTCCCCGAAAAGTATAGGAAATTTGACTTACTTCCGGAGGCCTTGAGGAAGGAGATTGAGGAGACGAATGTTTGGACGTATGACGACATCAACAACGGTGTCTAGTAAGTTGCTACCCGGTTACATCAGGCGACGCTAATCTGTTTCTGCTTTGATAGCAAAGCTGGGTTTGCAACGTGAGTCTACATAGAAAAGAAAAAGGAAAAAAGGCTAGTGGTAACTTGGAATCCCATATAGCACCCAAGAAGCGTACGAGAAAAATGTCAAGCAACTCTTCTCCTCCCTCGACCGCGTCGAAGCCCACCTTGCATCAAGTCCAGGGCCCTATTACTTTGGATCCGCGATCACCGAAGCCGACATCCGGCTTTACACGACTATCGCCCGCTTCGATGCATGTTACGTGCAGCACTTCAAGACCAATCTCCGAGATATCCGTAGTGGATATCCTGCTATCCATCGTTGGCTCAGGAATTTGTACTGGGATGTTCCGGCTTTTCACGACACAACACAGTTTGAACATATCAAGAAGCACTATACAAAGAGCCACACGCAAATAAACCCTTTTGTAAGCCAAATTTCCCCTCACCTTTCCCCTTGATATTTCCCATTTTCAGAGATAGCTTTTACCATGGGGCATCTTCTACTTCGGCTCTAATTCCAGCGCACTACCACTAACCAGGATCACAGGGTATCACCCCGTTGGGCCCTACCCCGGACATACTGCCAAAGGGTACGGAGGTTGCTGCGGTTACAGGATTGTAACCACATGTACTTAGGGGTTTGTAGAGTGATTCGGTGGGTTACGCTAAACACCGATAATGCGGATGAGAGATGGGGTTATCTAGTAAAAGAATTATATAGTCGGAATTAATGGCATTTCTAAAATTTGGGATGTTTTGGTAAATGGGTTGCGACCACGCAACGTAGCCAATATTTACATGTATAACCTTCAGGGTATGCTAGAAATATCTTTATTGTGGTTGGCTGTAAAATCTCCGATACCACTAGGCGAAAAGTACCGCCGTTCCGCTCCCTAGCCCACCTCCCAGGTCCTCCCAAGAAAGAACGTCACCGAATCAACCAAGCCCTCTTAACAATGTCAACAACGCACTACGCTCCCGTTACCCAACCTCCAGCCCTCAAAGGTTCCCCGGACAGGAGCAGCTCTCCCTCCGGCTCGACGCCGACCCAGATGACTCCGGACTCGAACTCGGATGATGGCGATGACGAGGACGAGGACGCCGGGGAAGAAGGGTTCGAGATGAGGGAGTTTAGCCAGGGGAGCGAGGACGAGGAAAGGGAGAAGAAGTTCGAGAGGCGGGGGAGCTTCTCGACGGTGCAGAGTTTTCAGCTCTATACGCCGGACGAGGAGAGGGGGGTTGTGAGGAAGTTTGATAGGAGGCTTGTGGGGTTTTTGGCCGCGTTGTACATGCTTAGTTTTTTGGACAGGAGTAGTATGGTTCTGTCCTTTTTTCCCTTTATGCGCCCTGATCGTTTGGAGGGGCTTGAGCTGATAATCTTTCGTACTGAACGCAGATATTGGGAACGTTCGTACGCCCATTTCTCCGATGTTTGTTCGCGCCTCTCGCGTTGGTTCGGGGCTTTTTTTTTTTTTTTTTCTTCCAGTCCTGATTGCGGACATATTTTCCTCGGATATTGAAGTTTCGTATTTTTGTTTTCCATTCCTTTTTAAGCTTTAGAGCGTCGGATTCAACGCTCCAGAGGCCGGGTTCTCCTAGCACGCGTGCATTTGCAATTGTGGTGGTTGTATAAATCTAACATTTGATTCTCTGCGTTCATAGGCTTTTATTGCAGGTCTTCCGGACGATCTGCATCTATCCTCCTCGCAATACGAGTGGCTCCTGACTTCCTTCTACATAACGTATGTGCTCTTCGAATGGATGACTCTTCTTTACCGGATCATCCCAGCGCACATATATATCTCGATCTGTGTGTGCTCTTGGGGTTTGCTAGCCTCATCACAAGCTCTCGTCACTTCATTTCCAGCCCTTCTTATCATTCGGGCTTGCCTAGGTATAGGCGAAGCGGCTTTTGGTCCGGGTGTACCTTTTTACCTGTCGTTCTTCTTTAAGCGTGAGGAGCTCGCAACCCGAACGGGATTCTTCATCTCTGCTGCGCCTTTGGCAACTTCGTTTGCGAGTAGTCTTGCGTGGGCAATTGTGAAGCTAAGCGAAAATGGCCCTATCGCCCCTTGGGTACGTTAGGACCCTATCCTTTTCTATCTAGAAACATACGACCCCAAGCTAACCTAGGATTGTAGCGAATGCTATTCCTAGTGGAAGGGTTCCCGAGTGTTGTTGCTGCTATTTTTGCTTGGCAGATCATTCCTGATAGCCCTGGAAGTGCTAGTTTCTTGAGTAGAAGGGAGAAGAGAGTTGCGAGGTTAAGACTGAGAAACGAGAAATCTTGCAAAAGGGAAGGAGGGGGAGGAAAGAGGGGTTTAAGGTGGAGAGAGGTTTTTCAGGCTTTGACTGATCCGATTTGCTATCTTACAGCCGTAGGTCTCGCTTTCACGTAGCTGCATAGCATAGAGAACTGACAACCGCCACAGTTAATGTTCTTCAGTTGTAATGTGGCATTTAGCTCGATGCCAGTTTTCCTTCCTACTATAATCCACGAGTGAGTTCTGGGTTGCTAGTCCATTCCGTTCAGGGTGCTAATGAAATTTAGAATGGGCTTCTCGGCGCTTTCCTCCCAAGCACTCGCCGCCCCACCTTACTTGTTTTCCTTTGTCGTCGTCATATGCACAGCCTACCTCTCTGATCGGTTTCGCGACCGGAGTTCTTTTCTCTGCCTCCACGCTATAATCGCCTTCGTGGGATATGCCTTAATCGCCATTGGCGGATATTTCAGATGGGCTGTGGGTTGGCGGTACGCCGGCATTTACCTAGCTGCTCCTGGGTTCTTCTCCGTAATCACTATCATCATCACCTGGACGATCAACAACCAGGACTCGGATTCTAAAAAGGGGACGGGCATGGCGATGCTGAATGTGATTGGGCAATGTGGTCCACTTCTCGGTACACGGCTTTACCCAGAAGACGACAGGCCTTACTACGTCAAGGGGATGGCGGTTTGTGCTGGGTTTATGTTGCTTGTGTTTTTCGTTTCCTTAGTATTAAGGGTCTTTTTGAAGAGGAAGAATCTACAGAGAGATATTAGAGCTTCTGAGGAGGGTAAGGGGGATCGGGAGGGGTTAGTAAGGAAGGAGGTCTCAAAGCCTCAGTTCCGGTATATATTGTGATTTTGGTTTGTTGGCGCCGGTTTTTCGGCCCTCTGTCTAGCATTGTGACATAACATTGTCAGGGGTTTCCCTCGCTCGGTGTTTGGAGGTGGGCATTTCTTTTATCTTCTCCCTTTACGTTTAAGCCTCTTTCTATAGATGACGGGTGCATGGCTCTTATATTCACGTGGGAAGATATGATCTAGGGTATCAATTAACATCGATATCCTTGAAGTCGGCTCGGAGTATTTCAGTTGGTCGATAAACTCTGTGCCAGGGTGTATCATAACGCAACACAACGTGAATATAAATTACTTGTATAGGGTTTATATTCCCTACTGGGAAAACCACTATTCTTTGCAAGGTGTGAGTTTCCTAAAATTTTTGTACGCACTGCTAGCAAGTAGGCACTTGTGGAGGATACTCTGTGCCTAGCAAAGTGAGAGGCCCAAAGAAAAAAAAGAAGGCTCCCTGCGAGATATTGATTCCGAGCCGGTTCTTCGCTTTCGGTCGCCGTTGAGGCTGTATTAGATTCGCCTTATCCCTAAAATATCCGCTCACACCACTACCCCTTCCCTCGCCTTTAGGACATGAATTGGTACTTCCTGATCCTCAGCCTCTTCCTTAATGAGTAGGTAAACCGGCTTATCCTTATCCTCTGCTTTTATTGCGGACGGGCGTGTTTTCGGTGATAGCCCTACGGGTGGGGGGTTGGGGATAGGGAAAGATATCCCTGAAAGGGTTTTGTTGTCGCTAGAGTCATTTGAAGTAAGAGGTGTCTTGGGGCTGGTTGATGGGCTTGATGGCGAGTGCGTAGCTAAGGGGAGATCCGCTCGATTTTGCAGGTTAGCTAAGGCTGGTAGAGTTGCGCCAGCATGTGGACCGGAGCGCTCCTCAGTCTTCGGTTGGGGTGTTAGTGCCGGATTCCTAAGCATCGTGCGTGCCTCTATATAGTGGAGGCTAGGTTCTCCCTGGGCAGCGGAGACGTGTGCGGGTAGCTTCTCTGCACTGGGAGCAAAATCCTTTTCGGCCTTGATTTGTCCCCTCGCATTTCCTGTAATACGCCTCTTTGCCAGCGGCATCTCGTCTTGCTCATTGTCACTGTCAGTCTCGTATTCGTCACTTGTTTCGACTTCCGACTTTAGAGGTCGCTCGATGCGGCCTCCGCTACGAGTCTGTCTGAAGCCAGGGCTTTCTTCCTCTTTCTTCATCGAAGATCCGCTAGGGTCCTTCTTGCGTTTTCCGTATGTCTGTGCAATACGATCTGGGCCGCCGTGGAAAGGGGTACCATGGGTGCCGATCAGCGTGCCGTCTACTATGTGGCGTCGCAGACGTGTATAGCGCATTCGGGCAGCTGGGGGCTTCAGCCCAGTTGCCTCACCGACCGCATTGAAGTCAATCTGAGGCGCTCCAGCGGGATTAGCCTGTTAGCCATAGGCGCACAATACAGGAGGAACGCACAGCTTTGAAATCCGACTTCTGAAGGCAAACATATAGGAACCATAGATTTTCATCAAGTTGGATCTTCGAAGGCATGGCTCTAGTAATAGAAATATTTGATCGCAGGAGGCCGCGGTGTGCCCCAGTGCCTGACCGAGCTGTAGAATTTGAAAGAGTATGGATAGGTTTCCTGACAAGGCCAAAACATCACATCTGGGAAATGTTACAGCATAAATAAAAACCATAGGAGTTCCCGCTGCGAACACAAACAACGTCCTGAAGACCGCTACAGAGTACAAACCACAATGACAAACCGGGTTCGTTGTAACCCGTCCGGACGCATGGCCTTGGAAGCGGCTCCCCACGTTCGGGAGCTAAGTGTCTCATCACGCCATCAACTGCTCCACTGTCCGGACGTAGAATGGTATACATGTACAAGTCTTCTCGATTAGCTTATTTCCTTCACTCAATCAGCCGAGTGCCCGGTAAGGCGATGGTCCGAACCCGTTCCCCCTCCTTAGAAGGGTTCCTAATAGGGATCGAACATACCCACTGGCCGGCACCTTTATGTTCGCCATTCCAGGATGGTCCTGTCCGGAGTGTCGATCATAGAAACCACAGCTTGTGTGCAGTAGCTAGGTTGCAAGGCAATCAACAATCTAAATACACATACTTCTTGCGCTTCTCATTCCTTATTGTTTCTGTTCTGCCCTGCTTTTAGTTCGGCTGCCTCTCGCACAGCTTCCCCAAGCACCAGGCGAACTGCAACAGCTGCTTCCACAGCTTTATCCAACAAGCCCCCCACCTCCGCCATTTGCATGGGTGTAGAAAAACTGGTGGTACCTGGAATGTTTCCTTTGAGCCATAATTCAGTAATCTCGTCGCGAGTAGACAGATAGCCCACAACACACGCAGCATAGATTTCCTGATGTTCTGATGGGGCTGGGTCTATCACCAGCTGCAACCGGCCATTTTTCCCAATTTCACCCATATCTGTATCCCTATCCGGCGCCTCGTGTTGGCTCTGAGGGGTCTTCACAATAGCTGCGACGCCACCAGACACTAGATCCAAACAATCAATTCCAGCATCTGCAATCGCTGCAGATGCGACAGTTATGCATCCTGCCAGTACGTTCATCATGCCCCAACCTCCAGCGCTGCCTCCTGTAGTCCCACCTCCTGTTTCATCACCCCACCACCGGTCTTCCTCTCCTTCCAATACAGTAATGACGACCTCCACGCTACTCTTCGGCCACCTGTTTCCAATAATGACGCCCCTTAGAGCTGTCTCGAGGTGAACAGCGAGATCTCGTTCACTTGCGTCGCGTATGTAACCACGCCGCTGTCGGGCAGCAAATGATGCAAACTTGATATGCGTTGAGAGTTGAATTTGCGGGGTGAAGGGCGCTGAGCGGGGGAGAGGGCGGGGTCCATGCACCGCGCAAGTGAGCTTCAGGGCAGATGAGGATGGAGCGAGAGAATCGCAGGTTTCGCCGGTATTCGCTGAAGGACTAAGTTCTAGATATGCAGAACCAGACGCTAGTGGCGTAAGCCCCGTCTTGAGGACTGGTAGCCAGCATATCGTCAATACAATAACCGTAGGCCTCTGTCATAATGGAAGGGTTTTATGCGGAGGGTCTGCCCACAAATCTTTCTCAATTCATCCGGGGGTCTTATCCTTGACGGCCGCTTCACGGATCTACCACCAATACCAAGTGAGGACGCGAAGATCACTGGGGAACTACCGCCGGGCGGGCCGTTGATCCGTCGCCTATCTGTCATCGCGGCGGGTATTTCATACCACCCGCTCTGGAATGAGTATTGGGGGACAATAAACGCTGAATGTCGTTGTAGGTTTAGCCCTGAAAATGTCCGCTTATGATTGGCTTAAGGCATATGTACGGCAGAAATTTTCGGTTCACCACAAATTCTTGTAGTTCCCACTTCGTATCTTCAGAGTCAAGATTCTTCCGATTCATCTTTAATTACTTGTCCGTCAATCCCAAGATCTAGGCCTCAATGTTTCGGTACGTCGAGAGCTCCATTTCGCAAATCGCATTGCCTCCGTATCATATGAGGAAACTCTTTCACACAAAGTTCAGGAGATTTTTCCATGAGCCATAGAACAACATGCACTACCATCTGATCAACTCATATCTCAGTTTCTTTTTCAGGCTTCATCTATTAGCTTATCTAACTAACTATTGGTCCGAGCAAGCGCAGTCGCTCCAGAAAAGACCGACATATTTCTGATGAATGTAAGTCCTCTTCGGAGTCTTCTCATCAACTTACGTTCACAATTTCCATGTGATGAAAAAAGTATAATCAGTTCTGCTGCTGAAGAACATTGATGATATCCAATTACCAAACTTACCAATTTTCTGATCTCTTTGCGTTCTATCTTGTTTCACATCATACCCTCCAGCTGAGGAGTTGTATCTAACAACAATTAGGAAAAACCCAAGCGACGACAATACCACTTCTACTCTATTGTTTTACTCTGATCACCGGGATCCAATGCTATCGTGGCACTTAAGGTACCCTATCTCCTGCGATCGAATTTTCCTCGCGCTACGATGACAACAGTCAATCCATTCAACGAATCCCTACCTACCAAACCACCCTCCCACACCCGACCAGTCATTTAGACTTGGGATGACTGTTGTGGAGTTGCTGCCCTCTTTGATATCCTTCGGATATGGAGTGGTGTGCGTGTAATGTGGCTTTAGAGCTCGACACTCTTTCAGCTCGTCTTGGGCAGCTAGCGTTGAAGGCCGGTAGAGGGACTGAGTAAACTGGCTTTCCTGAGCGCTCATCCCGCAATCCTCCAGCATATTATTTTGGCGATGCTTGCTCCCAATGCTGACGGCCAATCTAGAAGTATTCATGTCAGCCTGATTGGGTTGCTCTTACCGACTGATCTTCACCCCCAAAGCAAAATGTCTGTGTGTAATGACAATATGCTAACTATGTGCCGCTCACGGAGTCCATACGGCTCAGCTAGTTTGGTTAAGATTGAGAGCTTATTTGTATTTAATCAACTAAATGTTGAACACAAACATTCTTTCAGATCTGAAGAACTTGATGCCGTGTTTCGGAATGCTGGGGTCAGTCGGAGGGTGTCTCCAGACTAAATAATCTGCATATGGCGGCAGGGCGTACGCCTCAAATTTAAATTACTTTTGCAGCTTGAATCGCCTATTTCTTGGCTTGGCGATCTATGTATCAGGTTCCAAAATAGACTTGCTGCGCACCTTGGGGCTGCCCCTGTAACGCCTGTGCAACTACAACTTTAGTATAGGGTAGAGACCACGTAGGAATTCCCACCGTGCAACAAAGAGTCCCGAGTCCTTGGGTTTGAAACCGTCTCTCCCTCTCATGCTCTCCTTCACTTCGCAGTATTAATCAGTTCCTGCAAGGAGACATATCTTGTAGGTCCATAACGATCTTCGCTAATTCCCTATCACGTTAAACTTTTTCGGGTCATTCATTTCCAGCTCGGCGCTCAGGGGATTGATACGAATTCCAACACAACGCCGGAACCTTTTCAACTTCTCGAATTACACTTGGATAACAGGGACCGCCGATCGAAAATAACTAACGACGGTAGTCTACTTAGCAGGAGGTGTTCTAGGTGTTCTGGGTTCTCTTTGAAGTTTGCTACCAGCCTTCACCCATTCTCGCATGTTGCCTACGCATGCATCTCGACTGCCGGAAAAGATGATGCCACGGCACCACGCCAGTGCCTACTCGAACGGCTACAAGCACCACCTCGGAGCCGGTGGGACTTTCTCCATATCACCTCATAGGTATAGTTAATTAACACCGCAATTCCCGGGAGCCTTTAATCGGGGGAGGTACACCAGTGGGCTAACGTGCTTGTACGGTCCTTGTAGGTTTCAACCTCGTTCACAGCCAGCGTTAAGAAAGCGGAGGCAGCTTCTGATACGGTTAGCGATACTCTGCGGCTGCTCCCTATTCCTCGCCATACTCTTCTTCCCATCCTTTAGGTCTGGAATTCTTCCCATCGTGTCGCTTGGTCTTTTGAGCGCTACAGAGGACTTCCAACTAGAAACCGTGCGATATTATGACTTAACGGACGTGCAAGGAACTGCGAGAGGCTGGGAGAGGGAAGAGAGAATATTGCTTTGTGCTCCGCTCAGAGATGCGGAATCACATCTGCCGATGTTCTTCTCACATCTCCGCAATTTTACCTACCCACACCATTTGATAGATCTTGCGTTCTTGGTTTCGGATTCCAAAGATCGGACGCTGGAGCTCCTATCTGACCTCCTCAGAGAACAACAAGCCAACCCGGATCCAAAGCAGCCATATGGAGAGATTTCCATCATTGAGAAGGACTTTGGGCAGAAGGTCAATCAAGACGTAGAAAGTCGGCACGGTTTCGCAGCCCAAGCAACTAGAAGAAAGTTGATGGCTCAAGCGAGGAACTGGCTTCTGAGTGCCGCACTTCGACCTACTCACAGCTGGGTTTACTGGAGGGATGTGGATGTTGAGACGGCACCTGTCACAATATTGGAAGATTTGATGCGTCATAATAAAGACGTTATTGTTCCCAGTGAGTAGGAAGTTCCCTCTTTGCAAAGACTAGAATATATCGATGAGGTCCCGCCTAACTATTATCTAAAGACGTATGGCGCCCACTACCGGATTGGCTAGGTGGTGAGCAGCCTTACGATTTAAATTCTTGGCAAGAATCCGAGACAGCACTTGCCCTTGCGGATACGTTGGATGAAGATGCGGTAATAGTCGAAGGTTACGCGGAATACGCCACCTGGCGCCCTCATCTTGCATATTTAAGGGACCCATATGGAGACCCAGATGTTGAGATGGATATCGATGGAGTAGGGGGGGTTAGCATCCTATCTAAGGCGAAAGTCTTCCGAGCAGGAGCACATTTCCCAGCATTCAGTTTTGAAAAGCATGCTGAAACGGAGGGATTCGGGAAGGTATGTTGTATCTACTAAACCCCATTCCCGCCGAGACCAGGGACTAAACGTGATCGTAGATGGCTAAAAGGATGAAATTCTCCGTTGTTGGGCTCCCACATTACACTATTTGGCATCTCTATGAACCGAGCGTGGAGGATATTCGACACATGGAGGTTAGCCAAAACCTGTCTCGTGCTCTCACTATTAGCTCGCTAACGAGCCATGCAGGAAATGGAACAAGAGCGCGTCAGGCGTGAGACCGAAGAGAAAGAATGGGTCGAGAGGCTGAAGAAAATCAAAGAGCAGTTCAAGGACACAAGCAGCCAATGGGAGAAAGATAAGGCTGATATTCAGGACCTGGCTATGAAAGAAAAGGAGAAGACCACATTACCGCCATTAGTGAACAAGGTTCAGCCTCAAGCCCCGGCAGAAGCTACCAACATAAAGACCGTCCGAGAGAAAAAGGAGTAGAATATATCTGAGGTGGGCTGGTTGTCTGATAACTTTGTAAGGAGACCTACTGATACTAGCCGCTTCATAAGGATTCCATTTTAGGGGAGGCATAGAGATATAGCATGACTCATTCTGGAGGCTTACTTTCCTATTTAACGCTCCCCACAACGATGGTGGCATCGACGCCGCCACTTGAAAGGGTCCCATATCGACCCGGCCTGCTGCGTTTGACGATAAGAGGTATCATGTACTTGCCAGGAAGAATTCGGAGCAGTGAAGGGGGACAAATATGTCTGCAGAACCCTAGTTGCACGGATACGCTACGCCTTAGAGCACTGCAAATATTTCCTAAAAATCCGTGGGTGCATTGTATAAAACGTCCCTTACAGATATCACCACATCTATTTTTTTTTTTTTAGAATGTCCTGTCGCTATTATAGATCAGTAATTACAGAGTATATTCCCCAAAGTCACTATATATTCTCGGGTGGATCATACGGGCCCAGAGGAACCTACCCACGTGACCGGTGGAAAGTATTCCGAAGGCAGAATTCTAAAACTCGCGAACCTATAGACAAGTCCCCACGGCGTTGAAATTGGGTATCAGCGTGTCGTATACGGTGGTATAAGACCCATTCTAAAGTTTTCAGGGCAAATCTGGAAGTAAGCCGCGGGATTACTTGCAACCAATGTGTTCCTTGTTTGAAAGTCCTCACCACATATTCTAGTTCGATCTCCAAGGCGGGTTCCGCACCATCATGAGTGATGTACCACTGGCTGAGGACGGTGGCCAAATGGAATTGGCACGTATTTATGCCTCACCGTTATTGAACGGCGACGACCCCTCCCGGGACCCTCAATATGCTGCCAATGACCCTGTCCTTGACATGCGGCATACGTTCACTAGATCGACCGCTATTTCGGTAGCCGTCGATCCAGTGGCTTTGATAACTACAGAATGCATCACCGTCACCTCTGCCATGAGGAAACATGCTCGGTGGGCTCATTCTTCGGTCTCGGCCATACTTGGTGGAGGTGCAACTCAGGGATATGAGACTTCACGGCCCTCGAGTCCGAGGGAGGGTATTACCGTGAGGAAGGGGCAGAGGGGTCGAGAATCAGCTGGAGTTGGGTCTGAAGGCGAATGGGAGAGTGGCCTTGCACACCGCTGGGGTCTCCGCGGGAAGAAGGGGAAGAGCATGCAAGATAACCCCCTGATGTCGGCATTTGCCCGGTTAAGGAGCGACCTTACGGGATGCAAAGGAATCTACTATGCTCTGATATGTAAATAAAACATTATATGCTAACACGGCTATAGACATCCGCTCGTTCGATACTCCGGCGCTACTACACCCATTTTTACAAGTCATTCGCTCTTCATCAACCTCCGCTCCAATTACCTCGCTCGCTCTCGTAGCCATCACCAAGTTTTTTGCATACAACCTGATCTCCCAAGAGTCCCCTAGGTTATCACTTGCGATGCAGCTGCTTTCATCTGCCATAACTCACTGTCGGTTCGAGGCAAGTGATTCTGCAGCAGATGAAATTGTCCTTCTCCGCATTTTAAAGCTCATGGAAGGCATGATATCTGGTCCAGGAGGTGAACTCCTTGGCGATGAAAGCGTTTGCGAAATGATGGAGACTGGCTTGAGTATGTGCTGCCAAATGAGGCTTTCAGAGTTGCTCCGGCGCTCTGCGGAGATGTCCATGGTTATAATGTGCCAAGCGATCTTTGAACGCTTAAAACATTTAGAGGTAGAAGCCGGTGGCGAGTTGGGCGCGCTCGAGGAAAGTACGAAAGAAGACATGAACACAGTCAAGATGGACCCTGCCGTGAATGGTGACCAGGTCACATCGCCAAACAAGGCGCCAACGTCAACCAGATCATCATCAAGCTTAGAGAAGCCTCCGGATGGGGCTTCTGAGGCTCCCGCTTTGGCTCTCAATGGTAGTGAAACGAACCTCGCTCAGGTTTCTGCACCGACTGAGATCTCGGAGGTGAAACCATACTCTTTGCCGTCAATTCGGGAACTTTTTCGAGTTCTTGTAGAGCTTCTCGATCCTCATAATCGCCAGCACACAGATGCGATGAGAGTTATCGCCTTGCGGATCATAGATGTGGCTCTTGAGGTTGCAGGCCCCTCGATATCAAAACACCCAAGCCTTGCAACCCTGGCAATGGACGACCTCTGCCGGTACCTCTTCCAGCTTGTTAGGTCTGATAACATGGCCATCCTCCAGGGGTCATTGCGAGTTATTGGTACTCTCCTTGCCACATGCAGAGGCGTCCTGAAACTACAGCAAGAGCTTTTCTTATCATACGTGGTTGCTTGTTTGCACCCTCGTGTTGAGATACCACGGGAACCGGGAATCGATTCGGCACTATATAAAGGGGTCCCGCAAGCTCCTCCTTCACAAGTGAGCAGCGGACGGTCCACACCGGTACCTGTCAAGGATAGACAAAAACTTGGAATGGAGGGAGGCTCTAGAAAACCGGACGCAAGGGAAGCTATGGTAGAAAGCGTAGGGGCATTGGCAAGGATTCCGAGTTTTATGGTTGAGCTCTACATTAACTACGATTGCGAAGTTGATAGGGGAGATCTTTGTGAGGATATGGTTGGTTTACTTTCCAGGAATGCATTCCCAGATTCGGCTACGTGGAGTACAACTAATGTACCCCCTCTCTGTCTGGATGCCCTTCTGGGCTATGTTGGATTTATTGCGGATCGACTTGGCCATATACCATTACATGAAGGGTACCCTGACACGGGTTGTCTCAAAGAGAAGCGCATGCGGAAGAAATTAATTATTCGGGGCGCTGCGAAGTTTAATGAGAAACCGAAGGCGGGCATTGCATACCTTGCTTCGCAGGGTATCATCGACAATCCCGACAACCCGGTCTCTGTAGCAAAATTCTTGAAGGGTACAAGTAGGATTTCAAAAAAGGTGCTTGGGGAATTTATTTCAAAAAAGTCCAACGAGGATATCCTAGGAGCTTTCTTGGACCTTTTCGACTTTACAGGAAAGAGAGTGGATGAAGCGCTGAGGGATCTCCTGGAATCTTTCCGTTTGCCAGGAGAGTCGCCCCTAATCGAGCGAATCGTTACATCTTTCTCAGAGAAGTACTGTTCTAATTCAACACCCGACGGTATCGCGGATAAGGATGCCGTATATGTCCTCACTTATGCAATCATCATGCTTAACACCGACCAGCATAACCCCAATCTTAAGTCTCAAAATCGCATGAAATATACAGACTTTTCCCGGAACTTGCGAGGGGTCAATGGAGGACAAGATTTTGCTCCCGAGTACCTCCAGGAGATATATGATTCGATCAAGACGCGCGAAATAATTCTACCAGATGAGCACGATAACAAAGATGCCTTCGATTACGCCTGGAAGGAATTACTCCTCAAAACCGAGTCGGCGGGGAATCTTGTCCTCTGCGATACAAATATCTTCGATGCTGACATGTTCGAGGCGACATGGAAACCCGTCGTGGCCACATTATCGTACGTTTTCATGTCTGCATCTGATGATGCAGTGTTCTCTAGGGTTATAACGGGCTTCGACCAATGCGCACGCATTGCTGCTCGGTATAGGCTTACTGATGCCCTCGACCATATAATATTCTGCCTCAGTTCAATAGGGACTCTTGCTTCCGAAGCCCCACCTAATACATCGTTAAATACTGAGATCCAGGTCAACGACAACAGTGTGATGGTGAGCGAAATGGCTGTAAAGTTTGGCCGAGATTTCAAGGCACAGCTAGCTACAGTAGTGCTCTTCCGAGTGGTGACTGGGAGTGAATCCATCATTAGAGATGGTTGGAAATATGTTAGTAACGCAAGCCTTTCTGTATGCTTATGCTGACCTTCTCTAGATTGTGCGGATATGGCTAAATCTCTTTGTCAATTCCCTAATTCCGCCATTTTTCTCTCCAACTCAAAGTACCCTAGACATACCGCCAATCCCGCTACAGACGCCCTCGCAGGTTATTGACCGAGCACAAAAGGCAAATGAGAGCGGGCTGTTTTCGACACTCTCTTCTTATTTGACAAGCTACGCCGCTGACGACCCTCCCGAACCGTCCGATGAAGAGCTAGAAAGCACCCTCTGTACAGTCGACTGCATCAACTCCTGCTTCCTGGGCGACATATTTGCAAATATCATGTAAGATCTTCGCCATTTTACATAGAGGATCCGCTAAGGTTTTCTAGTCAATTACCGGGTCCATTTTTAAGGTCCCTAATCCTTTCGCTGCTGGCGCAGCTACCAGAAGAGTCATCTCCCGCAGTTATTGTTGTCAAGCCAGAGCTCCCGCAGCCTAGCCCAACTAATGCCAGCCGGTCCGTCGCTAACGGCCCTGTTTATGATCCAGCGGTTGTCTACATACTTGAACTCGCTACTATTCTGGCAATTCGGGACAAGAACACCGTCGAATCTTTCGGGAAGGAAGTGGCGGAAGCTCTCCAAAGCGTCATTCGCGATGCAGCGAACACCCACCATATTACAGTTTCAAGAGCTGTATTCTACCTCCTTAGCCTTATTCAGGCGAGCCATGTAATTGCTCACGCTACTTATAAGCCAACCTCGCACTAACTCGCCTTAGGAACATTCATTCCTTAGGGCACCGGTTGTCCTACATATTATATCCAGCCTTGACCAGAGAACCCAGGAGCGATCGGCCTTGACGACTATTAATGGCCTCGACCATTGCATTAAAAATCCAGGTCCACTTAGGAATGAAATGACCAACTCCCCTGACTTCTGGTCTATCCTACGGTCAATACTAGCAGTTCGAGAAGCCGCGGCCTTAGTGTTCGAGATCGTGCAAAACGTCACCATTGGTACTCCTTCTGCAATTACTGCAGATAACTATGAGTCCGCGATCTCGCTCCTAAATGACTTCGCGTCTGCTGCAAGTGTTGGGGCATCGCATGAGCAAAAAGGTGATAAAACTACGAGACGAAAGTCCGGGAAAAATACAAAACCAAAACCACCGTAGGTTACCCTGTCCATGCTCCACGCTGTGCTCACACGCAGCAACAGAGACAATGAAGTCGTAGTCCGAGGCTCTAGCGCTATCGGTATCATATATCAGCTCACAAGCCGCGTGCCAAATCTCATCAAGCAGTCTCACCTTGAGAGAAGCGAAGGTTGGCTAGCAAACACCAATCATTTTATTACCGTCACACTGACATCGGCTCAGCATGGACCACATACTGGTCACCGATATTTCATGCCTTAACCTCCCAGTGTGTCAATCCGTGCCGGGAGATCAGGCATCAGGCCTTTTCATCATTACAGAGATCACTGTTATCGCCCGAGCTCACTTCCACCGACCATAGAGAATGGACAGCTATATTTAGCGAGGTTCTCTTTCCGCTTATCATCCGGCTGCTCAAGCCGGAGGTATATCAATCAGATCCAATAGGGATGAGTGAGACACGCGTGCAAGCAGCAACATTGCTGTGCAAAATATTCCTCCATTATCTTGTGCTTCTATCGGAATGGGACGGCATGCTAGATCTCTGGCTTAGAATTCTGGATATTATGGATAGGCTGATGAATAGTGGGCAAGGCGATAATCTGGTGAGTGCACAGCAGGAATTGCGCTTCGGGAATTTTCACCACTAATCCATCCGTAGGAAGAGGCCGTTCCCGAAAGTCTCAAGAATATCCTCCTGGTCATGTCAAGTGGGGGCTATCTTGTACCACCAGAGCAGAACCCCGAACATGAGAGACTCTGGATCGAAACTTGGAAAAGGTTGGGCAGATTCCTGCCCGATCTGTACTCGGAACTATTCCCGAACGAAGCCAAGAGATCGGCAAAGAGCCTCCCAGGGAGGCTAGACGCATCCACCCCAGCCCCAGCCTCCTAAAGCGCCAGTATATGCAAAGCGTGTGTAAATAGGAGTATAGAATATGCGGACTTCTGTTTGTTTATGATTTATATTTTTGGAAGGTCTTTCCAGAAAAGCAGCGACTTTCTATACCGACCTTGGATTAGCGAATTCGGCATTTGCATTTGTTAGCATGCGTTTAGCCAATCAAGGTGCTATCTTGTTGTCAAAGAAAACGCCTTTTGCCGCCTTGAATCATACCTTTCATTCAGTCATATGAGGCGAGGGTGAGGCGAGAGGAAATTCCCGTTTCGTCCAGAATGGTGGGAGCCTGTAAGCAGAGCGGCATGAGAGGCGAAAAAGTAGAGCCAAGAGGGCAGAATGACGCGCAGTCATATATCTTGTCTGTCCCTCGTCCTCAGGTCAATTCGCGGCCCAGTCGCCTTTGCCAGATAGCCCTGTGATCGTGCTGCTCCCATCCCATAGATACGGTTAGCAGCTAGTTAGCGGCGATTTAGACGGATTTAAACTTTGCCGTTGTTAGTACGACGTTGGGCTCCAACCGTTGGAGCTACCGATCCAGAGCTTAGTCTAGTGCTTCGGTTGGCGGCTTTGTGCAAATCAGGCATCGTAAATTAGGGCCGCAAAGTCGATCAAGCTGTGCAACAACAGCATGGCCTCCGGCATAGTGGGACATGCACTAGCAGAGGAGGCGGAGGTCATGGAGACCGGGGTGGAGCGAGACACAGGGGGAGGAAGATAGGGAGATAGACAGGGAGAGAGACATTCTAACGTATGTACAGACAGGGAGAGCACGCACAGTTGGTTCCCCGCCTGTTGCTAAGCGGGATGCAAGCAATCTACTCCATCTGGTTCTCATCATCGAGGGTTACAGGGCTCCTCACGGCTTTCTCTCGCTGCATCTTGCTAGCACAACAGCGCCGGTATCTGCGACCGTGAGTAACCCTTGTCCACGCCCATGCAACCCACACGATGACGATGCGCACGTTCAATAGCCAGTTTGCGTGTCCCAGCCTATAACGCAAAGGCGGGGAAGAAGAGATAAGCCAAATGCCAGAAAAAAATGCCCAGCTCCTTCTTGTTGCAGAACACGATGCAATGAGAGACGGGACTGCAGCTGCCAAGGCCGGGACCAACCATACCCTGAAGAGCATTAGCCGTTGCAACGATCAATCGATTGCACGCCCCCTCCAAACCACCAGACCCTGACCCGGTGGCGAATAACGACCGCATGTTTGTTTCGGCGATCCCTATTGACCCCAGAGCCAAGCTGTGATATCCTTGACGTAAGTAGGCGGAGCCCCGGCCTTGTGATTCGGTCGAGGATTAAGCTCGGGTCTCAAAGACGCCTTTTACCTTGAAGCAAAGGCAAGAAGAGGGCCCACTCAATCACACACGGGAGTATCACGCTCGAAGGGCCGAATTCAATTGGGACGCTCTAACTGGGTACATCATGTGGCCCCCGGGCGATGACTGGACATCCTTCTGCTGCTGTAGATATATACCTTGTATGACTCCCGGCGAGGGATGTCGAAGCCACTGCGCCCAAGGCAATCCAACCCCATCCCCAAGCCGACCTCTTCAATTACGACCAACCCATCCCCTTGAGAATTGAACGGCACTCGACCGGAGGCTTCCACCATGGCTGAGACAGAGACAAGAAATCGGCAGGGTCTGTGAAGCCCCTTCACCTCACGCCACCTGCCAACACATCACTAATGCTGCTCATACACACAGATCCTGCCACCACCAAGCCCGTCAATATCTCAGGCACGCGCGATGAGAGCGCCATCATCGACGATCCGTTCGCCTCCCAACGCTCTACAGACAATGACCCCTTCGCCGAGCGTCGAGGCGGCGATACACTAGGAGTTCCGGGCACATCCCCTGGGACCTCCCCCAAACGAGATCGACAAATGAGCAAAGAATGGGGTGCGTTCAACCCTAACGTTTGGGTGAGGGAGCCTACTAACCTGCCCCGTTAAGATGCTTCGAAAGTCCCTCCATCGAGGTTCCAGAAACGAGAAGGTAGCATATATGCAACCCCCGGTTCTCGTGACGGCCATGTCGGCAAGAACACGCAGACAGCTTTTACCGAAAAGCTAAAGGAGAAGGTCAGTTGGAGAGAAGCCCTATCCTACTATATTTGGTCTCACTTTTTTCCGGTTATGCTAACACCACGAAAAGGGTTGGTTGTAGAATGATCACGAATGCTGCGAGACCAATGCTCTCTTAAATTGCATTGTAATCCCCTTGTTCACTCCGAGTCATCAGGGTTATTTTGAAAAAACCTCAGCTATTATCTGTATTGTACAAGCCACGATGGAGTATTGAATGAAAACCTCCTGCCTGGCCATGTCTCATATTGTTATTGCACATTTCTGGGCAAACGATGGAGTGATCGGAGCGATGGGGTCTTTGATTTCGTCAGCAGCCGGCAATACCTACACCCACCAGCGATCGTCCGACCCTGACTCAACGCACAAATTTTTTGTCTCTCCTGTCTCGCAGATTGGGAGATGAGGGAAACTCTATTTAGGGGGACGTCTTGAGGACAAGCACCTGCCTGGGCATCTTGACTCATACCAGCAGTGATACGCTTCAAGTCCTTGAACACGTCCCTAGATAACTGGGAAAAGCGGTTTTACCAGCCCCTTAGTCATCATCCATCATATCGACATCTATCGCATCAGGATTCGTGGGTATCGCTTTATCCTCCCTAGAGGTGTTCCCACCCTCCGGCCCAGTACTAGCGGGTACGAACCCCTGAGGCGCTCGTGCTTGACGTTCCAGGGCTGCCATTGCATCAGCACGTTCGTCCCCTTCACCCTCACGAGAATCACCGTTTCTTGATTCTGATAATTGCTGCTGGCTCCTTGCTATGGCTTGAGACGCAATGAAGTGCACATCGGTGCTATCAAGAGATTAGGTGACGTGGCAAATAGAAAGGGGGGGGTCCGTACTTGTATTGTGCTTGCACACTCCTCTTAATCCGGAGCATCTCCTTGAAGGTATCCTCGTTTCCGTGCTGAACCTCGAAAGACTCCCACTTGGACCAGAACCCAGGACTAGTGCGAGGATCGCAAAACTGCGATGCATGTCCATATATAGCCCGTGCTCGGTCAATCTCACCCAATCTCCGCTCCATTTCTGCAAATTTCAGGCACATATCCTTAGCTTCGTTATCCGGAAGAGCCGCGATAGCCCTCTCATAGATAGGTCGAGTTGACGTTAACCCAAAATTCGATGCCGATTTTGTGATGTAAAAGTTGAACATTTCAAATCGATCCTCATCGGAGACGGCACGAGTTGCCCTTTCGTATATACGCATAGCATGCCTTGCCAAACCCCTTTCTTCCTCAAGGTTTCCATACATGAGATAAAGCACCTTTGCAAACTTCGGCGGACATCCTTCCACCGCCTGTTCGAATAGATCCCGTAGCCTTTCTATGCCTATTTTACGATCAACAGCCTTGGTGAGGTAAAGGTTCCAGAGCTCGAAGGCCACGGGATAATTGAATAGATCGAGGCCTCGTTCGAATACCTGTCGCCAAATTAGTCAGGCGCCGAGGACAGAAACGGCCATACCAACCTTAAAAGACTCCTCAAAATAGTTGTTTTCCTCGAGCAGATTAGCATAGTTGACAACAGTTTGTGGAGTTGCTATTCTCAATTCAAAGATCCTTTCGTAGACCTTCTTCGTCTCCTCAAGTGTGCTTACACTTTCCACAAGGTCAACGTAAAAGCTCCAGAGCTTCCAACTCTTGTGTAACCGCTGTTGGGGATTCAGGGTATCGTCAAAATAGTCCACCGTTGACCGCTTAGGTGCTTGGGTTGCTTTGGCCATAATTTCAACAGCTTTATCAAAGTTTTCGTTTCTCAACTCCATCTCTGCCCACTCACACCACATCTCCGCAAGTTCAGCGACAGATTTAAAAGGTACTCTCACAGCCTTCTCCATAATGATACGTGCGTTTCGCATATCCCCGCCTTTCTCGTAAAACTTGGCATAGTTTGCCCATAGCTCATGAAATTTGCCAATTGCTTTCTTCGGTTGGATTGCCGCGATCGCATCCGTGTAAGTTTGAACAACTTCCCTCATATTATCTCCCCAAAGCGACACACGCTTCTCCCACTCGGTCACATTGTTAGGGTTTTGGCGCAGTAAAACATCATTAACGAGAAATGGTCGGCGGTCCATAAGCTGCTCGAAACGCATCATACGTATATCTAAGTCAAAGTCTGCGTCCTCGTCCAACACATCCTTGCCGGAACGTGCAGCCGCAGCATCCATCAAGTTTCCAATAGAGTATTCTTCGGATTCCACGTATGTATCGAAGATAATTGTAAAATCCCGCACCGTCGCTACAGTCGTAATACCCTCTTCAAAGATGTCCCTTGCCTTTTCGGGTTTACGTTTAGTGAGCCAGTAAGTTCCCAGTTCCGCCCATAGCACCCCTCTTTGATCCGCAAACCTCTCAATTCCACTCCGAATTATCCTCTCCACGTCTACTCCAACACCATCTCCAGTCTCAATGTTTGGCGCATGTGTGACCAAAAGCTCCACCATTTCGCTCCAGAGCTGAAAATGACTTTTTCCTTCCTTACTCCGGAAACGAGGATTATTCAGTATGCCCATATACTGCTCCACTGCTTCCGTGTACCTGCCCATCTCAATCAAAAGCTCGACAAAGTCCTCCGCGTCTTCGGGGTGAACCTGCATATATCGTCTCCAGATCTTAATGGCAGTGTCACCAGAAGCAGCGTTGGCGAAGGGCCGATACAAAGCCCATATTCGATTATGTTGCGTGAGTGGTAAAGCCCGAAGGGCCCGGTCAAAAGTACGTCGAGTATGCGTCACAAGCGGTTGCTGTTGGAGAAATGAAAGATACATTTCCCAGATTCTCGGCATCTTGTTAAGTAAAATCAAAGCCCGTTCGAATAGCGAATTGACCTTACTATACTCCTTGCAGTATATTGCAGGATTTAGCTTTGCGACGTGTTTAGCCCTGAGATCAAGATACTATATCCAAGGCGTTAGCAACGCACGAGAGTTAAAGTCAAACACAAAGAGCATTACCATCTTCCATAGCTTATAGGAACGTGGTAGCTGTGAGCAAGCCCTCTCTAGAACCTAAGGATGTGTCAGATTTGTCACGGCCATGATACAGATAGAACATACAAATGCTTGCTCATGGGAGTTGCCGTGCTGCAACTTAAGGTCGATATATGAAAGCCATGGCTTGATACTCCCCGAACCGTCACGGAGTATATCTTGTTCGTAGATCGCATCCTCGTCAGACTTGACATTCCAGACACTTGTCAGCGCCACAGCCATACCGATAGAAGAATTTCGAAACCACTCACAATCAGATACAGATCAGGCTTCGTCTTGATCTGAAGCTGAGAATCCGGCTCCATGGGTTTCAAAAGCTCTCCTGGCATCGCCCAATACTCGTAAGCAAGCGGAGATGTGCTGGAGCTGGCACAGTCGGATAATGAGGGTGGGTGTTATTCTCAGCTACATTCGCGGTCTATCGGGTGAGTCGCAGCGCATTGGCAGAACGGGTGTAGAGATATACAGAAAATGATCTTTCCAGTACTGGTAATATCCAGTTACCCGGCTCTACAGATAACGCCTCGCTCACTGCTCCTCCTCACCTTACAGTATCTATCTGCTTTCTAGTTAAAAAGAGCAAAGGAAATCGCGCTCTTAGACAAGAATTTCCCCGTTTCTATACCTCCCCAGCCAAAACTTGCAGAATGTCTGGAGCAGGGGTACGTTTCGCATGCTGAATTGCTTTCGTGCAATAATTATTAACATCCGTTATTCACAAATCCTAGAATCGAGAAACGGTTTTCGCCACTCGACAGACCTTAGGGCTGATGAAGAATAAGCTCAAGGGCGCAGAGACTGGCCACAGCCTGTTAAAACGAAAAAGCGAAGCTTTAACAAAGTTAGTGACTGAGCAGCTGATATATGGCGATTGCACTAATTGTATCCTTTCGTGAAGACGCTTCCGTGGTAAGCAATAAGCGCCACTATTCCTTGAGACTGTGTGTTGATAAGGCTTATAGAGATAACAAGGCGCATTGATGAGGCAAAACGTAAGATGGGCCGCGTGATGCAAATCGCTGCATTTTCGCTGGCCGAAGTCACCTACGCTGTTGGCGGAGATATTGGTTATCAGGTCCAGGAGTCTGCAAAGTCAGCACGTTTTAGGCTACGAACAAAGCAAGAGAACGTATCTGGTGTCTTTCTACCGCAATTCGAAAGCTATACAGAAGAAGGGAACAACGATTTCGGGTTGACTGGCCTAGGAAAAGGCGGACAACAGGTTCAGCGGTCCCGGGAGACATACGCAAGAGCAGTAGAGACGCTTGTTGAACTGGCGAGTCTCCAAGTAAGTTTCCTTAACGGCCCATGAGTAATTTCCATTGCTCAGCGGCACTAACAAACCTCTCATAGACGGCATTTGTAATACTCGACGAGGTCATTAAAGTAGTAAATAGAAGAGGCAAGCCTCCCACTAGAACATCACATCAATCTCACATTCGCCCCCGTGCTAATTCTGTCGAGCCTTCTATAGTAAACGCAATGTTAGTACCCATAGGTGCTACCCCAAACAGATCGACTGACAGCCAAACGTTGGCATTTACAGTGAACATGTCAGTATCACAACTTTTCCTAATGTGAAAGAGCACGCTAACTATCTATGAAGGTCATAATACCTCGTACAGAGAACACAATCAAATGTAAATTGCAAAGTTCTCAAATCTTTCTTTTGCTAACTTTTTTCAGACATCAACTCCGAACTAGATGAATTGGACAGAGAAGAGTTCTATCGACTAAAGAAGGTAACTACTAAGCCCCAAAGAGCCGTCCAAAAGTGCTTTTTTAATTTAATGACTACAGGTTCAAAACAAGAAACAACGAGATGGGGCTGCAGCTGACGCAGAGGCGGCACTTAAGAGAGCTACCCAGAGCCGCGAAAATGAAACCGAAGAATCGGGGACTGTTGATATTCTCGGTGACCAGGAAGATGCAGACGTCATATTTTGAACCCCACCCTTGGCAGGCCTACCTTACAAGATATAATTCGTAGGGTTGAACAAGTACTGTAATTTACGTTTCACAATGGCCATTTGCAGTCGTCCCCATTCGAATTCTTGACCCTCCGAAGTCAGCACTGTGCATACGAGTGGTTTAATATCTGGGGGCCGGATCACAAATCGGTGGTTGGTCCACAGGCTTTTCCACACCGTATCTCTTAGCATGCTGGGTGTTTGGCAGACTCGACCAAATCATTCAAACTCTCCATGAATTAATTTATTCATTGCCTCTGGTATGTGACCTTGATAGTCTTATTATCATCACCGAGAGTCATCCCAGCCGTATTTTCCTTCGCGCTTATGGCTCCCGTTTCTGTCTCGTACTCGACGAATGCAATGCCCTTACGCCCTGGGACCAACCGGACCTCCTTGAAGCCTTCAAATCTTCCGAAAATCGCTGTAAGGCCTTCTACATCATAGTCCTCAGGCAGGTTTTGAACAAAAAGAATTTTGTTCGGGGGTAGATATTCATCAGGGACGACAGCAGCGGCTGTGGGATTTGAGGATTTGAGGCCAGCACCTCTAGATGCTTTCGTGGCACGAGTTGAAGAACTTTCTGGAGGTGGTCGTTTGAGCTTCTTCTGCGCCTCAAGTGCTTCAAGTGCTTGTTTTCGCTCTATTTCATGTAAGCTTCCCGCTCCTATACCCATTAATTCCCGAGCATACCCTTCTCAGCCAGCCTTCGTCTCTTATGAGCCTCAAACTCCTCGTCATTTCCTTGCAGCTTTACAACCGCGTCGCTTCGAGACCGAGCAAAGTCAAGCACCATCGGTTTGTCGAACAACTCAAAGCCCTGAACTTCCTTAATTGCCGTCTCCGCGGCCTCTATGCTGTCAAAGACGATAAATGCTTGACCCTTGGCCTTTAGATTGCGCTTCGCGACCAGATCAATAACATGTCCATACTCAGAAAATATTCCCAAAAGCGCCTCCCTGAGCTGATCAATCGGAATTCGTTCCTCAAGATTACGGACCTAGCACAAGGTCAGCGATGTCTATTACGATCGGTGGACGGTAATATACATAGACCCTAATCGTCTATCAGCAGGGACTAGCATACGGAGCACGCAAATGCAAAAGTAATGAATTGGATTACATACGTCGAGTTCGGTGGAGATCCACCTGTAGATAGCTGTGCTGCAGCCATAATCAGATGCGAATGATCATCATCAAGTATTTGCGAAGGAAGGCTGGAGATGATGTCGTGCCTGACGCGACCCGCTGCTTTTAGGGATGTTTATGTTTGGTGAGCGAAGCAAGCATTACCCAATAAAAAGTTTTTTGCTAGACAGTCAAAAGTCATTACACACCTTATAAAAGAATATACATACTACTAGTACTAACAAAAGAATAGGGTATAAATTCATTAGTACTCAAATATAAGTATAAGTTTTTATATTTCCTTTTTAATATGATAATATAAATATCATAAAAGGGAAAAAAAATTTTAAGTGGTTATATTAAAAATTTAATATATTAATAAAATATTATTTTATCATAATATTATAGAATTATCAATAATACTTTCTTCTTTCACATTATTATACTTCTTTAAACTACTAAACGGCAAATTGGCTGCCGTTTTGAAAGGGGTTGGGTCGCCGTTTTTCGCAGTCAACTTGCGCCCAATTCCCGTTTGTGACTTGAGTCAAAATAAACTCTCACCCCCCTCCTATCTCGCGATGACAGCCGTCACATTTTCTTGCCCATCCTACTCCCTTCCTCCTCCTCCTCCTCCTCCTCCTCCTCCTCCACTTCAAACGCCTAAGGATCATTTCCCTTCCCTTTGGCTCTAAACAGCACCTCACAGGCTGTAACTCCTCTTCTTCTACTTCCTCTCCCTCTTCTGAGACCCCAGTATTTGGCTGATTGAAGCTCTCTTGATCAAAACCTCTCGCCGCCTCGCGAACAACCACGCACCAAGTCCAACAAGAATTGTAGGAACGCCGAAGCCGACTCCAAGCCCAATAGCAATTTTATCAGATTGGGATAGTTTACCACTTTTGCTACTTGGGTTGTAAGCAAAACTGCCGGATAACCATGTTGGAGTTGGTATCCCTATATCTGTATAGGTTGTGTTGCCGCTGATGTCAACACCGGTACAAGGTTTCATCTCCCCCGTATGGATTTCTGTTAAAGTCGTCAACGACGTCAGTGAGGAAATGAGAGAGGCTACACTTACGTTCCCAGTTATCTGGACATTGCTTCTTCAAACAGTCAACATGGGCAGGTTTATTCTGCGCTACACATATGCATTCTATAGTAGAGCATAGTGGAGGGTCAAGCAGTTCTACAAGCTTCTGACCGCAAGTCATGACTGCCTAGCAAGCCGTCAGCGGGGATGAAGTCAAATATTGATCAATAGGAGTGATAATCTCAGACCAGGCAGGGCGTAATGTCTAGAGGTTGTATCTCAGGGGTAGTGGGAATTTCAGTTGTTGTCTGGGCAGAAACCTGCAGGGTGGTAATGGCCGTTAAGATGATACTGAGAAGGCAGAGCATGATAGCCAACAAAAGTCGCAATGTCGCAATGTGGTTTAAACTGTGATTCTAAGAAGTGGAATCAAACCCTCTCTTTATGGCCGGTCGTACCCTAATCTAAAAGCTGTAAGGCTAAAAAATGATTAATTGATCAGCTCTTATGCCTTCGAGAGCCCTCCGCGTTAAGAAATGCGGTTGACGAATGTGGGGTTTCCCCTAGGCTCAGCTAATATCCATTCCGCCACTCGCTGTGAGAGACTGGATATGCGTAGAACATTTATCGATGCGCTGTAGGCCATACGCTCTACAGTGGGTCTCTGCAATTAGGATTGGGCAGAGCATTTCTGTTCTGATTCAAAGATAGTGGCCCCTCGCAGCCCCACCAAATTTTAAATAAAACCAATAGTTGTCCCCACCGCCTCCTCCCCAACTCACTATGCGGCGCAGTTCGATGCAACCGGCGTTGATCTATTAACGGCCGATTCTAGAGCCAAGGGATTGTGTTTCTTACAGCAAATCGCGTTTCATGCAGTTGATGCAGCCCTTTCAGAGCAGGATCTATATTATGTTGAAGCCTGAAAAAACTGGATTGAGAAAAGGAGGCGAAAAATCTAAACAGTATTCCTGCAGATGCATGGCACAACTGGCGCAACCAACACCCCCCCCCCCAAGCTGAGAGAACTTGGGACGGAAAAGGGGCTCAACGGCTGATAGGTATAGTTTTCAAGTCTGGAGGAATTCTCGGCTGGGCTTCTGCTGATTGGTTTTTGGGCTGAGTTAGGGATGCCCTTACGGGCTGCTTGTTCCTTGGCTGCGAGCAGCAATGGGACCTGTCCCGCAGAAGCATGCCGCAACTGCTATCGAGGTAATTGAAGATTTAAGTATTGGGGCCTTATACTTGCTATCTTCAACACTAGATTACGTCAAGTAATAAACGTTTCTATTATATTGCTCTTTTTAGCTTATGCGTCTGATCCTCTGCTTCCCTCGCTTTATAACAGAAGGACAAGATCCTCTTCAGACATCTGTCCTAGGATGGCAAGGGACAAGTAGGTACACAGAGTTTGAACTACCGCCTGTCCACCTATAGGAAGTCTATTTGTCTCTTAGCTGGACTATATTCCAGTATGCATAGATTGTAGGCCGAGTCCTGCCAGTGAACTTGCTGGAGATCCGATCCCAAGACTTGCCTTCTTTCTTATATGCCAGCAAGCGCTGTTTATCTAGGTCTGACCATCGGCTATGCTTGCTTGTGCGCAAACGGCCCGGCATCTTCACTCGAGTACCCCTTACCACCGCCGCTAGGACTAAGGTCACCATCACTTGAACCACTGTCGTCATCGCTACTAGACGGCTCATCTCTATGCAATGCAAGGGCCTTAGCGTCCACGGCTTTGATATGTTGGAGCAGGATATGCATTGCACCCCTGCGGATAGGGCTTGTCTCCGCAGCAGTTAACAGTCATTCCACTGGACGAGAGCTGGGGTGCCATATAACACCTAAAGCCAGTGTCGGGGACGCAGCCTCTGCGATGTTGCTTCCTTGTGTAGTTGTGGTAGCGTGGCAAAATCGGGTAGCTGGGTCAGGAACGCAATAAGGCCTTGCGTCCTGCAAACTCGAGGTTCTACGGTGGCTAGGGGTGCCTACAGGTAGGTATCGCATCACTAGCTAGACTCACGATATGAGGATAATGAAGGTACAATGTAGAAGGCCAAGGCGACAGACTCTCGTCTGATCGCTGGCCTCCTCCCCAGGTCAGCGGAAAGACCAGTTATATTATGGGCCTTTGCAACCCTGCAGGGTTATCCTGCCCATGACAAGGCAAACTTGAAAGGTGATCCTAACGTCGAAGCCCCTCGACGGCTGACATGAGAGGGGAGGCGCGCGGATTCTGGCTGCTGAACGCCTTGCCGTGGTCTTAGCTGCAGTATAGCCAGTTCAGGGGAGCGGGAGTGAATCTAGAAGGGCCCGCGCACCGTCGTAAGGTACTGGTGTGTGTTGGGTTAATTGATGAAGGAATGGAAGAATGAAGGAAAACGGCAAGGTGTGGGTAGGCGTGCGGTCTTTACATCCCGCCAAAGCAGCGGTGCGTGCTCGGGCCCGCCTTGTCTAATGCGGTGCCCTCCGTTTTCTGATGCGAGCTTGCCGCCTGGTATTTTACTATAATAGGTGATTACTCAATTTACATTTAAATAAAACTTGAATATACAAATACTCAAAATTAACTTGATAGTTCAAAGACTACTAAATATCAGTTCATTGTTTAAAATATTAAATAAACAGAGATAAATTTAATTAGACTGCGCAACGGGTTTCGGGTAGGCTGCGCATCGGGTCGGGTAGGGCCGGGTTTTGGCACCTTCAACCCGGCCGCTTGGCGACCCGCGGGTAGGGTTGTAGGATCTCAACCCTACCCTATACCAGTGGCAGGTCAGGTTTTCCAAGAAACCCTGTGTTAAACCCAATTAGGTTAGATTTTGCCAAGATATTGTGTGCTAAGCCAAATTGAGAAATTGGAAAAAAGGTCGAAATTTTAATTGATGCAATAGGACCCCTAAAATGACTGCTACAAAAGGAAAAATTCCTGACCGGGTACCCTGCCCGACCCTACCCTACCCGATGGCCGGGTTTTACCCAGGGTCGGGTCGGGTACCCGAAACCCGGCCCTACCCAACCCGATGTGCAGCCTAATAATTACAATGTTTACTCTTTAACTTCTTATTTGTTAGACCTTAGCGTAGGTCTGATGGGTTGCAGTGGCAGTGTGCCAGCATCTACGCAGTCGGTATGACCGCTACGGCTAAACGATCGGGTTATACGGCGTTACGCCTTCGTGGTACGGCTATATAGAGAGCTAGAATCCGTTGCCATTCAATATGTAATAGAACTAATCGCTGTCCTCCTAATGAGGCCAGTGACCCCCTTCAAAAGGGGTGCAGGGTCCGCGATACATGATATCACACCTGAAAGCCCTCAGAACAAAGGCGCTACACCGGCACCAATCCAGCAAGGCAAGTGGAAGCGGTATAGGCAACGCTAGCCACATCCCTTACACTTCCATTGCTAGGGAAAAAGAATTCATCGTAAAACAATCAGGTCATCATATTACTTGTGTAAAGTTACTTCATATTTGAGTAATCCTTATTGTGGCAAAACTAGTAATACCTCCAACAATTAATACAGATGTCATAATCATTATCATCATAGAAATAGCAATCTATAGTTAGTTAGCTTTTTATCTTAAGCTTACAAGATAATCTTCTTACTGTTAGCAAACTTTATAAGAAGCTAAATACTAGATATTTGATCTGTCCCTAACTTTACAATAGATTTAATGTAAGTAAATTAACCTTTAGAACTTAATACTACTTTAGTAGAAGGTTTCAAGCTACAATAGTACTTTATGTATAATTATAATATTAGATTAACTTATATCATCAAATCCAGATATGTTTATAAGAATAAAGTTAATATTATTATGTAAAGGATGTAGTTAGTGTTGCCTATACTACTTCCACTTGTTTCGCTGGATTGGTGCTAGTACAGTGCCTTTGTTCTGAGAGTTTTCGGGTGTGACGTTATGTATTGTGGACTCCATACCTCTTTTGAAGGGGGTCGCTAGCCTTATTAGGAGGACAGTGATTAATTCTATTACATATTGAATGACAATGGATTCTAGCTCTCTATATAGCTATACCATGAAGACATAATGTTATATAACCTAATTGTTTAGCCATAGCAGTTATACCGACTGTGTAGATGCTGACACACTGCCACTGCAACCTATCAGACCTACACTAAGGTCTAACATATTATAAGTAAGTTTGTATAATTATACTTTTTCAGTAGTTACATTCTAAGTAAATGTAAAAACTCTCAATATCAAGATGATACGAAGGCACTCTAATATTGAGAGATCTAGAGGGTTCAATAACAGTATAACATTATACACCATAGTGATGACAATAGCTAGTTAACTGATTTGCATTTAAGTAAGGTCTAAATATATAAGGACTAATAGATGAACTTGATAGTTGATAGTTCAGGGTAACTTGACATTAGCCTAGTTTAGAATGTAAAGTAGATAGAATAAACTTAATTTTAGTAAGCAGGAAATATGAAAGAACTGATCACTGACCTCCAGCAGGAGGCCAGCAAGTCACTTATATATACGACAGGCATTTAACAATGGACCAGATATCATAAAGCAATAAGGATGTATGCTTGCGGAATCTATATAATCATATAGGTGAGTCACTGTTTGCGTAACCTGAACTAATTATCCAGCTGCGAGGGCCTTAATAGCCTCACCAGGTAACCGACTGTGGGTCATGATAATTAAGTATTAATTTTTGATGGTTATCTTGTTTAATCTACAGTAGTTGACACATAGTCGAAACTCTTTATTTTTTTAAAAAGTAAATAATATAAGTACTCTTGCTACACTTTTGAATTCTCTGATTTAGCCTCCATCTAGATATTATAGTGGTTACTAAGTAAGAGCCTAATTAATTATCAAACAAAGCTAAAGAAGAAGGCTAGTTCTAAGGAAAGTTAATAAAGTATAAAAAGACTACTTTATATGTAATACATTAAGTCAATAATATATGAATGGAGTCTATAAGGACTTACTAATAACATCATAAAGAACTTCATATAGGAGTATAGCTGATGATAAAGAAACTGTATAAACATTATAAAAACTCTATACAGAAGTATAGTTAGTAGCGAAAAAACTATATAAATATTATAAGAATTTCATATAAAAGTATAATCAGTAGCAAAAGGACTATATGTATATATAGATAAAAAATCATGACTACAGAACCTACATAAGGTTAATAGATAACCTAGTTATTAGTTAATTAAAGAAAGAGCTAGGTAGACTCCTACTTTTAAACTTCTCAAGATATAAGAACTCTTGATATCAAGGTAACCTGAAGGTACTCTGACATCAGGAGCTTTAAAGAAGTTTGGTAATAATATAATATTATATCTTATAACAATAACAATAGCTAGCTAATTGATTTACATGTAAATAAGACTTAGGTATATAAGTACTAATATAAAAACTCTCGATGCCAAGATGACACGAAGACACTCCAATGTCGAGGGATCTAGGGGGTTCGATAACAGTGTGACGTCGTACCCTACAGTGATGATGATAGCTGGCCGACTGGTCTGCATCTAGATATACAAGAACTAATGGATGGACTTGATGTTTAATAGTTCAGAGTGACTTGACATCGGCCTAGTTTAGAATAATATAGAGTAAATGAAATAGACTTGATTTTAGTAAGCAGAAGATGTAAAAGAACTGATCGCTGACCTCCAGTGGGAAGCCAGCGAGTCACTTATATACATGACAGCATTTAACAATAAAACAGACATCATAAAGTAATAAGGATATACATTTGTGGAATCTATATAGCCATATAGGCAAGTCACCGTTTGTGTAACCTGAGCTAGTTACCCAGCCACAGAGGCCTAAATAGCCTCACTGAGTAACTGACTGCAGGTCATGATAACTAATAGATTAACTCAATAGTTTTAGAATGACTACATGTTAGTCTGACTTAAAATATATGATAGATAGAATAGACTTAATTCTAGTAGGTAGGAAATATAAAAGATTAATTGCTGACCTCTGAGCGGAAGGCTAGCAGGTCATATATATATATGATAAAGGATATAAGCCTTTAGCATTAATCTTAGAAGGTATACTTCTGGAATCTATATTATTATCTTGATGAAATATTATAAATATTATATGAGTTAGTTACTTAGCTATAGAGACTCAATAGTCTTGTTGAATAACTGACCATAGGTCATAATACAAAACTATTAGTATATATAAGAGACTAAGAAGAGCTCAAAAGGGAACTTTATTAGTCAATATTCATAACTATCTTAAATAAAATATTAAGACTAATAGTCTATCCTTTTCACTGTACTATATAGCTAGTCTCTCTTACTTATTCATAACTAATCCTTTAGGGCTAGCCTGGTTCTGATACTTATAGCATTTAACTTTCGCAGCCTAGCTTATATAAGTAATTATTATATTAGATCATCTTAAATATAAGTTTGAAGAACTTTTAGTTCTTTTTTTGATAGGTTATATATAAGACTATATGATAACTTACTTATTAGCTTGATAATATACTCTAAGTAGCTCTGTAGTAGTAGTTTATTTATTATATTTTTAGAAAAAATATTTTGATAATTATTATATTCTAAAGGTATTTTATTTACTCTGTCTAAAGTAGTTAATATATAATAGACAGTATATAAGTAATTTACTTTCAAGACAGTTTTGAAGATAGTCTTGATATCTATAGATTCTAGAAATTTGTCCTTCTTTATATATACTTATTATAACTTATAGTTAATTACTTGATAAAGTTATTTGGACCCCTGCAGCTAAGCAACTAGCTCAAGTTATACAAATAGAGATTTGTTTATATAGTAATATAGATTTTAGAAGTGTATATCCTTATTGCTTTATAATATTTAGTCTATTGTTAAAAACCTATTATGTATATAAGTAACTTACTAGCTTCTTGCTGAAGATCAGTGATCAGTTCTTTTATATTATCTACTTACTGAAATCAAGTCTATTTTACCTACTTTATATTTTAAACTAAGTTAATATCTAGTTACTTGTAAAAACTCTCGATACTAAGGTGACACGAAGGCACTCTGACATTGAGGGGTCTAGGGGGTTCGATAATAGTATGACGTCATACCCTGCAGCGATGACAATGGTTAGTCAACTAGTTTATATCTAGGTAAGGCCTAGATGTATGAGGACTACTAGGTGGACTTGATAGTCGATGGTTCAGGGTGACTTGATGTTGGCCCGGTTTAGAATGTAAAGTAGACGGAATAGACTTGATTCTAATGAGTAGAAGATGTAAAAGAACTGATTGTTGACCTCCAGCAGGAGGCCAGTGAGCTGCTTATATACATGATAGGTATTCAATAATGAAACAGATGTCATAAAGCAATAAGGATATACGCTTGTGGAATCCATATAGCCATATAGGCGAGTCGCCGTTTGTGTAACCTGAGCTAGTTACCCAGCCGCGGAAACCTAAATGGCCTCGCCAGGTAACTGACTGCGGGTCATGATATTACTTTTGAACTATTAAACTACTAAGTCAATCTATTAGTTCTTGTATATTTAAGTCATACCTAGATATAGACTAGTTGACTAGCTATCATTATTACTATAGAGTGTAATATTATAATATTATTGAACCTCTTTAAAACTCTTGACATTAGAGTACCTTTGTGTCACCTTAGTATTGAAAGTTCTTACAAAGTTCTAACCTTCTAACTTTTGTTATTTACATTAATTTTTACTAGTTTGTTTTCCTTCTTATTAGAAACTAATTGATTTAAGATGTTTAGAAGCTGTTGAACATGATACAAAGAGATTTTAGGACCCTTAGTCTGGGTGGGTGTCTATGGAGGTATATTTAGCTCTGATAAAGTTGATGTAACCTTTGAAATTATTTCGACTGATATTATCTCTTCAGGTGATACTATTCGAGGTATGTGAATTGCATACTAAGTTGAAGTCGCATAACTGATTTCTTATATTTTTTGAAGACAATCTTTGTAGGGGAATTGAATAACAACATGACACACTCAAATAGGATTCATACTAGGGATACTCATCATGAGATGCGACAAAACCTTCCGTGAACAGTTTGGCTCCTCTTGGGCTCCCTGGCTCCCCTAACAACATTGTCCCTCGTAGTCAGCTCCCCCAAATATTCCCCTGACAGTTTAGCTCCCCAATGAGCTGGCTTCCTTTTCTCAACAGCATTATTCTCTGTGAATTCGCTTCCCGAATAGGCCATTCCCCCGCTGGGCATCCACAATGTATTCCATACCGACTTATTACGATGGGCACCAGAAGACCCACCTCTATCTCAACAATATGCTCAGCAAAGATGCCGGCGCACTCAGCACAGCTACAGAATAGCGATCCGACCGATCGATCCCGTGAGAGTGCCCATGGACCGAACAGCGTTCGCACAAGGCTAACATAAGATCAAACTGCGAGTGCGAAAGCTGAGCAACACCTAACAAGGACCGCCTTTATTGTAGGATTGAACCTATTCGTAGAGGCTAGAATCGAGGGCCGGCCCGCGAGCGCTATATAAGCAGCCCACCCGCCCGAGGAGGATCCCTTCTCTCTTTTCTTTCCCCATCTTAATTATCTTTATACATAGAGGCTAACCAATTCGTCTTACATGTAATTATGTCCCCTCACATACCTGGGTATAGCAAAGAGGTCCTGAAAATGAGCCCGTAGGCTGCAGGGATGCACAAATTCTAAGACTAACCTGTCCCACTCTCAGGCTACGGAAGTACGCACATCAAGGTCCGCCCGCAAAATCAACCTTTCAAGGCGTTACCAAGATTAATAGAGTTAGAGGAATATTTTTTTAGATTAGCACAACACCGGAAAAAACTTGTACAGCAAACAATTTGGGCGTTATTGAATTATTCATAGTCAAAGATCGTAGTCATATTTTCCAAAGTGGTGCATTATTGGGATGGCGGTGCACAGACCACTTCTAGTCACGCTGGTATCTTATCACTTCCCGTTCCCTTTCGCGATTTTTCAAGTCCCGTCCATTGATGCTAAAGCCCAGACGTACGGAATTGAATCATCTCGTAGTGAGCAATCCAACTGATCAATGTCTGATCTCGACGCTACCACACCACGCGTATTTCTCGCCCGCCACGGTTAGTGCATCAATTGACTAAGGAACTTGCAAATAGCCAGCTCAATCGTGAATAGGTGAAACAGAATGGACGAGAAGTGGGCGGTACACCGGTAAAACCGACATAGAACTCACTGAGCATGGTATCAAGCAGGTTGTGAGCACGGGAAGTCGTCTTGTTGGTCAAGGCAAATTGATTGACCCATCAACCGTTGTGCACGTATGGGTAAGCCCTCGCAGAAGGGCACTCAAAACATTTGAACTTCTTTTTGGAGAGACTATAGACAAAGAGAGCAATAATGTCACTGTGACAGAAGACATTGCTGAATGGGATTATGGAGAGTACGAAGGCCTGCTCGTAGATCAAATCAAGGAACAGAGAAGGAAACAGGGGCTTGACGTAGGATCATCCTTTAACATTTGGCGCGACGGCTGTGAGGGTGGCGAGTAAGCAACATGTCATTATGGCTAACTGACGCAGCTAAATACATGCTAGGTCCCCTGGACGGGTCATCGAGAGGTTGGACAGGCTCATAGCCAAGATCAAAGAGCACCAGCAGCCTTACATGAATGGGGAAAAGGCCGCTGATGTCGTCCTAGTACATGCTAGCACCTTGATGCTTGCTACGGTCGCTTACAACGATTTTAGGTTGCTCATGGCCTCATCTTGCGTTGTTTTGTAAAGAGGTGGCTAAAATATCCCCTTGACTTTCCACTGCCTATGATGATGCCGCCAGGTGCGATCTCAGTTTTGAGTTATGCAACATCACTCTTGCTGCAGACTACCGCGCTGATATACTTGCAGTTACAAGAACCACGATATCAACGAACCAGCCTTCAACGTCGGCATCGCTCTGCCTGCAGATGCGTGAATATCGGCAAACTCCAAGCTTTGTGCATATTGAAATTAAGATGCTGCCGCTTGAAACAGTCTGAAGTAGATCATGAATGCATGCAGCAGATACAGAGACCTGTTGTCTCGCAAGAACCGCATATAACGAGCTTTCTATCAGAATTTTTATAGCTCAATAGTCGTATCCGACAATGCAACTAGTTCGATGAAGTAGCGAAATCTTGACTCTGAATATCCTTGGGCAGTATAGGGCTATTTGGATCCGAGATATTTCCTTGAGGCACTCCAAAGCTGTTGCGTGCACTTTGGAATCCTCCAGGCAGGATAGGGCTGTTCGGCGTACTATCAACCCCTCGAGGCGGGATGGGGCTGTTGGGCAAACTGTGCGTTTTGTCGAAGAATTCATCTGATGCGCACAGTAAGTCATTTGCGTCCGATATCTCTGAGCGAAAGGACGATGTCGCGGAAAAGTAAAGGCCAGACTCGATGAGGCTGTCCACAGGGCTAGTCAAATTATCGGCTTCAACGACGGTAATAAGATCCTTGAATGCTGCGGCCAGATTCTCCGAATAGTCGCGCCGCTTCTGCAAGATTGCCAGATTCGCTGTATGACTCTCCGGGATCAAACCATAATTGAGTTTTAGCGTCGAAGATGAGGCAAGTATCGTCATGGTTTTGTGGTCGGCAAATTCTGCGATAACAGGTAGAAGCTGCGGACCTGTGATCAACGGTGTTAGCAAGACAAATCGACACACTGCTGCGCAAATGAGAACACGTACCACGAAGGCGCGCAGTCATAATGTACTCATAACAGCGATCAAGGAAGAGCTCTAAAACTTCATGGTTGTTGTAGATGATCGCAGTGGTCAACGGAGTACGCCCATCGTTGGAAAGTGCGTTCAAGTCTGCACCATGTTCTAGCAAGATCAATGCACAGAGCGCATCACGCGATCGCGCAATCGAGTGTAGCGGGGTCAAACCCTCAGGATTGGTGCAATTAGGATTCGCCTCGAATTCAAGCAGGATCTGCATTAGTTCCTTTTTGCCTCCCATAGCTGCAGCTGTCAAAGGACTGCTTCGATACAAGCCTTTGGGCAAAACTGGATCAGACTGAGCGCCAGCTTTGAGTAGGAGACGCATGCACCGTGCGCTGTTGCAATCAACCGCGTGGAGCATCGCAGTTCGCCCAGAGATATCCAACGTGTTGGGATTGGCGCCATGTTCGAGCAGGAGAGCAACTGAATCCACTTGATCTCGAGCCACTGCCCAATCCAAAGCGGTACGGCCAGCAGCGTCTTCAAGGTATTTTGCCAGGACGTTTTCTGTGAGCTCTGTTTCGAGTGACTTGTTCGACAAGCCAAAAACTATCTGGTGTACCAGCGGGAAGTTCTGCTCCTCAACCCAATCACGAGCTTTGTTGGCTGTAATGCAGCGTAGTTCTTGCTGTGCGTTTTTGGGAACCTGGCCACGGAAAATAAAGTCCCAAACATTGTCGTAGGAGCTGTCCATCCTGTTAGTTGCACTTCCGGTGAATCAACACGGATTGCCACTTACATGTCGTCTACACGGGCTCCCTCACTAATCAGAAACTGCACTACGTCCGAACGCCATTCACCATAAAGCGCCCACTATTATGTTTTCAGTCGAGCAGTGTCGAGATTTGATAGACATTACTCACCCGCATCAGACTGAAACCTCGTGAGTCGCTTACGTCTCGTACAGACGCAAGGCCATTACGGAAAAGGCATTTCAATCCTTCAATGTCTCTGGTCATGACGTACGTTATAGCTTGAGCCGTATCTGGAATTCGGCGCGTCGTAGTCAATTGCATTTCCGGCCCGGTACTGGGCGAATACTGCATGCTAACCTTCAAGTTCATAGCCATGAACCACCATGGAAACCAGTACTCGACATTCAACTTCGTCTTCTGCCCATGTGCACAGTCACCAAAATCACAGCGCTTGCTTATGTATGGTAGCCCAGAGTAGCCTAGGAACATCTTCCCAACTACCTTGTCGACAATGCTACGGCCGGCTATCTCGAGTTTTTGCTTTGCATGGCAAGAGCATGGACACCAAGTAGAGCAGGCATTCGGTACGGACACCGTCACTTTGACTGCTTCAATAGTTGAGGATGTCCCTGCACTAGTTTTATGCAATGCCGAAACTTCTTCAGAGTACAAGGGGATCTTCTCGGCTTGGCCTTCTAGGAGTAGCAAGCGTTCTATCCCTTTCATCCGCTCATCGAACTCATTATAATTGTGATCCAAGCGAGTCGTCACGGCTGAGTATGTGTCCTGAATCTCTTTAGACACAACTTCATGTCGACCCATCTGGAGCTGACTGGATTCCTTCGTCAAGTAGGAAATACTACGCAGCTCGAGCTTGATTCGTTGTAAATCTACGCTAATTGGCCACGTGTGAGTATCACAATTGATCGTGTGGTGATGGACAAAGACTTACGAGGTAGAAAACCCAAGCGTAAGACCAAGAGACTCCTTCAAGGCTCGAATGCCAATTAGAAGGGTCTCCAGGTTCGCCATCTCTTTCGCCGATATTGCATTCCGTTTTATGAACTTTGACTTGTTGCGTTCCAAGGCATTTTCAATTCGCTCAATCGTGGAGGAGATCTCAGCAAGTTTCTTTTTGGCGTCGCCTAATATCGCCTTGAAGGCTTCGTCTTGGCCATCGAGATTATTCTGTTGTATCGCGCTAATAGTCTGCTTGAGTACAACTTCTAGGTCGGTGACTTCGTTTCTGAGAACATAAACGCGAGTAGGGACATGTCTAATCTTTCCAAGATAAGATATAGCGCTCGAGATTTTACGTGCCGCTCCGATAAGTGTAATAACACTTACGGTGACCGACAGAGGGTCGGTCATTGTCAGGTTGGGAAGTAGCTAGGCGGAGTTATCGAATGCGAATGTACGCATAGTGGCTAGATATACTGTATTTTATCACGTGGCGCACGGTTTCGGGTAACGCACGGGTTCAGCAGGGGAATCGCTAGAGGGACCAAATTGCTAGAGGCTAGGCCATGCTAGCACAACCACGTCTCAGTTTGTACCTAACTAAAGCCCAGCTTGGGGCAGAAGCCGTAAGGCCCTTAAGGCTCCGCGCATGCTAAGAGCACTGCACAGTTAGTAGCCTCCCTTGGTGGATTTTGCTAGAAGGCCAGCACTTAGCTATGGAGGCTGTGCGCGATTCAGATGTTAAAGAGATAACGTATTTGACGGTGAACACGGCGAGTTTGCCGCTTACTGAGCACTACTGCCACCCCACCCCGCCGAATTCTGGCAAAGTCAATTCTTGTTCTATGGCCATAAAAATTTAATAGGAGCTAGTTTAGTATATAGATAATTAAAAAATAGAATATGGAATCAATGCACTAAGTTTTGGTAGTGTGGTGTAGAAACCCCCCCAGCGACCTTCTTTTTACATACCCCCTCTCTAAGCTCAGAGCTAGACTCAAAATTAATAGAATTAATACCAGTATCATGACTTATAGTCGGTTACCTGGCAAGGCCATTGAGTCTTCACGGTCGAGTAACTGACTCATATAATATCCACAACATCTCATCCAGGTAATGATATAGATTCTGAAAGCATACCTTTCAAGATTAATACTGAAAGCTCACATCCTCTATCATATATATATATATGACTCGCTGGCCTCCCGCTTGAAGGTTAGCAATCAGTCTTTTACATTTTCTACCTCTTAGAATCAAGTCTATTCCATTTATCATATATTTTAAGTTAGACTAATATATAATCATTCTAGAACTATTGAGTCAATCTATTGGTCCTTATATACTTAAGTCTTATCTACACATAAATTAACTAGCTAGCCTTCATTATTGTTACGAGGTATAATGTCACACTATTACTGAATCCCTGCGAAAACCCTCGATATCAGAGTACCTTTGTATCACTTTGGCATCGAGAGTTCTTACAACCAGCTACTATAAAAGAGTAAAATAGACTCTATTAGTAAATTTGACAAAAAAATAGCTTATCAGCTACAAAGATACCAAAGTAATAAAGTACTACTAAAGAAGTTAAAGATAATATTTGTAAGAATATGTAATTATATATACACTTTTTTACTTGACTACTTAATCTCACAATATCAATATATAGATATATGTAATTTATTCTAGAATTAGTTTTGCTTGTAGATTTATGTAGTAACCTATTATAGATAGAGTATAAAAGAAAAATATAAAACTATCAAAAAAATAAATATACTAAGTAAACCTATTTAGCTGAACAGGTCTGAGTAAATTATTATAATAACTACTGAGTAATAGTCTAGTTAGCTACTAAACAATTTGAAAAAGAAAGTTAATACTAAAAAAAGCTAATGAAATATAGAAAGGACTACTTTACATATAATATACTAAGTTGATAATATATAAATAGGGCCTGTAAGGCTCTACTAATAATGTTATAAAAAACTTCATATAGAAGTATAACTGACAGTAAAGAAACTATATAAGTATTATAAAAGCATGACTGATAGCAAAGGAATTATGTAAATATCATAAGAATTTCATATAGAAGTACAGTTAGTATGTTATAATAGTTATCAAGTAAGGGCTCAATTAGCTACTAAACAAGTTAAGAAAGAAGATTAACTTTTAAAGAAAATTAATGTCATAACCTGCAGTCAGTTACCCGGCGAGGCCATTTAGGCCTCTGCGGCCAGGTAACTAGCTCAGGTTATGTAAACAGCAACTCACTTATATAGTTATATAGATTCTACAAGCATATATCCTTATTGCTTTATGACATCTGGTCTATTGTTAAATGCCTATTGTATATATAAGCAGCTTGCTGGTCTCTCATTAGAGGTCAGCGATTAGTTCTTTTATATCTTTTACTTACTAGAATCAAGTCTATTCCACTTACTTTACATTCTAAATTAGGCTGACATCAAGTTACTCTAAATTATCGACCATTAAGTCCATCCATTAGTCCTCATATATTTAAACCTTACCTAGACACAAACTAGTTGGCCAGCTATTATCATTGCTATATGATGTGACGTGTAAGAACTCTCGATGCCAAGGCAACACAAAGGCACTCCGACATTGAGGGGTCTAGGGGGTTCGATAACAGTGTGATGTTGCACCCTACAGCGATGACGATAGTTGGCCAACTGATCTGCGTCTAGGTAAGGTCTAGATATACGAGGACTAATGAATGGACTTGATAGTCGATGGTTTAGGGTGACTTGACGTCAGCCCGATTTAGAATGTAGAGTAGATGGAATAGACTTGATTCTAATAAGCAGAAGATATAGAAGAACTGATCGCTAACCTCCAGCGAGAGGCCAGCGAGCCGCTTATATATACAACGGGCATTCAACAATAGACCAGACGTCATAAAACAATAAGAATGTACGCTTGCGGAATCTATATAGCTATATAGGCGAGTCGCCGTTTGCGTAACCCGAGCTAGTTACCCAGCCACGGAGGCCTAAATGGCCTTGCCGGGTAACCAACTGTGAGTCATGACATGACGTTACACTATTATTGAACCTTCTAGATCTCTTGATATTAGAGTGCCTTCATATCGTCTTAATATTGAGAATTTTTACAATTAGTATAATATAAGGGAAACTACTTTACTATCATAGATAAAGCATAAAAGAAAAATTTAGAGCTGTCAGAAGAATGAATATATTATGTAATCTTATTTGACTAGACAAGTCCAGGCAAATAAAGCTTGAAATGTAATAAGAAGAAGCTTATTAACTATATAAAAACAAGAAATTATATGAAGAAGAAACAAAGTAATAAAAGATCTTTATATATATAAGGTATTAAGAAGTAAGTTGGTAAACTTACTAAGTAAATATATGAATAATACCAACACATAATAATAATAATACTATGAAGTAAACCTATAATACTAAACTAAAGAATATCTATCTTCTTATAACAAGTCACTCAAAACAAAACATCTAAATGATATTAAATATTTGAGTATATAAGGAATCTATAATAAATATCTAAAGTAATCTAGTTACTAATAATATCTATATATATATTACTCTTATTGTCTTACTAAATATATTAAAGAAGACATATTTTCAAGCTTTCTACAGTCTTTATTTTTGTTAATAATAAGAACTTGAGTGATAGATATATTTAAAAGCAAGATAGAATTAAAAGATATTTGAGTAATTTCTTAAAATTTAATTTTTTTAAAATCTATAAATTTAGCTTTGTACTTTAATATCTTATATATTTCATTTAAGATATTTAAGTTGACCTACAAAGTTTCAAAGAATTTACAATGTTCCAAAACATAATTTTTAGTATTATTTAAATTATTGATATTTATAATCAAGCTAAAATGCCAAGAGGTTAAAAGTATAATTTTTTAAAAACAACTACTCAAAACTAAAACTCTAAAAGCTATTCATAACTATTATTAATTTGAGAGTCAGTTTTGAATCTTTACTTAGTTAAGTAGGGTACTGACCAGATGTCGTTATAGTAAATTTTGTCTCTAAAAAAAGATCTTATTTTAATTCTAACTTTTGTTTTTAAAATTAACTCCTTTCTTCTATAATCTTGATATATTATCTACAATAAACTCTTTCTATTCAAATAACCCTTAGGCATTTTTAGTCCAATACTAATTTATTAAACTTAATTTTGAAGATAAACTACTTTCTAATTTAGATTAAATAAATTATAGAGAGCCAATACTAGTAGTGAAAGTATACTTATTAGACTTATTTTAATTAGAAAATACTGAAGTAAAAGTTCTTTTGAAACATTTTTATAAAGTCTTAAAATATTAATAATTCTTTAAGAAGAGAAGATTATTTCATTAAATAAGGAGTAGATAGCACTTGTGTTTACTAGCAATAAGATGAAGTTAACTTAAAAAGTATATTATACTATTATATTTTATGACAATAAACAACTATTAGAAAAAGATATAGAAATGATATATAATTATTAGCTTCCCTCTTTCTTTCTTTCTTACAACTTAATATATAATAAGAAATTCATTATATAATCTTTGAAATCTAAAAAAATAACTAATTGATAAAATAAAGAATATTAACTAAAATAAATCGATTCTAGACAGAGTAAAGTAGTATGTAATAAATTAAGTAACTAACCTAACTTGTTGAAATTAAAAAGAATAAAGGTTTTTTAATTTAATAAGTTGTAGAACTAAATATTAAAAAAATCTATTTATCAGATCTTAATAGTCTTATACTCTAAAATTACTAGTTACTCTTTTTCTTTTACTACTTATATTTTTTTCTAAATTAGATTTAGTGACTTGTATTTTATTCACTTATAATCTTTTAATCTCCTCCTCTAATTATATAATTCTTATGTTCTGTTGCCACCAAAGCTAACAGGTTTCAATTCAACCAATTTAGTTACCCTCTATCTAGACTCTAGATATTTAATATTAGCTCATGTTTTAACAAAAGAGGCTCTAATCTCAGGAATAACCTCTTCTAAAAATATCTTACCTCAAGAAGCCAAAAATACTCCTAAGCTAAATCACTTTAGTACAAGGGCTAAAATTAAGTCAGCACCAGGATATTAATTGTCTGTTTGAGGTTTCAATTGTATTATTGCTTGGCTCTTGCAGAGCAACATTGTCTTATTAATTGTAGCCCTCGCAGTGACTTTGGGCCCTTCTTAGTTGCTTAAACGCAGTATTGTCCTTCTATAATTAGCCACAATTTGAACTTAGAATTAATAGGAATGTTTCAGTACCAAAGGCAGTTCATTGATAAGCTGTTTAAATACTTATGATATGAGCTTATATAGTAGGTAGGGCGTTAGCTGATCTTATAAGAATTGCGAGGTAAGATTGTGATTGGGGGTTATATTGTAGGGATACGCTGTATGTGATATAGTCTGGAAGCATTGGTTTGGTTTTGGTAGGTGGTTTTTTTTTCATGGCATTTGGGATAGTAGTAGTAGAGTAGGCGATGGTATACGTTTGGGGATATGGGTTTTTTTTTTAGGGTTTCGGTACAGCCACTCTAATTTGCATGGTTACTTCAAAAATTTGTGCAACTACTCTAAAAATTTGCATGGCTACTTCAAAAACTTGTGCAACTACTCCAAAAATCTGTGCGATTACTCCAATCGACAACTACATAGTGTATAGTCTATATGTATATACAGCTTCAATATAACTAAGTATAAATAGTTAGCTTGATCTTATTCTTAAGTCATAATTTTGCGCATAATAAAAATTTTCTATTTCCTCTTCAACTATAAAGAGTTTGCAATATGCTTTCTGATTTGGCACCTCCACTTAATGGTACCTTTTCTACCTACGAGGATCTTTATTTACAGCTTCAATGTAAGAACTCTCGATGCCAAGGCGACATGAAGGCACTCCGACGTCGAGGGATCTAGAGGGTTCGATAACAGTGTGACGTCGCACCCCACAGCGATGACGATGGCTGGTTGACTGGTCTGCGTCTAGGTAAGGTCTAGATGTACGAGGACTAATGGATGGACTTGATGGTCGATGGTTCAGGGCGACTTGACGTCGGCCCGATTTAGAATGTAGAGTAGACGGAATAGACTTGATTCTAGTAAGCAGGAGATGTAGAAGAACTGATTGCTAACCTCCAGCGGGAGGCTAGCGAGCCGCTTATATACACGACGGGTATTCAACAATGGAACAGACGTCATAAAGCAATAAAGATGTACGCTTACGGAATCTATATAGCTATATAGGCGAGTCGCCATTTGCATAACCCGAGCTAGTTACCTGGCTGCGGAGGCTTAAATGGCCTCGCTGGGTAACCGACTGCAGGTCATGACATTCAAGATCATACCAGAGATCATGGCTATATAATCACTATTGGTAAGAGTAAGCAGAAGCGAAAAGGCCTTATCCGTACTCAATACATTCAATGTGTAAAGAGTGGAAAGCTCTAAGACTAAGTTACTGATTGTAAGAAACCCCTAATTAGTCAGAAAACTGAATGTTCATTTAAATGCAAAGCACAAAAAAAAGAAGAAATTAAGAATAGAAAAGAGGAGGTTCAATGGGAGCTTACTGTAATGGATCCAACACATGACTATAGTCTGAATGATGCTATTGTATATCACTAACATCGCAAGTTTTCTGCTGCTATTTATGAGCAGGTTACAACTATGACCGGAGCTGGAATTACTCCAAAGCAAATTTCTGTTACTATAAGAACTCTTGATACTAAGGCGACATGAAGGCACTCCAACGTCGAGGGATCTAAGGAGTTCGATAATAGTGTGACATCGCACCCCGCAGCGATGACGATGGCTGGCCAACTGGTCTGTGTCTAAGTAAGGTCTAAATATACGAGGACTACTAGATGGACTTGATAGTCGATGGTTCAGGGCGACTTGACGTTGGCCCGATTTAGAATGTAGAGTAGACGAAATAGACTTGATTCTAATGAGCAGGAGATGTAAAAGAACTGATCGCTAACCTCTAGCGGGAGGCCAGCGAGCCACTTATATACACGACGGGCATTTAACAATGAAACAGACGTCATAAAGTAATAAGGATATACACTTGCAGAATCCATATAGCTATATAGGCAAGTTGCCGTTTGCATAACCTGAGCTAGTTACCCAGCCACGGAGACCTAAATGGCCTTGCTGGGTAACCGACTGCGGGTTATGACAATGTTACAAACATTATGTGAGTTAGTTACCTGACTGTAGAGGCTTAACAGCTTCACTGGATAACTGACCATGGGTCATGACATGTATGTTATAGCATATAGAGCTATAAGAGATAGAACTTATAAGCTTAGATCAACATAAGATCTGTGCTTAAGTCAAGCCCTTGAGGTACTTTTCTGACCAACAGAGTTGATTCTTCAATCTCTATTAGTCAATATACCTCTTGTATATAATTTATTTAATAGAAGCTATCTGACGGCCTCATATCTATTCTCCTCCTTAGCTTATTTACTTCTGATATCTCATCAGACCTTCTATTAAGCTGTAACACTTATTTGAGCTTGAGAACTTACTTGTAAGCTTACAAATAACCTCCTAAACAACCTCCTTAAACCTCAGGCACTCGCAGTACCTCCCTAAAAGCTAACAATATAATACATTAAGTTGATAATATAGGAATAAAGTATACAAGGCTCTACTAATAATATCATAGAGAACTTTATATAAAAGTATAACCAATGAAGAAACTGTATAAGTATTATAAGAACTTTATATAAAAGTACAGCCAGTAGTGAAAGAACTATATAAGTATCATGAGAACTTTATATAGAAGTATAGCCAGTGATAAGAGAATTACATAATATCATAAAAACTCTATATAGAAATATAGCTAGCAGTAAGAAGACTACATATGTACATAAGTAAAGAACTATAGCTAAGGGACCTGCACAGAACTAATAAATAACCTAGCTATTAGTTAATTAAAAGAAGACTAAGTGAGCTCCTACCTTTAGTCCCTTCAGGATTATTTGTATATATAAGAGATTGGAGAAGATTTGAAAGGGAACCTTATTAGTTAATACCTATAACTATTCTAGATAAACTATCAAGACTAATAGTTTATTCTCTCTATTATATTATGTGGCTAGTCTCCCTTACTCCTTTATAACTGGCTCTTTAAGACTAACCCAGCCTTAATATCCATAGTATTTGACCTTCATAGTCTAGCTTATATAAGTAGCTATTATATTTATATAATGATATAGATTCTAAAAGTATATATTCTTATTGTTTTATAATATTTAGCTTATTATTGAAAGCCTGTAATATATATAAGTAGCTTATTAGCTTCTTATTAAAGGTCAACAATTAGTTTCTATATTATTTACTTACTAGAATCAAGTCTATTTTATCTACTTTATATTCTAAACTAAGCCAATATCTAGTTATTATTGAATCATTGAACTATCAAGTCAAACTATTAGTTCTCATACATTTAAGTCATACTTAGATGTAGACTAGTCAGCTAGTTATTATCATTACTATAAAATACAATATCATACTGTTATCAAACCTCTCTAAAACTCTTAATATTGAAGTATTTTTGTATCCTCTTGATATTGAGAGTTTTTACAGCTAGGCAAGCTTTTACTCTTAAGTTTCTCAGGACTATTAGTATATATAAGAGATCAAGAAAGTCCTGAAAGGAAACCTCATCAGTTAATACTTATAACTATCCTTAGATAAAATATTAAGATCAATAACTTACTCTCTTCATTATATCATGTAGTTAGCTTTCCTTACTTTTTTGTAACTGGCCCTTTAAGACTAATTCAGTTCTGATACTCATAGTATCCCACCTTCATAGCTCAGCTTATATAAGTAACTATTATACTCTTATCTCTATATATTTAATAAAAAATTTTTTATAATATTTTAGATTTTATTTAATTAGACTTATCTAACTAAATAAGTTTATTTAATATATTTATTTTTTTAATAGTTTAATACTTTCTCTTTACATTTTATTTATAATATTTTATTTTACTATAATTTTTTTGATTTAATAAATTATTACTTTAGAAAAACTAGTATACTTAGTAATTTTAAATATTATAATATTTTTTTAAAGAAATATAAGTACTTATATATAAAGAGATATTAAAATTAAGTAACTATATATTTTAGGTGAAGTTAGTAGAGTACTTACTTGACTAAAATTTAGTTAGGAGTCTTAAGACTTTTGGTACCATCCTCCATACAATTATTATAAATACTAAGAAAATTGTATAATTGAACTCAGGCTCTAGGACGAGGTGGCTTGAGTAACCTTTTCGCCTCAGCACGTCCTCACGTGACGACTCGTCTCCGGGACATGTTTGCATCGTGTGGCCTCTCCACTTTCTCCCACAACCCTTCGGGCTAACACTACCATCGCTAGCAATCATGCATTCCACCGTCGTTCGCGCGCAGAACATTTTCGGCCTGTTCACCACAGTTGCATTCTTTGTATCTGCATTTATAGGCCTTTCTGTTCTCTTCTACCGGCAAGCACCATCGGCGGATGTTAATTTAAAGAACTTGCAAGTGTATATAGCCATTCCCCCAAAAATACGTGCTGAGTTGATCTGTTAGTTAGTGGAGGCTAAGTGACCTGCAAATTTTGTTCTAGTGTTAAGGGACGACCGCATTACTATAGTTCAAAGAGGGAGGAGTATGCCCATATCAGGTTCGACCTTGACGCTGGTGAGGAAACTTCGTTCTACCTTAAGGTGCTGTATAGTATAACTAACATCCAACTGTCTATTAAGATCTGACCTCCCTCTTCAACTGGAACACTAAACAGGTTTTTGTGTACATCCTCGCCAAATGGCCCTCTCCCGGCAAGCCTGACAGCATCAATGAAGCCGTAATATGGGACCAGATCATCCCTGCCGACCCCTCACAGAATCCTAACATCGCACCGGAGCGCCGACGCAAATCATTAGCCTCGCCGCCGTCGAAGGCCGAACGTGGCCTCATCCGGCTGCACAACGCCAAGAGTAAGTACCAGATCACGGATAGAGCAGGCAAGATAGCAGAAAGGAGCAATGCAACACTGGAACTTGGGTGGAATGTGCAGCCGTGGGTGGGCGCTCTGGCGTGGACTACGCATATGCAACTGGGTAGCTGGAAGGCCCTACAGGGTGGAAGGAGCAAACCGTTCAACTTTCCGGAGCTGCAGGTGAAGAAAAAATCAACTGGTGGGCGAAGCAATTGAGAGGCAGTTTCTTTCATATAGCACGTGGGCTCGCCGGTGGTATGCTTTGCGTAAGCTAGACACCGGTCTTGGTGGCTTTGGGGTATCAGATACACGATCTACGATACAAAGCAAATGTGATTGCCTGTCTCCCAGATGATTTACACGACGCGTGCATCAGGTCTAATCTGCCTGGTTTCCGTTATCCTTCTATTTGCGTGCTTCACTCTTGCTGCGTAACGGGAGTAGCCCCTCTACCTCTGTACGCTCCTCTGCCTCTTCTGCCTGTATCTCCCCTGGATCCGTTTCCGCGTAACCCTCCACGACCACGTCCCCTTCCGCGAATGTCCAGGCTTGCAGGCGGAGGTACATTTGAGTATGAAACTGGACGGGAATTTGAATTGCTCATGATAGCACCCTCCTCTGACTCGCCCTTATCCGTGGCCACGTACCCGCTCCGGTTGGTCTGCATTCCGGCCTGTCCCCTCCCGTGTGAAGTAGTACCATGTAGTCCACCTCGCACACGACCCCGACTACCATGGAATTCAGAGCGTTGGTACCTAGCCCCTGGCGTTGAGGTAGGCTTATTCCGTATAGGGAATTGTTGATGCTCGTCATGCATCCCATCAGATTCATTTGGCTGCCCGGTGATAGCTCCCCTATACGACCCCCTGAGGGGCGGCGGAGTCCGCGCCTTCTGGAATTGACCTCGACCCCGTAATCCGGCTTGCGAGGCCTCATGGCCATTAACTGTCCATTGAGGTACTACCTTCTGTGGTTGCTTATCCTCACTGGCTTTGGTATTAACAGCCAATTGTCGATTTGTTAGATTCAGGACGGACGAAACTGGAACTGTCGAACCTCTGAATGGTGTACACCTGTCTCCAAGTGACGTTCCACTCATGAAGGTCACGTCAAAGACAATGTCCAGGAGGGTCGTCCTAGCGGTCCGGGTCAGCCCAACAACAGTTCCGCGAGTAGCAATGGGTACCCTTCCAGAATCTTGCACATATACAATCCTGTCCCCCAAAGAAAAATTCTGGTTTCCTAACCGATGCTCCGCATCCGACGGCTTCAAAAGCCCCCTGCGCGGAACACCCTTGATCTTCTTTCCAACAATCTCCGAATTATTCTGGGCCGCCGCGTTAGCAGCCTGTTCAATCAACTTAACAACATCTGAATCTAGTTGCTCTGCTTCGAGTGGTACTTTCTCAAAGCTTTTTGCCTCCATCGACTTGAGCCAGGATTGGATTTCTTTGATTTTGGCCGGGGCCGCATCTGGATGGTAAAAGTCTGTGGGTACATAAATGTCACCCTGAGGTTTTCTCTGGATCCCAGCAATAAACTCAGGGAAATTAACCATGTACTGTTGAAGTAGATCGATTGCCTTCTGGCTAAATTCCCACCCATTCGGCCCACGGCGAGAATACCCAAGAACTTTCAGCTTCTTGGCTTCAAACTTTAGATTCAATCCCAGATTGACTCGCTGTTCGTCTACCATGACTGAGAAGGAGGAGGTGATCTTACTCAAAACCAGTGCATTCAGGTTCAACATTCGAGCCACCGCATATGAAGGAGTGTACGGGGTTATGCGCTCTGCTCTTCGGACAATTTCTTGCCCGAAATCTGGCTCACGTCCCCTCGCGGTTAGGACCCATACCTCTGCTTTGTTCCCTTCATGCCGGACAACCTCCAATGGACGTCCGTAGTTGTACTCTCCAAGGAAGAAGGCCCGTGTCCCTTCGGGAAACTCGTCCGCCAGCGGTAATGCTGCCTTTTCCAAGAATCTCTGATCTTTGCTGATGACCTCGTCTACCACAACTTGAGAAGCATAGTCCGTCTCCATTCCAGGAATTTGGGCATACTCCTTGATTGTTGCTCCATCGTCTGTCTTCCTCAGACCCTTTAGCATGTCTACATGCATCAATGACTCAACCGGACCGATTACCATCCCTAGGCGCTTACTGTAGGTGTTCTCGATCCGCTGGGCTTTCTTTCGCCAAGTGTCGATTTCCTGCGGACTATGAGGGATAGGGATGATTTGTCCTACCTTGAAATCCGATAGAACATAATCAAACAGTTCATCTGAAACCCGAACAACCTTGGCCTCCTGCAAGAAAGGGTATCCAACATGCACCCGACGTCCCAACCTGGCCTTGGCCCCCTGGACACTAGTGTGCGACTCACGCTCCATCAAGGTTATTACCATACTCTCGTTCCTGCTCTCCTGTTGGAATATGCTAACGTTGTGGAAGCCGAGGGCGCCAGTGTGCGGCAGTACTTTCAAACTCGGAAATCCAGCTAATGCAGCAGCCCCTAGGTTTACACCATCCACTAGACCGACGAAAACCTCTAGCCCATCCATTATTGGTAGGTCAAATATATTAACAACACAATGTGAATGAGCGATGTCAGGAAATATCCCTACTAGTGAGGAAGGGTATGTAAAGTCTGCGTCAGGCGCGTAGCTGAATTTGAGTGTTACCCCAAAATCGTTTCTCGCCCGTTCCGCCTCCGTCAGAAGGTGGTCTTTCGTCTTCATAGCGCTCAGCAGTCGCTTCTCGTCAATGAATGGAATCTTGACGACGGCTTCCCATTCCATCTTTTTCCCGTTCATGTCAAGTTCGAAGTCTCGAGGATAGAAATCAATAATGGGAGAATCAGGACTAGTCATCAACTCGTGATATGGCGTGGGAACAATCTTCTTGCTTCGGTCTGGTAGGACGCCCATGAGCTGCTGATATGGCCGGAAAGGCTGACCTAGCTGGAAATTCAGGTTGGCCTTGAGGCCTTTTTTGACATCTAAAACCCCTTACTTAACACTTTCCCGCATGCTTAGCTGTGCTTAGCATTCCTTGCTTACCTGATATCATAGGTGAGTAGTGATAGCCGTAGAACCAACTCCATGATGCGACACCCCTGTAGTAATAGTACAGCACCCACTGCAGCCCTTCCACGTAGTTCTCGGTCAACTTCCTCAGTTCTTCTTTATTGTCGAGCCCCCATCCAAATTTATTCCGATAATAGTCGTCCTTCCAACCATGGAATTTCTCTTGATATTTTCTCTCCATCTCCTCCTGTGCTTCTTCGGCGCTCACGTCTAGAACTTCCGCTTTCTCGTAGCGCTTAATTACCCTTAAGATCGCGAGTTCAGACTCTCCATTCTCTTCCTCGTCGTCTTCCTCCGCAGCACTGCCTGTAGGGAGGTCCAATCGCAGGTGGCGGTTACCTTCCTCATCATCAACGGTTTTCCATTGTAGCCGCAGGCTATCGGCCAGGTCCTCCACAAACTTTCTGTCTCGCGCAGGGAGGACTGGAGGGAGATCCAGAGATTGCTGGCCCGTTCCCCGACTGTTGATGAAATTCTTTACCAAACGAAATAACTCCTTCTGTGCTGTAGACATCACCAGAGGTGATGTCTTTCCCTTCTTCATGACGTCAACCTTGGCCATCTGCTTCCCCTTGAACCAGTTCGCACTCGCATTCTCCAACTCGAAAAATCGGTACTCGACGTAGGATAGCTCGTCTAAAAGAGCTTCTAACCGAACCAAATTAATGACCCCTCGTTCATTGATATACCCTTTTGTCTTAGGCAGAACAGATTTGTACACCTTAAACATGAGGGCCAAGGCACCCTCATTAATGCGAAGGTTTGGGAGATTCGGAAGAAAGTCGTTGCCCACAAAGAACGCCATGAGAATGAAATCATCGATGATATGTTCCATGTCAAAAGGAAAGCTCAATACACCAGGTTCTTTAAGCTCCTGAAACTCCAACTCCAAATATTCGCGAACAACGCAAAGATGCATGAGGTAGAAGTTCTGATGCTCCAACTCCTTAGACTTCTTTTGGTTCTGCCGACCAAATATGACTTCTTCCCTGAGAAGACAGAAATGGGGATCGTGACTAAGTAGGCCTAGCATTATTAAGTCGGCATCTAATCCGTACAAACAGTGTCGCATATTCGATTCATAATCCGGTTGTGCCTTGGCCAAGCGTATATATTCCATGATTTTATGTTCACCCTCTCCAGGGACTTCGTGGCCGGAGAGCACGACTTCTACCCCTTGCCAGTCCACGTCTTCAGACACCTTTTTGTTAATAAAATACTTTAACTGTAGCGTCAACTTAGCCATGAACTCCGTGCCGGGGGTTATGCAGTTGCTATCGAACGCATCTTCCTTGGGCATCTCCGCACCAGCCTTGAGTGCCTTTTCTCTGGCAATTTCTGCATCCAAAGCCGTTCTGAATCTTCTCGCTCGCTGCTGATTCATCTTCGCCCTCGGGGCCACCCCATCGATCGCCATGAAGAACAACTTCTTTGGCTTAATCTTCCCGAAGAGATGTTCGATGTAATTGAAGATGGCTATGAACATCTTGTCCTCGGTCATTCGAAATGTGGGGGAATCAGAGTCCTTGTGGGTACAATTGTGGATGATACCATTCATATCCAACTGGTCTGGTTAGCCAAGGCCCCATGGGTTTTTGAAAACTAGTCGCGCCGGAGTTGACGGATACTCACATATAGGCAGTCAAACTCCGGTATCCGATTCTCTGCAATAACTTGCGAGATGGAAGGATACCGCTCTGAAAGCCATCTGAAATAGAGTGGGATGCCCATGGATAGCGTATTTATTGGGCTGATCCTGTTGTTGTTGTTGTTGTTGTTGTTGTTGTGTTGGATGATAAGTGAGGCGGAAAGGGTAGTGGGCGAAGTCTGATCAAAGTAGGTAAATCAGTGGTTGGAGAGACCCATCACCTGACATAGAATCAGCCGCAGGAAGAGAAGCGAAGTTGCACCGAGTAAGCTATGTAGTCGTGCTATATGATTCCAAGGATTCCAGGAATTCAGGATCCAGGGTTAGCCCTACTTGAATAAGCGGTGCGGTCGGGAGTGATATTGAGTCAATTCGGCATGCTTCCGCTTTCGGTATGGCGCTTAAGACTGGGCGTTCGCCAGGCGCCTTAACCCCTAAACTCGGTTGGAGCCGAAAACGGGCGTCCCCGTCAAGAGCCTGCCTTACCCTTAGTGGGATTAAGTGTTGATGCCTTGACTATTGAAGATACTCATTTTTGGCAATAGCTGCCCTCCATATTTACATGGAAAGACAAACAAGAATTGAGAGTTCAAATTTGTAAACTATAAGCTACACTAGGTTTTCCAACCTCTTCTAGCACCAATCTCCCTCCCTTTAACACTCCTATAATCGTCAAACCCTTGGCTATTGTTTTGCTGTTGCTGCTGCTGCTGCTGAGACATCGCCGGGGAACCTTGATATACATATCCACTGTACCCCCCTGCGCCACCTTCGAATGCCTGCTGCGCGCCCCAGGGTGGAGGCGGGGGAGGGGCATATCCTTGTTGAAGTGGATACTGGCTACCCTGTTGATAGAAGCTGATATTTGGGGGTGGTGGAGGCGGAGGTGGCCAAGGTCCAGAATGCACTATGGGGTGCTGACCATGGAATTGTTGAAGTGGAGGGTGGGGAGGCGGGATAGGCATACCTCGAGGCCCAGTCGGTGGCGCCAGCTGGGAAAAGCCTTGCTGGTACTGAACGGGATAGGGTAGCGGCGGCGGAGGCGGAGATGCTTGGCTTGACTGAAAAGATTCGGATTGCGTTGCATTAGAGTTGCTAGGGTACGATTGTTGGAAGTTTGGTCGGTCAAGTGGAGGGGAGTAAGATCGTGATCGGGAGCGAGAGTGAGAGCGGCTCCGACCGCGTTTGTACCGCCCTGAAGGCGACTTAGAACGCGGTGGGTATCCCCGTGCTTTGGGGGGTAAGCTGTTTTTGCCTTCACGAAATGACTCGGAACGCTCGTTGGATATAGAGCGTGATCGGCTGTATGGCTGCGTGCGGCCCCAGCTTCGACTCCTGCTACTCTCCGAATAGCTGTATCTCCTCCTTTTTCGTGGAGTTAAGCCTTCACTCCTGCTTTCGCTCCTCCCTCGCCTTCCCTGGCCACGAGATTTCTTTTCCTTCCTCCTATCCTTCATCTTCTCGCAAAATGCCCTAGACCATCCGTAATACCCGTCGGTTCCCGTGAGTTCCCCAGTGCCTTCCCCATGGAGGATCGGCAAACCAAGCTCGTCAACATCTCGAACAGCTCCACCATCGAATCTGTCGTTCCCAAATATCTCTTCGACGTCCCGGAGAAATGCTTTCACCGCAATGGCCAACTTCTGGTCTGCTGGCCCCGCAACGAACTGTAGGGGCTTAACTAGGTGTGGGTTGATAGGAGCCACGGAATTGGGTATTATATGCGGCATCAAATTACCCGCTGGAAGATCGTAATACGGCGCCGAAAGGTCTCCATGCATGGCAGGCATCACGAACGGCGCATCTCTCCCAAGTGCAGTTTTGCTTGTATTAAGGATATTCCCATCATCTTGTTCACCGGTTGTAGTAGTAGAAGGCATTGACTCTGCGTTTGCGGCAATCCGGACTGCTTCACGAAGTTTATTGATATAGTCCCTCGAGTAGTAGCCGTTCGCCTCCCATAGACCCAGTAGGCTATCCACCTTTTTCTGGTGCTTGGGGCAGTTCCGGAAAGAGGCGGTAGCGCTGAATAGGTCGACCAAATAAGCCTGGAGCTTTGCAGTGAGAGAGGAGTATGCTGATGATGTTCCATCGCGAAACTTGGCATGGAAAAGTAAGTCATTCAGAAGGTAGAGAATATGCAGTCGTTTTCTCTTGGAAGAAGGTTTGGGTGTGTTTCCATGAGCGCCAACCACTTGTCCGGCAAATGAGGCTGAAAAGGCTGCCAGGTATTTCCCGAGCGAGGTTATTCTAGCTGGGGAACAAAGGACATTCCTCAAGAGCCATTGTTTGCAGTTCTACTCTCACCCCATTTTTTAGTCATCGAGCCGACAGACCCAAGAGATGAATTTTCCAAACCTGGATGTTGACGGGCGAGCATTGCGATATTGCCTTTTCAAGTAACGAGTGGAAGTGAGTAATATCGTCCCTGGATATCGAGGCGGGATCGGGACGGAGAAGGCCAGCTGAAAAGGAAGCTTTGGCGATGGCAAACTGGTGCGATGCCATTATTTCAAGCAGTTAAGAAAATATCTGTAATAGCAGGTTTTGGTTGCTGCTCTAGACGGCCGCCGTAGCCATCTCTACTAAATGCATGGTATGTAGAGTGGAATCAGAACTTTTGGGCACTGTGCACGTGATTGACATCTGAATGCCTAGCTTGAACGTTTTTCTTATCAATCTCCTTTAAGGAAGTGTTAAGTATTTTTTTATCTTACTTTTATGAAAAGAAATTAGAAGCTATTATCATGATCTTCTGATGAAGAAAAGGATATGTGATATATTGACGAGGGGGTCCAGACATCTGCTCCACGATGTTTGCCTGGGCCCCTGGTAGCGGATCTCCGCAGTTCTGTATCTCGGGTTTCCACGGTTCCAAGCGCCAACGATGCTCGGCTCATGGCGGCAGGCATGGAAGGAATGAATTGTGTGGGGTAGTGATGCCGGATCCCCTTGCCTCCAAAGTATCCTAAAAGGTGGGGATTGTGTCTAGATATTTACTACGGAAAATGAAAGCCTAAGAATAATAATAGGGTGACTTCTATTGTCCAACGCAATATATTGGAAAGAGACCTCGCGGAATGAGGCTGAGGCAATTTATAAGCCTTATAGCAAGGATACGGAACTGTGCTATGGTGCACAAATAACAGTCTAAAAAGTAGCATAAACCGCGACTACAGACTCCGAAGCGTATGGATGCCAATTACCCTAGGCAAAACACCGAAAGAAGCCTATACAGAAGTGACACAGCCCATCACCGCCCTCATCAAGTTCGCCGATCAATGTTTGCCCTGTACAAAGGAAAATCATGCGCATGTGACGATTAGAACCTGTTTCGCCGTATCTTATTCGTGATGTCTACCGATACAGGTAGACGCTACCGCGCGGAGCCATTCAGCGAATTTCTCCATTTGCCTTTTGCATCTGAATCCTTCGACCATCTGCGTCATAGAATTTCAGCCACTGTCGTGAGTCTCACTATCCCTCGCGGGGTGGGTCACAGGGAAATCAACTTACATCCGAACCACATGGTCATCGCCAGCAGAAGCAAACATACAGGGGTCCTTAGGGTTCCAAGCAACAGAATTGACACATCCTGAATGTCCCTCTAGGGTTTCGACGAGAGTGCCATTGTCCTTATGCCAGATATAGATGCGGGAATCTATGTGGTAGCGTTGCGTCAGTAACGCAGAGTGTACTGGACCGAGTTTATCTGATACATACCTTCACTGCCACTGATGACGAAGTTCTCGTTTGCACCCCCAAATGCACTTCGGATCACATAGTTTCCCTGTTTCTGTCCCATGAATCTCCGAACAATATCGGCTGTCTCGATATCCAATAGTTGGATTTCATTGTCAGACATGTTTACCAGCATGTATCGAGAATCTTGGCTGATACTAAGGCAGGTTAGATCGACCTTGAGCTGGACGTTGTACTCTTCTTCCCTCGACAAGTAATTGTAGACATGTATGCTTTTTTCATTAGAAACGCATATAAGACGTTGACCATCAGGCGAGATCACACAAGCGTTGATGCGGTAGCCCTTCCATGTATACAGAAGGCTACCGCTGAGGTTCCAGGCACACATCTGCTTGTCCATAGATCCGGTTACAAAGGTCAAGCCATCTGGTGCCCAGGAGCATGAAGAAACAGGCTCGGTATGATGCTCGATTGTAAATAGACAGTTTCCAGACTATAGAACACCTTCAGTGTCAATGCAGCACAGCCATGGAGGTCAACTTACGTGCATATCCCACAGTTTTGCTTTCTTGTCGTGTGAACAGCTTATCAATTTCGAACAATCAGGACTCCAGGCTACGTAAGCCACCCAGCCATTATGCTCGGAAAGTGTCCGGACCACCTCAAATGTTTCTGTATCATAAATTATAATTTTGTTGTCGCGACTGGCAGACGCTAATCTTGTTCCATCATGGGAGAATTGAAGGTACCAAACTTCATCCGAGTGTTTTCTGAGTTCAAGCACAGTCTTGAGCGGAAATTGGCTCCGATCACAAATATGATCCGTGTAAAGAGAGGGAGAGCTTGCGGTATTGTGATATAAACAATTGGAAATCTGGTTCTGTTTAACCTGCTGTAGCAGCACGGCTAGACGATGCTCTGGAATCATTACGGATGGCGATATTGATTTGGAGAGTTCAGACAGGACTGCGTGGCGTGATTGGCCAGCAGCGCCATCCCAATTTGCCTGAGATTTAAGATCTTCCGCAGAATGACACATCAGAAGGCTATACGTAATCAGTTTCTAGGTCCCAAGGGTACTGCGGAAACAATGTAGAAACAATATATCGGGATGCGGAATAAACTTGCCTTGAGAGAGCATGTAGTTTCGCAACATCTTGGTTTAACGGTGTCAATTCCGTTCTCAGTACTCCTAGAGCCCTCCCCAGATCCCGTTCCTCCAAAAACTCCAAGAATTTCTGCTGCCTCATCAAGAAGAGCATCTCATTCGCATTTGAACCCTCGGCAAGGACAAGACCTGACCCTATGCCCGGTTTTGAATTGTTGATATTGACCCCCCCTCTGTCGTCAGATGTCCCTCCGAATAGCAAGTCTTCTGCGTCTGCCCACTGTCCCTGTAACACGGCGCTCCGAAAAGCGGCTACCGATGAAGATTCCAACTCGTACCCGCTTTCCTGGCTTAGCGCCCCTGCTGCATTATGATACCCCAAATCACCCAGACTCTGTATCAATATCCGCGTAACCTCCTCCCGATCATGACCAAAGTAATCTGGTCGAGATGGCCGGAGGTGTGTTGATAGTGAGTGGCTGGAGTGGGATGATGAGGAGCCGTTGGTAGCTATGTGGGTTTGTGAACTGCCATTTGTAGAACCCGAGGGTGCGGCTTTATGGAGGGGGGAGAGTGAGGTACCATTCGAGAAGGGACGTGACGAGGAATTAGGGTTGGAAGGTTCGGGGTCCAGCCGCATGCTTTTGCTAGAGAGACGTCTTCGTTTGCGGTCTGGCTGGGAGGAAGTACGTCCTTCCTGGTAAGAGCTGTACAAGCTCGCAGTTGCTTGTCCTAGAGGCTGGATATGGCCCTCACCCCGTTCGATGACCCGATTGGAACCGGGATCTGCGACTGGAGGTTCCTGAAAGATATCTGGTGATGGGTCTGGCGAAGGACTTCGGCGGCGGCGGCGGCCTGTGGTAGCTTGGAGGCCTTGGGACAGGATTCGTGCTTGTTGGGAGAGAGCTTGTGATGCTGAGATAAGCTCCTCTCCAGACGTGGTGGAGTTGATGTTGACTGTTGTTACACGCCCGAGGGACGGAGGTTGGCTATCGATGGATGGTAGGGCAGAGGTTAGTGGGGTAGATGTTAAGTGTCTGGTATTCGAAGTGACTGGGTGGTCGGAGGTGACTGGGGCTGGACGGTCTTGGGGGAGTTCGCTTGCCAGGACGAACGTTGCGGGTGTGCCGCTGTTGACTGTTCTCCAAGCACCTTGGGAACAAGCTTCGCTCTTGAGGCCTGACTAATTTCTGTCTCGATCGGTATTCACGTTCAAGAAGCCCAAGGGTCGCGGTGTGTTGTACTAGGACAGGAGAAATTGGGCAAGAGCTGCAAAAGGCACTCCGAGTCGTCTGGCACACTGATAGCCGGCCCCTAGCTCTTGTGTTAGTGCTGACCTAGCGTCCTGAGAGTCCACTGACGTGGAGGTCAGATATGTTACCAGGGACAGAAGTAAATGGAGATTTGCAAAACGATCAACGTTCCTGTGGTCTATTCCTCCAAAGCGCAGCCACTTTTCTAGTGCGAGCTAGAGAGCTATAAAAAATTGTAGTGGCTAGCCTGTCCTCCTTTGCAGTGGGTGCAGCGTAGGTTGCGTTGTGTCTAGTTCTGGAAAACTGACTGCTGGGAGAAAGGTGTATTGTCTAAGCGGGACCCACCACAGAACTGAAAGTACACTTTCAGCTCAAGAAGCTTGCGGCGGACTCGGAAATCTTAACACAGATGGGTCGAAAGAGCGAATGTAGTAGACACAGAAGGGAAAGACTACAGTGCGATCAGAGGTTCTGTTGTGATGTAGAATAGTTGACGTTGAGTAGAGGGAGTGGAGGTACAGTTGTTAATGTAAATGTAGCGAAGAGGGAGGGTTGGTGGCGGGCAGCGAGTGGCAACCACTTCGGAAGATAAGTTACCTCTTCTTTGAAACACGAGCATCGACGAACGACGCGTCGTGGTCAAGAATGAGGCTGTAGGCGCCGTACTGCAGTTGTAGTTTTCACTGGCACCAAGAATCGGGCGTTATCGTCAACAGATGAGAAGTGACTAGAAGCGACTCGGAAGGTAGCGCATGTAGCAAGAGTAGCACATAAATACAGTGTGCTTGTGCTTCACCCTACCCAGGAGAGCAAAAAGCATGTGGCATGCGGGTCTTACTTCTAGCCTGCTGATAAGTTCGTTAGGATAGTGGGTCTCTTTTTAGTGGGAGAAGCTGTCATGCATCGCTTAGCCTAGGAGGCTATCATGGTCATGTAGGTTTCAATCTGTGTCGTAGTTATGCAGTTTGGACAAGTGTTTGCGCATTCATCCACGAACTTGGTTGGCTAGGCAGTTATTCAGGCCTAGAATATCGTCTAACTTAGGTGGTGCATGTTGGGCCTGAGACCCAGATTGAAATATCGTCCTTCATTGCTAGACCTTGTTGCCAAAAACAATACCGATCAACAGTCGCCCACGGCACCAGAGGGAGCTACCCGAGGAGGAACCACTACTCAAGCGGTGCTGCTTGTTGCCATCCAGGAGGGTCCTAGACCACCACCTAACCACACCCCCATTCTGCCCTCGGTCCAATCTACTGGTATGGCCGGTGTAAGTCCTCTGCTTATATTTGTTGGTTTGTTTACCGGTTTGGTGGCGATGCTGATGCCAGAGAATCCTATAAGAAATCAAAGAAAGATATTAGAGTAACAGATGAGGATGGAGAAGATCAGTATGGTAATACATTCTCCCCTTCGGATATCTACCGCATCAACTTCTACTAACACAATGCTTCAAAGGCTCTATCTTCTCGGTGTCTGGGTATGTTATTGTGGAGTCACTACACCTTATCTTCGGTATTAACTGATACCTTGAAGGCCCGTAGTTGTGGCGGAGAATATGATAGGATGTGCTATGTATGAATTGGTACGTTTCAGGTGGAGCACTAACTTCTGGATTAAGTACGAAGTTCTTATTTCGTCCATATCTTAGGTTAAAGTGGGGCACGATAGCCTGGTTGGAGAGGTCATTCGAATTGAGGCAGACAAAGCAACGATTCAGGTATATGAGGAAACAGGTACGGCAGATAAATATGTTAAAATCTGTGGCCGGGATCAATTCATTTGCTCACGCCTTGAGTTTAGCCGGCGTCACTGTTGGAGACCCAGTGCTTCGAACTGGGAAGCCCCTCTCTGTCGAGCTTGGACCTGGGTTGATGGAAACCATCTATGACGGCATCCAGCGTCCACTAAAGGCTATCCAAGCTCTCTCATCCAGTATCTATATCCCTCGCGGTATCTCCGCTCCAGCACTCAACCGGGAGGTTAAGTGGGACTTCACACCCAACAAAGGCGTAAAAGTCGGAGACCACATCACCGGAGGCGACATCTTCGGAAGTGTTTTTGAAAATACCTTGCTAGATGACCACAAAATCCTTTTACCGCCGCGTGCAAGAGGTACGATTACTCATATCGCCGAGAGGGGCAGCTACACAGTCGATGAGAAGGTTCTCGAGGTAGAATTCGATGGCAAGAAACAATCATATAGCATGATGCACACTTGGCCTGTACGTGTGCCCCGACCCGTTTCGGAGAAGATGGCCTCAGACCACCCCTTCATCGTTGGACAGAGAGTCTTGGACTCTCTTTTTCCCAGCGTCCAGGGCGGCACTGTGGCCATACCCGGAGCTTTCGGCTGTGGCAAGACTGTCATAAGTCAGAGTGTGTCCAAATTTTCGAACAGCGACATTATTATCTACGTGGGTTGCGGTGAGCGCGGAAATGAAATGGCGGAGGTGCTGATGGACTTTCCTGAGGTAGGCTCTAAGCCCTGGTGTGTTTACTAGATACCGAGCTGACTCTGAAACGTTCTAGCTATCTATTGAAATCCGAGGGCGAAAAGAACCTATTATGAAACGAACTTCACTTGTTGCCAACACATCTAACATGCCGGTGGCTGCCCGGGAAGCTTCCATCTACACCGGCATAACCATGGCAGAGTATTTCCGAGACCAAGGCAAGAATGTTGCCATGATGGCAGACTCTACCTCTCGTTGGGCAGAGGCTCTCAGAGAAATCTCTGGTCGTTTAGGCGAAATGCCTGCAGACCAAGGTTTCCCGGCTTATCTGGGCGCAAAGCTGGCGAGCTTTTATGAGCGAGCTGGAAAGGTGACAGCCCTGGGCAGCCCAGGCAGACTAGGCAGTGTAAGCATCGTCGGCGCTGTCAGCCCTCCTGGAGGTGATTTCTCGGACCCGGTTACCAGTAGTACCTTGGGTATTGTACAGGTATTCTGGGGCTTGGACAAGAAACTCGCTCAACGGAAGCATTTCCCATCAATCAACACTTCAGTCAGCTACAGCAAATACACAAATACTCTAGACAAATATTATGAAAAGACTCACCCCGACTTCCCACGCCTCCGGGATCGTATCAAGCAACTCCTCTCCGATTCTGAGGACCTGGATCAAGTTGTTCAACTCGTTGGCAAGTCTGCCTTGTCAGATCCGGACAAAATCACACTAGATGTAGCCTCCTTGATCAAGGAAGATTTTCTTCAACAGAATGGTTATAGTAAATACGATCAGTTCTGCCCAGTGTGGAAGACAGAGTGGATGATGAAGGCAATGATGGGATTCCATGATGAGAGCCAGAAGGCCATTTCCCAAGGTGCCAACTGGGGTAAAGTTCGGGAGGCCACAAGTGATATCCAATCTAGGCTGAGGAGTATGAAGTTTGAGATCCCAGATGAAGGGGAAGAGGAGATCACTAGCAAGGTGAGTTTGCAAGGTGACTACCAATGGTCCATGTAATAGGGCTGACTCCTAGATCTAGTACGAGAAGCTTTACTCAGAAATGATGGACAAATTCGCCTCAGTTGTGGATGAGTAGATATCACAAGGCTCGCGTCCGTTGTGATGTAGGCTAAAAGAAGCAGTGTATGTGTAGCACAAGTGTTGTCATTTCTCTGCCGATATCAGATTCAAGTAGGCCGCAGTCCAATGCGCCCAAATGAATTACGCCAACCTGTGTAGTTGCCACGGTGCGTGTTCATTTGTTCGTGACTCGAGGGGTTACGCGTCTCCAGCGTGAAACTTCTCTTAAGGCTAAAGTGGCTTTTTGTATAATTGCTAGCTCCACAAAAGCCTGGGTCTATTAGTTGTGAATTCTGTAGAATTAAGTATGAATAGTCAACACGAATCATGTTGCGCCGTCATGTGGCCAAGCCTATGTCGTCTGCGCACTTCCGAACCTCAAGAGCCTAATCTGTTAACTTTGAAAACCCCGTTTGCTCCATCCACAGGATCAACCCCAGCTTAATATTAAGCATTAGATCTTTCAGCAAGCGCATCTCCTACTACTGTTAAGGCTTGTCTTTATCCGTCGGTCGCGATGGCCGCTCAGCAGAGCTTTTCGTGCGCCTGCCTATGCCCCCCTCTGAATTGTCACTGATTTGAAGCGTAGCATCAATGTCAACGATCCGGGACTCATCACACTCGTAAATAAACTGCAAGATGTGTTCACTACGGTTGGAGTATGTATTACCCAGGGCGCCATACTAAGAAAGCTACAGAGCGGATGGGAGAAGGCAGGCGATGCTGACGCTGGCTTTATAAACCAGGTACAAAACCCGATAGACTTACCACAAATTGTTGTCGTTGGTTCACAATCAAGTGGGAAGAGTTCTGTATTGGAAAATATAGTAGGGAGAGACTTGTACATTCCGCCCTGTTTTGAAGATGTCAAAGAGGAAGAATGCTCAGGGAACACTTGTGCTAACTTTCAGCCTGCAGTCTCCCACGAGGCACGGGAATCGTTACGAGACGGCCTCTAGTACTACAGCTTATTAACCGTGTCCCGCATAAATCTGAGCAGATCAACGGAGTTAAGGAGGAGATCAAGACGACTGATTCCGCATCAAATGCTGACGAGTGGGGCGAGTTCCTTCATATTCCTGGTCAGAAGTACTTCGATTTCAACAAAATTCGAGATGAGATTGTTCGAGAAACCGAATCGAAAACTGGTCGGAATGCTGGCATATCACCCGCCCCCATCAACCTTCGGATATACTCTCCGAACGTTCTCACGCTAACTTTAGTTGATCTGCCTGGGTTGACAAAAGTGCCAGTTGGGGACCAGCCGAAAGATATCGAAAGGCAAATCAGGGAGATGGTGCTGAAACAGATTAGCAAGCCGAATGCCATTATTCTAGCTGTTACAGCAGCGAATACGGATCTAGCCAACTCCGATGGGTTAAAACTGGCGAGAGAAGTTGACCCAGAAGGCCAGCGGACAATAGGCGTACTCACTAAAGTCGACCTCATGGACGACGGCACGGATGTAGTTGACATACTGGCGGGAAGGATTATCCCTCTGCGATTGGGCTATGTTCCCGTGGTCAACCGTGGCCAACGAGATATCGATAACAGGAAAGCGATCTCTGTTGCACTGGAAAACGAAAAGAATTTTTTCGATAACCACAAGGCGTATCGCAACAAGAGCTCGTATTGTGGCACGCCATATCTAGCACGGAAGTTAAATATTGTACGCAATGATTGCACTTTATCTCGAGAACTAGGAGTGACACTAATATCATCATTAACTTAGATTCTTATGATGCACATCAAACAAACACTTCCCGACATCAAGGCCCGCATTTCTACTTCTCTTCAGAAGTATACTGCTGAGCTTAACCAACTAGGCGATTCAATCCTGGGAAACAGTGCTAATATCGTCCTTAATATTATAACCGAGTTTTCGAATGAATACCGGACTGTGCTTGAGGGCAAGAACCATGAGCTTTCCAGCGTGGAACTTTCAGGTGGCGCTAGAATCAGTTTCGTCTTTCACGAGCTGTATGCCAATGGAGTTAAAGCAGTAGACCCCTTCGACCAGGTCAAAGATATTGATATTCGCACCATTATTTACAACTCCTCTGGCTCATCCCCAGCTCTTTTTGTCGGTGAAGCTGCTTTTGAGTTAATTGTCAAACAACAAATCAAGCGCCTAGAAGACCCTAGTTTAAAGTGCGTCTCTCTAGTATACGACGAACTTGTTCGGATCCTTTCGCAACTGCTCGGCAAGCAGCTATTCCGCAGATACCCCTTGCTAAAGGAAAAGGTCCACCTGGTCGTCATCAATTTCTTCAAAAAGGTCATGGATCCAACAAACAAGCTTGTAAGGGACCTGGTTTCCATGGAGGCATGTTATATAAACACAGGACACCCGGATTTTTTGAATGGACACAGGGTGGGTAAAGTCGTCTCCAGAATATATGAACACACAATTTCTCGCTCCCCCGCGAGCAACTGAGCAAGTCTAACTCGCGTCAGGCAATGGCTATCGTCAATGAGCGGCATTCGCAATCGAAGCCTACACAAGTTGATCCAAAGACGGGCAAACCCCTGCCCGCATCTGTGGCCGCGACCGGTAGAGCCAGCCCTACAATGGATGCGTTGCCAGATGGCAACGGAGGCTTCTTTGGAAGCTTTTTTGCGTCGAAAAATAAGAAGAAAATGGCTGCTATGGAACCCCCACCACCGTCACTAAAGGCTTCTGGGACGCTATCAGAGAGAGAAGGGGTTGAAGTGGAGGTCATCAGTATGCTTTCCTCCGAGTTCGTTACTTAGCTGATGCTCATACAAAGTACAGAACTCTTAATAAACTCTTACTATAACATCGTGAGGAGGACGGTGATTGACATGGTGCCAAAGGCAATCATGCTCAACTTAGTGCAGTAGGTTTCGCCCTTACGTGTATGTCGCTAATTGGACACTTAAATCTCTGACAAATGGGCCAGATATACGAAGGATGAGATGCAACGCGAACTGCTGGAGAATATGTATCGGACAGATGAACTAGACGAGCTTCTTAAGGAGAGCGACTATACAATCCGCCGACGGAAGGAATGTCAGCAGATGGTTGAGTCTTTGACGCGGGCAAGTGAAATCGTTAGTCAGGTCCAGTGAGGCCAGTTTCCCAGCTCCTCTCCTCGACAGCGATACAAGACCACGTATCGCTTTGGCGTGTCTAGATGGATGGCTTCTCGTTGCTGCAACCTGCCATTCTAGATTTCTCAAGGCTCAACGTTCAGATACCTCATTTCTCGGCGTTCCTCCCGAACAGTTTCAAGATAATAACCTCACTTTTTTCACTTGTTATTCTCAGTAATTGCGGAGGCTTGCTGGGTAAGGAGCGCGTCCGTGGTTCTCAATACATAAATCGTTACTACGAATGACCAAATGAACAGTGTTCACCAAGAATACCCTGAGTGATTTTCGTGGCGCTTGGTGCGTAGTATACAGAATATGTTAGGAAAGTTTGTCTACCACCTCACCTTATACACAAGTCCCGGTAGAGAGTATTGGCCACCCCATGTCTTTCTACACGTGACACCATCGCCGACCAATTAAACCTATAATAAGTACAAGCACAACCACAAAGTACATTCACTCACGCATTTCACGAAGTGTCGACAGGAAAGCAGGCCATCACAGCTAATAGTTGCCTCGTGCTAGCATGAGTAATGCCGTTTGAGTTTGTCTATCTGACTTGCTCGAGAAACTCGAAGATTACTCAACACACTGCCCCCCATTCCCCGCGAAAACATTGGCGAAATTGTATCAACAAGAAATCAAGCGGTGGTTTGGTAGTCATTGCACACGCGTTGATGCTTCAGGGCTGGTCTTACTCACGGCACTCTTCCCGGAACAAAGGGCAGATCGCATTTATGGTATCAAAGAGAAAACTCTAGCTAAATTTTAGGCAGACTGTTGCATCTCGGAATATCTCGAATCAAGGAGCTGGATAAATGGACCATACCAGGATATGGAGACCTAGGGGCTTGCGTTGAGAGGGTTCAAATGTAGGCCGTAAGAGATCCCCTGTATTACAACCTGAAAACAACTTAGCTTAGGTTTACCATAGGAAATGCCAAGAGCATTGGATGAAGTCACGTTAGAAGAGGTAGACAGTGCTTTGCAGACCATAGCAGCTGGATATCGGTTTTCTAATCCAGACGTACAATAAAATGACCTGCGACACGTCCAAAGAAGTCCTGGGCATATACTGGCTCGCATTTTCGTACGGTTGCAATCTTGTGAAGCCAAGTGGCTAACGAGGATGATTCTAAAGAACTATCTTCCAGTCCTCATTCCCAAACATATCACGTTCAGGGCTTACCATTTCCTACTGCCTGCGATTCTTAAAATCCAATCGTCCTTTAGGGACGCTTTGGACCTGTTGGGCCATGCTGCGAATAATCCACTTTCTAAGATCCCACCGAAGCCACCACATGGAATGGCGAAAGCTATGTTTCAATTTGCTATGGAGTAATTCGAGCCAAAGATTGTTGCCAAGGTTGGCAGAGCGACCTTCTTCAAGGCCAGGGTAGGCACTTCGCATAGATTCTTCTTCCAGCTTTACAAAGCTTACCGTTAGGCAGTCAACGAAGCACTGTGTTCAGTGGCCAATTGCAGGCGGATGAGCTTGGAACGGAAATACGATGGCGGTGGGTGAACTTTCTGTTTTCTATGCTCCACACGCTGATGAGCCGTGCTTCAGAATATTGCCAGATACACATCGACCTCTCTCGCGGTGAGAATTGGCTCAAGATCTTCTCAAAGAGCGGGAAGGACTCAATTCAGGATCGACAGGGGGTGCATGAGTAAGTGTCCCAGGTTTGCTATCCACATTCCCCGGGAGATCAGCTACACACTCGCAGTCTCGGTTTTATTGCGTCTTGGATCCTAGTTGGTATAGGGATCACTTCAGATATACAGGCCTATTAACAGCCTTTTCTCCAGGGTCATCCGTGCGTGTCTTAGAATCGGCCAACCAGACTACAAGTTCCTTAGCAAATGTATCCTAGAGGGGGAACTGCTTGTTTTCAACGACAACGTTTGTTGATATCCTTACCATAACACAGCGCCATAGCTGACTCAAGCATCCTATCAAACAGGACCAAAGGATCCTCGAGTTCCATAAACTCAGAAAGCATGTTTCCTGCTCTGGGTCATTTATTGGAACAGAGAAAGACTCGCAGCAAGTAATAAGCTTCCTCAGGTGTATTTTGGAATACACCTCTGGCATCTACAGGGCGCACGAGTGCGAGCACCTCATGATAGCTTTCTTTGATGTACTGCTTATAGACTATCAACCCGTTCTTTCAAAGAAATATGATGAAGGAAGGCCCTAGAATCGCTCATCGCAGTATCCCCCGGCAGAGCTGAGCTAGCACATCACCAGGAAATTTGCTTTTCTTCTCCGAATGCTATAAGCCAACTAAGAGAGGCATTCTCCAAGGGTATAGCATCTCGTTGGGAGGGCTTTGTGCTCAAGCCTTGTGATGACCCATATTTTGTGTGGAAAGAGGATACAATGGAACCCGGGATTTTAAAGGGTGCTGGATCAAGCTTAAGAAAGATTACATCACCGGCATGGGCGACGATGTTGATTTTGCTATTGTTGGAGCGGGCTACGATTGCAATAGAGCCCAGAATCTCGTTGGTGTCGAGCCGCTTCGATGGACGACCTTTCACATTGCATGTCTGGAGAATAAGATCGATATAATGCGTGCGGTTCGGGTCCAGGTCATGCTACAAAGTCGTTGATGCTTTAAGCGAGACTATCAGAAATGATGATATCCAGAAACTCAACGAGATAGGCCAGTTCGGATTTAAGGCGTTTGATCCAGCCAGCACATATGAGGAGGTTGATATTAAAGTTGATGTAAGGTTGAAGTGCGCTATGAACGTCTATTTCACTATTCCATTCGTCGTGGAAGTGATTGGGGGAGGGTACGAAAAGTTGCCCAACACAACATATTGGACCCTTCGTTGGCCACGTGTGACGAAGATTCACTTGGATAGGCCTTTCAGGATATAACTAGTTTTGCAGAGTTCCAAGAGCTTGCCGAAAAGGCCGTAAATCGTCCCACCAATGGTGCCGACGAGAATAAGGCCTGACTGGACATACTAGAACAAGCGGATCTCGGAAAGAAAGGCGCAGAGGCAGTCCTAGATGCCTCGAGTGCACAATTGATGGCATTGGACAGTGCGCTCACCTTAGGGAATGGCCCACTTAGAAAGCGCAGACACCGGAATCCGTCTATCGCGAATCCGGCGCAAGTTGATACATTGGGCCATCTACTAGACAGCCATCTAGGGGTCTCGAAAGCTCCCCCGAAGCGGATCAAGCATGCAGACATCCCCCAAAGCTCGCTGCTTCCACTCGCCGACAGTTTCGCGCTCCAGAATCAAGGGGGAGTTTGTGAGCCTATTGAGCGCAACGCAGAGGGGCTTAACTCTGAAATTTCCTGTCAGGAGCCCCATGGGGGCGTTCTAACATTCGACTCGACCCCGCTAGCTCTACTGGAGACCCTACCCACCATAATTCCCGTTCCCCTGACAGGTGTTACTAGTGCCTCGTTGCAACAGCAATCCACTTATTCCATCTCTGCTTGTGTCAGCTCTAGTTACGGCCAAACAACCAAGGGGAAAATTCATTTGAGAGAAAAATGGGACAAAGGAAAATTAGGAAGCCAACATTTCATTGCCGCCACCCCACCTCAAATCTCCAAATCAACTGCAAGCTCGCCACGGAAGCTTCCCCAAATGGCCAGTGACCCAGCAGAACTCGAGACGGGCGTTTGTGCGCGTTGTCCACGCGCCGTGTTCTATTCCTCAAGGCTTGTCACCGAATCTCCTCCGCCTTCATCCGTCCCCGTTGTCTGCCCCCTTAAAAATACAATTATTCCGCTTAGTTCTTACGTGGCTGGCATGCCATACCTGACAGGGGATTTATTGCCCACCCACGGCGCAACATTCTTCCTTGCGGCTGAATTCAAGCGGGTCATAGACACGGGCTTAGTCGTGGAAGGAATGAAAAGGCTCGTTTTGGTTGAGGAGAACCGCCGTGGGATCTTGAGGAGGTGGTTAGGGTGATAGTAGGGCTTGGGTTGGAGGAGGAAAGGATCGGAGTATATGATTGGCGATTCTTAGAGGAGGTGGCGAGGCATGAAAAGGGCGAAAAGCCCGACGTAGGATGGGGGGAGCTCTTAATCTGTGATTCTTGATGGCGAAGCTCAGACAGCGCCGCCATTGAATTGTTTAGTTGAGCGAGGCGTTTGGCGTGCTGACCTGCTAAATGCCCTATTTGCCTTAGGAGTCCATACATAACATACATGGCAATACAATATCTCTAGTGGTTGCTAAGCGGCACTGTGCCGAGGCCACCCGCCATTGAGACAAGGCCAACTGACATGAGGGGTTCACTTATATGGATGGTCCGGCGGGTTGTATTTTCCCCTTCTTACATCCCCGCCACCCCTTTTCGGTACTGAAACGGTAACAACTGCAAAGTGAGAGCCAGTCTCCAAGCGCATCGCCCACTACAAAGATTTTGATATTTATTTATTTTCTTCCGGTGCTCTATAAGGGAGCGCCAAATCCTGGAAGTCATGGGCAAAAATGAGATCGGCTACACCATAGACAAAGGTAATCAACCCTTTTGCTCTACTTCTGCCGTTTGTAAATCTTCTGCAGAAACCCCTCAAAGACACTCTTCTTCAGACCCTCCTCCTCGTTCACCTCCGCAATCAGCCTCCTGATTTCTCCCACCCTTTCCTCCTCATACGCCTTATACACCTCCTCGAGCTTCATCTCCGCGTAGATCTGCTTCACCCGTAACTCCTTTTCCGTGTCTTTTATCCCGTAGTTCGCGTCAAGTACGGCCCTCTGCTCTGGGCTCGCACACTTTAGCGCTTGGTTGATCAGCCAGCTGCATTTGTTGTCCTGGATGTCGGTACCGATTTTGCCGATTGTCTCGGGGGAACCGAAGGCGTCAAGGTAGTCATCCTGGGCCTGGAAGTACTCTCCAAGAGGAATAAGGACATCTTTAGCTTGTTGGAGGTTCTTGGGGGTTGCGAATCCGGCTAGATGGAGGGCTAGGGCGACAGGAAGGTAGAAGGAGTAGTAGGCTGTCTTATAGATGACGATAAAGGTAAACTTTTCCATAGAGAAAGACGTGAGGTCAACTTTATCCTCGGGAGCAGTAAGGAGATCCATCAGCTGGCCAAGTTCAGTTTGCAACGTCACTTCGTGGAAGAGCTCCAGAAGATCAACATAGGACTTTTCTTCGCGAAAGTATTTTTTGAGTAGGAGGAATATGGCGGACTCCAGCATGAGAGCATCGTTAATAGCAATCATGCCTACAGATGGCATCAAATACCAGCATGGGGAGCCACGGCGAGTCTTGGATGAGTCCATGATATCGTCGGAGACCAAAAAGAAAGCTTGGAGCAGCTCAGTACACCACCCCAATGTGGCACTGCGGAAATACTCCTGTTCATTGAGAGGACGGTTAAGGAGGAGAGAACAGGTATCGACCACAGAAATGCCCCGATTGCATTTCCCACCAACCGTGTTGTGATTGAGACTCTAGGATTCACAATAGTTTCAGTCCGGGATAAAGGAGAAAGGGGAGTGTTCAGATTAATATTATCATTACCTGGCGATACCAATTCAGACCATTTTCAGGGACGCCATATGCCTTTGCGTGACCAACGAGGTCATCCACGAGTTGAGGAAACACGGACTCAAATTCCTTTAGAGTGGTCGGCATCCTGTCTTGATGTAGAGAAGAATGAAGGTTAACTTGTGGGGGTGAAATCCTGGTGGGGCAGCGTCAATGGCGGTTATGCCAAGCCGGCAAGCCAATCCGTCTCCCATAACACCAGTCAGCATCCCACTCTTTTGATTGCCAACAAACTTGCGTTCGCCAAGGTAGCTAACTCGACAGGATTGCTAGTTGTTTGACAAAAAAATACCTGAGGTTCGGCCAGAAGCCGCAGTGCAGCCGTGGTGGTACTGCAGCCATTCACATCAACAACATGACCGGACTTAGTTCACGAGATTCAGAATTACTTCGTGCAACTCTACAGGATGCCATAGTAAAATGTTCAGAGAGGTGTTTATATCAATCTGCTAAATGGTCCTCTTTACAATCTATATATCTATAGCTAGGATGGTGCTGATATAGCCATTAATTATTAGGGCAGCTGAACTACTCACCTCTCTCTCTCCGCCATCAGATATCACCCCTAGTTCCGACACTGAGGAAGACTCCCAGATGTCAGATGATATTAACCCACCGTTGTCAGGTCCAATTCCTATCGTCGTAACATCGAATACCAACCCTCGAGAAGCCCGTCTAGAAACCCAAGAGGCAAACAGATATCTCCTCGCAAAATCGTATTTCGACTGCCGAGAATACGACCGTTGTGCCGCCATCTTCATTCCAGAGAACCCAGCAATTAAGATGCAGTCATCGTTAAAGGGAAAGTCGAAGGCGTCTACACCTGGATCGGCTTACAACCCTGCCGCCTCAAAACATCCATACCTTCAATTGAGTCAGAAATCATTATTTTTGGCTCTGTACGCGAAACTCATGGCTGGCGAGAAGCGCAGGGATGAAGATAGTGAAATGATCCTTGGTCCTGCGGATGGTGGTTCGACGGTAAATGCGCAGCTTGGAACGATTACAAAAGGATTAGAAGACTGGTTTGCCGGGTTAAACCAGGAAGATAGCATAGTTGGAGAGAGCCAGGGTTGGCTAGAATATTTGTCAGTCCGGAAAGCCCTGAACAATCCCTCTCGTCTTGAGCTGGGCAATTTCTATATAGGGCACTGGTCTAACCGATGAGATTCGGTCAGATATGGAATTGTGCTTTGTAAAGCCAAGAACGAGGAGGAAGCGAAGAAATGGTTAACTAGGAGCGTGAGCCTATACCCATACAATTGGGGTGCATGGCAAGAATTGGGCTTGATGCTGGAAACAGTGGACGACGTAAGTTAATATCTAACGCCTGGAGACCTCCAAGAATACTTGTTGAGTGCTAACGACTAAATTTACAACCATAGCTCAACAAGATAACTCCTCTCCTCCCGAAGAATATCATGACACTCATGTTCCACCTATACACTAGCCAGGAACTGTACCAATCGACGTATGTTGTTCATAATCAGTTGACGGAATTAGAGGGTGTCTTTCCAAACAGTCAGTGGCTAAAAACGCAACGCGCCCTCCTTTTCTACCATTCGAGAGGCATGCTTTTATCTAGTCCACTAAACCAACCCCATGTGCTAATGTATATCCAGATTTCGATGAAGCAGAATCAATTTTTTCAGCCCTAATGCAAAGAGACCCTTATCGCACAGATGCCCTCGATCACTACTCAAACATCCTCTACGTGATGGCCAACCGTCCCAAACTCGCCTTCCTTGCCCAGCTCGCCACAGCGTGTGATAAATTCCGTCCAGAGACGTGCTGTGTGGTGGGTAATTACTATTCTCTCAAATCTGAACACGAAAAGGCGGTAATGTACTTCCGCCGTGCCTTAACCCTGGATCGTGGCTTCCTTACGGCCTGGACGCTCATGGGGCATGAGTATGTCGAAATGAAGAATACCCACGCAGCAATCGAGGCATATAGGCGCGCTGTTGATATTAATCGCAAGGACTATCGGGCATGGTATGGTCTCGGCCAGACTTATGAGGTCCTTGAAATGCATTACTATGCTCTGTTCTACTACCAAAGGGCTGCGAGCCTGAAGCCCTATGACCCTAAGATGTGGCAAGCCGTCGGAGCCTGTCTTGACAAGATGAATAGGCCACGGGAAGCAATCAAGGCTCACAAACGAGCGTTGATCGCGGGTTACGACCGAGATCCTAGCAGCTCATTCGGTGGGGCCGATGCCAGGGAAGATGGGCAAGGAGTGTCAGATCCCGAAACGTTGTACCAGATTGCACTCATGCATGAAAAACTTGGGGAATACGCTGAGGCAGCCGCATACATGTCCATGACGCTAGCCTGCGAGGAAGGACCGGGCGATGACGCCGACGGCGGGACACCGAGCCATGGGGTGGGTGTTACCATGACGACCTCAAGGGCAAGGATGTGGCTGGCAAGGTGGGAGTTTAGCCGCGAAAATCTCGGCAGGGCGATGGAATTAGCGACAGAATTATGTCAAGACGGAGTAGAAGTGGAGGAAGCTAAGGCATTGGTGAGGGATTTGAGGAGCCGAATGGAGGGCGAAAGAAGTTAGACTGATATGACGAAGGCCGGTGAGCTCGGAGTAGATGGCGGTTCTCTTCATCCTTGTAGTGCGGAGTTTGGGAGGCATAGTGGAATTGGGTCGTGTAGGAGTAAGCAAGCGTTCTCGTTCACGGTAGTCCTACCCTCTATAAATATCCTCTTAATTCCTTGCCGCCACTATTCAATCCTGGCGTACTGGCGATAATTCCTTACATTCATGTCGCTATTGCCGACCACATGCCAAGGAGGTACTGAGGAGGCAAAAGCTCAGCCGGTGTGTAGAAAGATGTTGAATTGGGACGGGGGCAAGCTTCGTTAATAAAGTTGCCCTTGTCAAACCTATGGCTAATGGCGGGCCAGTATTGATTGATACTATATAATAGTGTAAATGCGGGTATAAAATTATCTCTATTGATTGGATTGTCTAGGAAAAATTAATCGATTAACAAAATCCACACCTACTCTTCCCCACAGGAATCCTATACTCTACTTCAATCAAGACGGTGTAGCTCTTCCAACCATTTGCAGAAGTCCGTGGGCTTCCCCCCCCCACTCTTCTCGTGAAGGTGCACCGGAAGGTGAGACTCCGCGGCATGCTCTTGATATTTCCACGTGCTTGCTCGGGGGTTATGGCATGGATATCCTCCAGGGCACTGGCGTCTATTGCTTGAAACTTAGATCGGGCCATAGCTCAGCTATGAGGCCAGTTCTAACTAAGACCGTGGTGCCCTTTGCGGCAGCCGAAAGTTGCTCTGTAAACGGGTAGGCCAATTGGACCATTGGACTCCCCCTGGGCGACTTTGCTACCTGAATGGCTATCTGGAAAGCCGGCCCCCCACAGCCCGCAGTATCGGAAGTGTTCCGCGCAGTTTGAGTGATATTGGGGTAACTCCCCGTGTTATCCGACGATAAAATGAAAATCGTGGTTGGGGAATTACCCCAAGAAAATAAACAATATCCTTCGAATTATACTAGAGCTTGGGCTTCGCAATTTCTTTTCTTTTTTTTTTCTTGATCTCCCATTTATCATCTGCCTTTTCAAGAAATAATAGTTCAAGTAGCCTGGAAAGTTTGTGGTTCACATAAAAAATAACTAAAATCGACAAGAAACAGCAGAATAGGCACTTAATGATTCTTGTAAATGCAAAGATCAGGGTTACCATGCAGGTAGGGGAATAAACAGACGATGCGTAAACAGCCTTCCTATAGGAAAAAAGAAGGGAAGGCGGCCCCCGAAAAATGGAAAACCCCGGATTGTGCAATGTGGGCGGAGCAAAGGGTGATTGTGCTACCAGACATCCGGAGGTCGAAATGAACAACAGGCACCATTTCCCTACTTTGTACTTCATTATATACACCACACACGAACCCCTCCGAATCTAGCTTATGAGCGATCAACACATCGCTAGTTATTATGTTTCCCCGTTAATAGTCTCTTCAACGGGTGACGTCGGGCCTCTAGGCCTTTTCACACGAAGCGTCAGCGGGAAGGGGTAATCATCTGGATCTTCCTCTTCACTAAATAAAGGCACGAACTCTCTCAGTATACGAAAGAGTGCCCCAGCCAAGCCAGACAGGAGCGTAAGACTTACGGCAATTTCCAAGCAATATAGTCTTCTGTACTCAAGCCTTCACGGCCTTCTTGCAGAGATGCAAAGTCTCCAGGCGTCATCATCCCTGAGCGGTCTCTCGGTGAGCCTAGAGCTGAGAGGGGCCTTGAAATCTTTGTCTCGGTGCCGTCAAAGAACGTTTCCAAGTCGATATCGTTTTCAAACGATGAAGGATATGCTAGGTCACAAGGTTAGTGAAGTCTGCAAAAATACGTTGTGGTCAAAGGTACGGACCTCTTCTCAGAGCCAATTGCCTTGCCTTCACATACTCCATACCCATCCTCTTCCAATCAAGTAAATCGCTCAACCTTTCCACCCGGTTTCTTTGATTTATTCTCTGCCGCCGGCTCTTGGTGGTGAATTCGTACATGAAATCTGTGAGTTGGTTTACAGAATCGTCGACGCCCTTCATGCGGCGATCCACAATGTAGATGCCGTAATCAGAAGCATTTTCAATGAGTTCTTCCATATAGCATCCAAACCCAGATAAGTTAGTAGTTATACTAGGTACACCCATGACTGTACACTCGGCCGGGGTGTATCCCCAAGGTTCATAGTACGATGAAAAGACCCCAAGGTGTGTCCCACGAACAAATTCATCATAATCCATAGGGAGAACTGGATTGGCTGAGCTTAAAAATTCAGGGTGGAAGACAATCTTCACGCGGTCCGAGGGGTGGTTGAAGAGCTGCACACGGCGTATTTGATTAAGGATAGGATCGTCGCTGTCGTTGGCCATGTTGTGCGTCACGATGGGCGGCAATGAGAGTCGTTTCATCGCAAATAGACGTCGACGTAGCATGACACGGTCTGCGCTGCTTACGAGGTCCTTCTCATCGGGGAGGTTGTCCCCTTCGTGCCACGCTAGAGATCGCTCAAACAGTCGCTTACCGACAGCACGTTCAATATGGGTGACGGTGTCTCTGAGAGACTTGATAACCGCCTGACCTTTCAACGCCTCAACCGTTAAAGATGAGGTTTGTGCTGGCATTATTATGAATGCAACGACAGTCATCTTCGATCCTGCAGACTTCATGCGGTGGTTCAAGCGAGCCAGAGACTCAATAAACATGTCGACCCCTTTATTCCGGTACTCGTAGCGGCCTGCAGTGAAAAAATAAAGTGTGTTTTCCGGTTCAAAATCATTCTGCCCATAGAAGTGGCCTCGCACAAAGTCGTTGATCTTCTCTTTCGACTGTTGATGCAGGTTTTGAAACTCATGCATAGCAGAGAACTTCACGACGTTTAGGCCATTGGGCAAAACGCCATCCGGCTTTCGCTTGAGGAGGTGCTCGCTCTCAAATGCGGTGATGTGCGACACCGTTGTGAAAACATCAGCGGCATGAGCGGCGGCACGCTCGATACAGTAGCGGTGGTAGATACCACGCTTACCGGCCTCTGCATCCACGTCGAAGTACTGAAGATTATTGTAAAAGTCAACGGATCCAGCACAGAGATATCGCCCAAGGAGAGTGGCGTGGGTTGTGAAGATTGTAGTGACATCAATTCGTCTCTTCTTAGTGAGAGGAAGTGCCACACCTGCAAGCCATTCATGAAAATGGGCGACAACCGCTCGCCCTTTCTCATGAGCAACATACTATGCAACTATCAGTCGCGCATATAGTCCAGGTCCTGTCAATTCGCCTACCTCTCCCAGAAACCACGCCACAAGGTACCCGAAAACCACTGCCTCGTTGGTCTCCTCGTCTCCAGGAGGGACAGGAATCCCAGCGGTGCTCCACAGGTCTCCCTTCCATTCATCCAAGAATCTGTACCCAGTCTTGGTGTCAATCAGAAGCACTCTAGGTGCACCTTCAATCAGCCAGCGACCGTAGACCATGTCGATTCCTCGAGATTCCATGGACGAAATCGTTTCTGCGAGTGGAGGGTGTGTGGGTGTCAGAGCTTCCACTTCAACAGCAGCCTGTGTCAAAAGTCAATCGGTTATCCCGGCGGTGTGCTGGGGGAGAAAGTTCAAAAGGTCATACTGAATTTCGGTTTAGAGGACCGATCAGACAATATCGGTCGCCATATTCTGCCGTGGTGATTGGCGCCTTTGACTTTAAAACCGAGTAGATGCCACCAACTGCGAGTTGTCAAGAAATGCACATGAAGCTGTGGTGAGCTCACTTGCCTCTGTTCGCGACTTCTGTTGAACACTCGAATAGAATGTGGTTCTTCACGTCCCGCTTGGGGGGAGATTCCGTCATTGTGACGGTGATGTTTGAGGAGCAGTTGCAGGCTGTGGGGCAGAGCGATTTTCGTAGTAATTAAGTACGTCAGGGAGAGCTTCGATCAAAATGCTTCAATTGCGGACAGGCTGCAGTGAACTGCGGGCAGTACAACCACGACCAGCTTCAGATTAATCGGAGCTGTAATCTAGAGTCAATTGGATGAGTGAACTGCAATGCGGAGTCTTCTAGCGCTAACAGCTTTATGTCTTCTATAGAAGTGGGAGGGTAGAGAGCTCTGCGGAGGAATTGTAGCGCAAGGTAATGAGGACGAGAAAACTAGAGGATTTGATGGAGGTTGGTGGATAATAAGCTGCCGTGGGCCAAGCGAGCACGAAAGCGGCGCGAAGATCAAACATTACAAGGGACCGCAGCCATGACGTAACCACCGGCACTTGGGCTGAATGATTTGACACCAGAATTCAAGTCTGCACAGCGGGTTCTACATGCTGCTTCAGGGCTCTTCCGTGTGTCCCTCGCCTCCAAATCGTCCTGCGACCAATCACCACGCCATCTAACCGCATACCGCGATATCGATATCCAAAGCGTTGAACCAAGGACTGGTTGAGAGTGGCGTTTACTCCCAACCTCTATATTAAAGTTTTCCCGATAGGGAAAGAGGCGATTAAAAACAAAACACTCCCAAAAAAGAGTTGGGCAAAGGGTTGTTTTTCTGGTGGCGATGTCGGTCCGAATAGAGGATGGATGTAGTACTCTGCTCTCTTGCTCGTTGAACAGTCGAACAAAGATCTCAGATGGCCAGTGCCTGATGTTACAAAGCTGCCACGGCAACGTCGCGGAAACGAAAAGAGTGCTTATCAGGATAACTTCGAACACCATGAGATTTTATTTTGCCCATCGTGATGCCACAAAAACGTCTCCTAGAATACCGTGATTTCAATTTTAGCCCGGTTACCTCTCGAGAGTATTTCGTCCACTCCCTTTTACCTTTAGTTATTATACCTATAGTTATGGTGGCCCTCCCTAGCGTATTCACCGCGATTTAATGGCGGCCCTTAGAAATGTCATGGGAGCCTCTCTTAAACACAGACAATAGGACGTATTAGTGGTCCTCGCAAGCAACAACAAACACTTGTACTCTTTTACCTGTGTAGTACTTAAGTAAATAAAAATGGGACGTCGTAAGCGTCGTGGAAGTAAATAACCTATCGCCTCTTCGTTCTTCCATCCTCATGATGTTAGCTGTACAAATTGGGCTATTTTCGAGGCTCATATTGTAGGTAGTGATGCACACTATCCCCGTCGGTCGTTAGAGGAACTTGTTGATCGTTAAAATATGCTAAAATGTCACCCAAGAAGCAGTTTCGTTTGTTTTCCGCTATAGTGGTCCGAGTGGCGCATTCTATGCAAGCAATGAGATCACAAGTAAAGAGATTAACCTGGAGTGCCTGTTTATTTGTATCTTCTGTTCACAGGGCAAAATACCTACCTAAGACTAGTTTGATCCTTCCCCCTTTCAGCGCCGTCTTGTCAATCATCACCGAATCCCAACAAAGACGATCTCTAGGTCTACCCAGGAATAGTAGGTTGTCGAGCAACATTAATAGTGATAATCGACTTGAATCAATAGTGGTACTTAGCTGGGAAATGCCATAACCAATACTCCAAGTGGCTTAATACAAGAAATGAAAGGGTATCGCTCAGCTTTATAATCCAGACGATGGAGTGCTATAAACAAATAGAGATGAGCACCTCTCGGGGGTTAACAAATGCATATTAACGTGCCCAACCATGTATAATCGGCACTTCGCCACCAGGAAGCTACAAAACCCCTAATCAAGACGCCTGTCCGTCTTATTAGTCTGAGCTGTGCGTAACCTAAACAAGCCATCTTCCCCCGTGTATGGTTGAGGCACCGTTGAAATAGTGGAATTTCGCCTTCCTCCGACCCCACCTTGTAAGCTGACGTTTGAGATGTTAGAATTTCTCCTCAGCATTCGCTTTTGAGCATCTTCATCTTCCTTCTGGTGCAGGGATTCACTTGGAAGAAGGATAGCACGATCTAGCTCACTCGGGAGGCCTCGATGTCGGCCCCGGATCTGCATAGCGATGATGACAAGTTTGCTGATAGTCGAGAACTTGGCGGAGAAGGACGCGTTGATGTCGGGGTAGCCTAGCGACATGCCAACAGTGCCGTACGCTGAGACTATTTCGAAGAGCACAGAGAAAACGGTGAAAGCCTATGTCTGCATCAGGGAAACCTTCGATATTAGGATTCCTGAGATCCGACACTTACGTATTCGTTCACGTTCTGCAGGTGTCCCCCCTCCGCAATCGCAATGATGAAGAGTCCTAGAAAAAGGTACCACAGGTCAAAGCTAAGTTGTCTCCGCAAATGCGCCCCTACATAGCTGGGGTCTTTTGCCTCTTGTTCCTCCTCGGCCGCGCTACCCCAAATACCTAAACTCCGCTCTTCATACACATTTGTTCGGCGAACAGAGATCGCAATGGGAAACACTGAGATATACATCATAATGAGGTAGGACACCTGGATAGCTGGATGGAGGTTTGCGAGGTTTACAACGGAGAATCCGGCTGTGCGGGTAGACGTCGCTTGAAACCAACCGTCTAGGACGCGATAGCGAGCAGCAATTGAGGTGACAGTCGGATCTTTCAGCTTGAAAGGAAGGTTAGTCAAAAGTTATAGACAGAGGCAAGGAAATCGGGGTCCATACGTCAAGAATAATGAAGAATACCAGATCAATGCTGTTGAGGAGAACCAAGATCCAGAAAAGCCACCAGGTTGCCTTGCTGGGGAACAAAAGTGTGAAGCATCGTCTGGGGTGGTCAAGTAGGAAGTGTAGTTCCTCCCAGAGTGGGCTATCAACGGCAGCAAACTTCGACATAAGCCAAATAATAAATCTTAACATGCAAGGGAACCCGGTATTTCCGATGATAATCAAAAAACTTCCAAGTAGCAATGGAAATGCTGCGGCCTGAAATGACAACATCGAATCCGGAGTTAGAGTAAATCCAAGGTCGTTGAACATTGAAGCCGCTGTAAAAAAAGCCCTGGGCACGATTAATGTCTATAGCATGAGCTCAGGTTTATTTACGCACCACCAAGGCCTGCCTTGTCCAGCATTAATAACAACACTGCCGTGCTTCTGGCTGTGCATGATGAAACCCAAGAAGCAAGCCCACCCGATAGTGTGAAATGCAATAAAATATGCTGATAATAGGGGTCGTTAGTTAGTCGTTCAGTTCGTTTCTGAGGGTGCTTGGAGACTAAGACTTACAAACGAGGATAATAGTTAAGGTTTTAAGAGCCCGATACTCGATACCACCAAGCTCATCTCTCTGCTCCTGGGTCAAATTGAGAAAAGCAGAGTTTCTTCCGATTGTGGGCGTATAGCTCAGATACGGGATTCGATCTATTTCCCGAAGGTTCTTGCTATTCCAGGTTGCAGAGCGCCCTCTAGACCTCAATCCTTCAACTGCAGACCCAATGGATGGCACACGCGGTAGACTAACATTGGATAGGGGCTTACGCAACTTTGCTTTGGGAAAGGAGCTCGCTGCTGTACGTGACGGTTCATCGATTGTGATTGTCCGCCTAGGTATATGGTCATCACTATTGACCTCTGATATGTTATCCATTCGGCCGGACGTCCCGCCGCTCTCCAATTTATCCGGGTGAGTTGCTGAGGTTACACGGAATAGGGGATCTTCTTCATCTTCTATCCTTTGAGGAACTTGACCCCGGTCAAAGTCTCTTGGTCCAGGTATCCGCAACGTACCCTTGTCTTTCGGGTTACGCTGATTTTCGAGAAATGCAATATGCTGTTCTGTGCTTTGTCTTTGTAGGATGTTTATGCGCTCTGGAACCTGGAGATCTGCGAATTGAATGTCTCGATGTTTCTCAAATGCAGGATTGGGTGCTGCCTTGTCACTGCCTCCATCACTGCTGTCTGATGAGCTTGGAAAATCGCCATCCAAATCTTTTGTTGACTTTTCTTTTTCAGGCACAGTTGAAAGAGGGGAGCCGGGAGTTGCAGCAGCCACGTTTTGGTTTTGGTGAAGCACAGTAATGTTTCTGCCATCAACACCTCGTTCGATACGTCCCGGATCTCTTTCATCTTTAGCCTCAGACTTCGCACGAGACTTTGTTCGCCGGTAGGACCGTGCTTCTTTGGCTATGTGCTGAAATCGCTTCTCAAACCAGTACAATCGAACAAATACTACCATAGTGTTGATGAATATTGGGTTGCAAATCATTGCGACGAAGTATAAGACCATCTATACATACACTGTTAGCCCTCCAAAGTGAAATCGCTTAAACGTACTCCGGATAACACCTACCTGTTGAGACGTCCTGATCTGGTTGATATCAACACTAAGGCAAGGGGCAAAGTCAGTCTTCTGGTTGCAACAATATACAAAAGGCCTTCTTCATACGTATTGAGGCCGGCTTGGGTGACACCTCCGCTAGCAAAAAATAGTGCGTCTATGTATCGTAAACCCCCAACTGCAAATATGATGACTGAACCCATGAACATAAGGCTTATCAGATATATGTCTACTCTCGTAGCGGGTTAGCATAGTAGCAAAACTAATTGAATTCATTAGAAGGAGCAACGAACAGTGGATTGAGATGAACTTTAGCTGTTTAATCGAAAAACTCCTTGGAGTGTTGTTCTTCAGCCAGACCCACACTTCTATAAACGGACTAAACATGGTGGGAATGACACTATTGTTTCACCCAATAAAATTATGAGGCCAGAGGAGAATGGATGCTGCGCTTGGATACTCTTTGAGCAGCCTGAACCCAAGGCTGCGCACTGCGCCAATGGCGGCGCCGAAGAGGGTTCTTGCGAAGTCCGGCGTTGTCGGGCGTTGGCTGGTGATCTAGGAGCTGGTGTTGGCTCCGTCAAGGAATAGGAACTAGAACTTAATACACCGCAAAGTCGGTGAGGAGTGGCATTATCTAAGCCGGGCCAACCGAGACCCTAAGAGTCGAATTGTAACTCCCGAAGCTGTCCGTCTGCCCTGGGACGGGGCGTGAGGGTTTTCTATCATCCGTATGGCTGAATTACCTCATTACCTCAAAGTGTGCTGCGCGATCGGGCGTTCTGTCGGTTGCTTCATGGCGAATTGTTTGGGTACTCTTTGCTTTTTCCCAGAATGACGATCTTCTGCCGCCGATAATCGCTAAACGTAATCCCTGCCCAGGCACTTCTGCGCTGGTACAAGGGTTCTTGAACTGTCTGGTCACTAACCCCAGAACCCTTGTATATATGGTATATTTTCTTTCCGCAATCAGCCCTGCGTTTCTAGTCCGGGCTTCCTTGCTATACCGCAGTATAGTATCACTAATGCTTCTACCGCCTCTGCATAGGCTGGAAAGATGCATATATTGCTGTTATACGCTACAGGATAGCAGGGTTGTTTGTCACCGCCTCCGTCGACGGTGTGTAATAAATACCTTCATGTTGCATGAACTACCCAAGAGCCATATTGATAACGCCGGTCTGAGAGAATTATGTTAGGCTGACTGACGAGTGCGGATGACCCTACGTGGACCGAAGAGACAAAAGAGAGATAATAGAATAAATAGAACTGTGGAAGGGTCGCAGGTGATATGAGATGGCTGGGAAATTAGACTCCACTTCGATAGACCTGTCCTCCCTGCGCTCGTATCTGGACAGTCTCTCTTCTTTGGAGAATCACTAGCGCCCTATTTAGTGCCTGCTCGCTGTACCCTCTACCTTCCACGAACTCCCTTCTTAGAGTAGCCAAGCTCGTACTCCAACCAATCGGAAGTCTCCTTCTGAGCTCCTCCTCCACCTTCCCCACTTCCTCGTTTAGCTCTTTACTCCCTTGTCCTGCGCCTTGCTGTACAGCATCCATGGTACTGGCTAGAAACAGGCGTATTGCTTCATCGACGTGGTCTTCAGTTGCGATTGGGGACAACGAGAGTTTAGCAAGTGATTCTGTTATCCGAACTATGGCTTCAAGCTGACGGACGGTAATGGGGATGGAGGAGCGGGCGTTAGCCTCGACCTCGGCATGGTGCACTTGCCTCCGGATGGAGACGAAGTGAGATGATAGTTTCTCCGCGGCTTCAGCTGAGAGTCGGGGTGCGCATTTTCTGAGAAGGGAAATATTAGCAATCTGCTACGGTAAATTTCTCATTTGGTTGAGTGATGGGAAACGAACTGCTTGCAGTAGCTGATATATCTTTTCATCTTTTCAACTGATATCTCGGCTTCGACGTGATCCTCAACGCCCCGGTTGCCCATATGAATGCCCATGACGTGCCTCGCGATTCTCTCATCTCTTCCTCTCTCATGCTCGTCTCGGACAATAAAGATCATATCAAATCTCGACAAGATGGTTGTTTGGAAATCAATATTTTCCCCAGGGCTTTTCAAATCATCGTATCGTCCGAAGATTGGATTTGCCGCAGCAAGAACTGATGTGCGGGCGTTTAGAATTGTGGTGATGCCTGCTTTGGCTATTGAAATTGTTTGCTGTTCCATTGCCTCGTGGATGGCAACTCGGTCTTCATCTCGCATCTTATCAAACTCATCGATACAGACGACACCGCCGTCAGCAAGGACCATAGCTCCACCTTCCAAGTAGAACTCGCGTGTCGATTGGTCACGCTGCACCGACGCCGTAAGACCTGCAGCAGAAGACCCCTTACCAGATGTGTATATGGCGATCGGAGCAACTTTCTCGACAAATTTTAGAAGCTGTGATTTTGCGGTTCCAGGGTCTCCCAGCAGGAGCACGTTGATATCGCCACGGAGTTTCATTCCATCGGGCAAGATTTTTTTTGATCCGCCGAAAAGGAGGCAGGCAATTGCCTTCTTAATGTCTTGATTCCCGTATATCGAAGGCGCAATACAATTGGCAATGACTTCATATAGGTCTGGTCTCCGGCTCATTTCCAAAAACTCTTGCTCTTCTTCCTCAGAAAAGATGGCATTTCCTTTTGCTGTATGGTCGACGTCGGCGGTGATGCCAACCGCGCGTAAATAGGGGTTGCGAATTGCTACGGCAGAAGTATTGGACGAAGCCTTTGAGCCCTTGCTTTGGTATATGGAAAATACGCCCATTACTGTACACCTGGAGCCTGGAACTACTCGATTTGTCAAGTAACGATCCGCGGATATAAGGATATGGCGTGGGAGTTCTCCCACAGGTACTTGATCAGGGGCCTCTTGAAGTTTGAGCACTTGCTGATCGATGAACTGACACTTCTCGTGGACAACAAAGTATGGGTCCATTGGGCAATCTGCCATCTCACCTTGCTGTTTCGGCCGTGTGCAAATGCGAGGAAGTGTGATGCCAGAGAATCCACCTGTAACTGGAAGATGTTGTGTGTACTGGCAGTTCCGACATTGAATGTAGAGAGAGGTCGCCTTCGAGGATAGTGTAGAGGCGCCAATAACAATACCCGGTATTCGAACTAAGTGCGAAATGTTCGTAGCATTGAGATCGCGAATCGAGATTTGAGACGCTGTAGAATGAAGAAGGAGTTGGTGTTCGGGTAGGGGGACCGTAGACTGAGAGGGATAAACGATCCGTTGCGTGCATTCCTTGAGTGCAGTCTCGAACTGGAGGTAATTAGAGGCTGTCTGCGGGCAGAGAGCGGGTCATTGAAACTTACAAGTGGGATGACTTCTCCAGGCTCCGTAGTGAGTTTGTGGGCGAGCTCTTCATTGAAGGATATCAAATGCGCAATATCCACATCACAGTAATATTGTTTAATTAGAACGTTCTCTCTTATTTGGTCCCTAAGAGCGATTTTAATACGCAACTCAATACCGTGTGTTTCGGGGGGAGAGAGCTTACCTATATATGAACGCATTATCGAGACGAAACTCCAAAATGAAGTCGCGCAATTGACGTTGAATTTCCCCACGCAAATTATCTGTTTCGCCATAGTCTGGCGGGAAGACGCTAAGAGAGTAGACTGACTGCCTGTCCATAGTTCAGAAAGCACGGCGGAAAAAGCGTCGTTGGTGAGTGCGAGTACAGATATGGTGTTGTTAGCTCCAAGGAGACGCGACGTCTCGCGTCAGACACGCGTAAAGTGGACTGAGTTGTACGCATTCACGTCGAAGGAAGTATCACACCTTAGTCAGCTAATATTTTCCTGTGATGAGGCTGGGCATATTGAACAATAGCTTTAAACCTGGTGCCGACGTTTTTTGGGGGCTCGGACACAAAGCAATAACTCGGAGGTCTTCCCCAAACGGCCATGGTACCGCGACGATAGCTAGTTGAAGCGAGAAGACACTTGTGTGCACTTACTCTGTCTCGCCCTGGAGGACGCTCTGTCACTGCTAGCACATTATGTCATCTCCATCTACTCCTCGATCTGGTGATTCTTATGCATCTCCACTCTCCGCGCTGCAGGACTACTCGCTTTCGTTCACACAACACGATATCCTACAGAGACCATCAGGTGGGAGGTACCGTACCCGTAGGGGCTCTACCGCTAGCTCGATCAGCTCGATAGGTGGAATTCTAGACACGTCTCTCCCTGATCGAGGGTTAACCACAAGTGAAGTCGGCCACAATGGTGGGTACACAGTTTTCGGGGCTGCCCCTAAAATCTTTCGTTGATTGTTCGATCGAAAGCGACTTACTTTGTGTTACTACTACAGCGATATCCACTCTCCTTCAGGCCCCAATTGTACGCACCGGGCTTGTACCTCATACATCTGCTCCGGCCTCTAGTGCACATAAGCCCCCATCCTCCAAGGATATTCCTCCAGTCACGTTGACAAACATTCAACAAGTGAACCCAGCAGAATTCAAGCCCTATCTTTCGCAGATTGGTACTCTTTATGACGCCTTTCAGCGGGCAAAGGGAAGTGAAGAAGACGGAGGAGCTCAACTGTTCAAACGTGACAGAGATGTCGAAAAGACCGAAATTTTTACAGAGCTCCTGGAAAAGAGTTTGCGAAAACAGCAACAAGAATCGCATGGGACGTCCAGGCCTGGCTTTGTATCGGGACTAGCGGGTCCTATTGTAGAACCTCCACGGACAAGAAGACGAGCAAGCGGGACTTTAGGGAAACGAGGCGGGAGTGCCGTAACTCCTCTGTCGACGATCCCTAGTGTCTATTTTGAGCAAGATTTTCATCTCGAGAACCCAAGAACATTTGACGTTGTCAGTGAGCGATCTGACGTAGTCCGGCCTAGGGGGGCGCCGACTGATGAGAGGAGGGGATCAGATGGTTCGTCGGCATTTTTTGGTGTAAATGGTCGGAAAGCGTTGGCGACAAACGCAATTCTTCAGGAAAAGCTGTCGTGGTACATGGACACAATAGAAGTACATTTGATATCATCGATATCTAATGCCTCGACCTCTTTTTTTGCTGCGTTGGGCTCGCTAAGAGAATTGCACTCCGAAGCTGCGGATTCTGTGAAACGGATCAGAGGATTGAGGGAAGATTTGGGTCAGTTGGATAGAGAAATGGCAGTTGGTGGACTGAAAATTGTGTCGATGAAGCAGCGACGGGAGAATCTCCGAAGGCTACAAGGGTCAGTAGAGCAGCTCCGACGGGTGATAGACGGTGTAGGCCGATGTGAGAGATTTTTGGATAGTGGAGAAATAGAGCGAGCGATAGATAGCTTGGAGGGACTGGAGAAACTTATCGCGGGCGAGGGCGACGCCTCCCTGGATGCGGACGGGACGGTGACTCTCGGTCGGCACGGCGAGCTTGTGGATTTGCGCAAGGTTAATGCCTTGGGCAGCGTTATCAATGGCCTCGACCTCCTGAGGTCCCAGGTTGGCAGAGCGTTTGAAGGAAGGTTCTTGGATGCCCTCCTGGGTGATCTTTGTCGCCACGTCGAGAGCGTCCCTCACCGCGATACTTTGCAACGATGGGGGGCGGCGTTGCAACGGGCACGCGGCGACCATACGCGTCAGCCTTCTACTATTCCCGTCTACCTCTCTCTCGATCGCTCTCTCCGTTCAGATATACTTTCTAGTCTCAGTGGCCTCGCTCGCTCACACTACACTCTACAGGCCTCTATAGCCTACCGAGAAGCTGTTCTTAGGGAAATTAAAATCTTGGTGCGGCGTCGCCTTCCTAGTTCAAATGACGATGACAATGAATCGGTCATGTCAGCGTCTACCCACGGAGGCAGGCAGCTTAGTCAACAAGAGAAATCGTCAATCCTCGCTCGAAACCTCCGAAATCTGACCCCAGATGCTGCCGAGGAGCTTATCGTTGGCATCTATTCCGGGGTTGGCGAGACACTGCGGCGGTTAAGTGTCCAGGTGAAAGTGCTTTTGGACATCACAAGTGGAATTAGGAGCCCGCCGACATCAGCGGGAATGAGGGCATCACCCAAAAGTCCACCTGTCGCCACGCTAAACGGATATTTAAATGAGCCTACTGCAAGCTTGTCTTCATCCGAAAGTATCCAAGAAGAAATGCATCAAGTGCTTGACCTATCTAGCTTACTTGGTCAAGCCGTCGATATTGCCCAAACACAGACTATCAAAATTTTAAAAGTCAGATCGGAACAAACTTCTCAGCTTCCACTTGGGAGGTTCTTGAGATATTTCACAATCAACCGACTCTTCGCAGACGAGTGCGAAGCTGTATCGGGGCGAGGAGGGATGGCGCTTAAAAACCTCGTCAACAGTCAGATTAAGGATTTCGCTCTGTATATGGGAGAACAGGAAAGGCAGAGGTTGATGCAGAGCATGGAGAGAGACCAATGGAACGCGAAGGACTTTGGATTAGAAGAGGAGCGGTTACTATCGCGTATTCTTCAAGGCAGCACGATGGATACGGATGCTTGGGGCAAAAGCAGCAGGGTATGGGAGGATCTAGATGAGGTGGAAGGCGGCCCGGAAGCCACAAACGGAGAAAGGGTGGCTGGTACAAATTCCGCTGGTGTTAGGGGCGGGGTCCAGACGGCAATTATCGATGAGCAGAAGTTCATTCTTCCCGAATCAGCGATGGCGGTTTTGAGGGGAGTAGAGAAACTTGAGAGCTTTGTTGCCCTGATTCCTAGTATGAATCAGGAGGTGGGTTCTAGTCTTCTCGATTACCTCAAGCTCTTCAACTCTCGCTCGTGTCAACTCATCCTCGGCGCGGGCGCAACGAGAAGCGCTGGGCTCAAAAACATTACTACGAAACACCTAGCATTGGCTTCTCAAGCTCTCAGCTTCATTACCGCGCTCATTCCTTATATTCGCGAGTTCGTTAGGCGCCATTACTCGTCCTCGGCTCCTGCTGCTGGTGGCTTGATGGCCGAGTTTGACAAGGTGAAGAGGTTGTATCAGGAACATCAGTCCGGTATCCATGACAAACTTGTAGAGATCATGAGTGGCCGGGCGACTACACATGTAAACTCCATGAAGAGAGTCCAGTGGGATCAGCAGTCTTCGTCGGATGTGAGCCCTTACATGGAGACACTAACGAAAGAGACATCCACCCTGCATCGTGTGTTGAGTAAGCATTTGCCGGACTCGACTGTTTCCATGATCATGGACCCGGTGTTCGCGAGCTATCGAGATCAATGGGGGAACGCATTTCGGGAAGTTCAACTGGTGACCGAACTTGGGAAGAAGAGGTATGTGTGCTTGGTTATTATGTTCATAAATTAGCTACTAATGGCTATGTGTGCAGAATGCTCCGTGATGCCGAGCACTTCAGATCTAGGCTTAGCAAACTAGATGGAGCGGGCGACATTGGTGACATGATCGTCGGAATTGTTGAGGCAAAGCCAATAGAGCGGAGGGAAGATGCTAAAGCCGATACGGCGGAAAGAAAGCTCACTGAGGGAATAGTTAGTGTTAACGGAGATAAAAGCTCCGGAGGAGAGAAGGATCCTCCCACGAACGATACTACATCGGCAATTAGTGGGGTAGGGAAGTAGAAGTCGTAAGGGGGCGGCTGTACTTTGTCTGTGTTATGCACCATTGCGCAGACCGCTCTTTGTTCTTGCTGCCCCACGTTTTGCCCCTGCGCTGTATGCTTGCATCGAGAGTGATCTATGTGGAGGCCACAAGCTGTATTTATACCCGCGCGAGATTTTATATTCCTTTCTTCGATGCATTTGAGTAGAGGGAAATGGGGGAATTAGCATCACTGCCGGCGTTTTTCCTCAATGATTTGGAAGGTCATTGGAATGTACTAGTTGTGGAGAGGACTGTACTGGCTGAGAACGCGTGATGGAGACTTGCTCATCATATTCTGGGGTATCTAATGTCTTGCACCAATATACAAGCTATTTTAATGCGATGTACTTGGGTGACTTGGAAGCTCCTAGCCACGACAAAGCCTGGGGCGTTAAGGTTTATTCTTGCGACGTAAGTCTGGCACCACTTTTGTAACGACCCGCAAGTTTGTTTTTCACATACACTTCCAAGTCCCTGATTAATTCCATTGAAGCCATTGATTTGTGGGGGGGATTCGAGAACCGATCTCTAGTGAGGGGGGAACGTCGAATCTATCTCATGCGGCTCTTGGAAAACTTTATAACCTCCACGCCAAGGTAAATAGATTCGAGTGCCTCGAACTTTGACATCACCACCGCACTTTGATTGTTTTGTTCACTGCTCTTAGTACTTACCACTGGAGCCATACGGCTTACAGCATACACTTACGCATTGGTAACAAACTCCCATCTTTAAGTTGTAATTATTCTCTGCCAGTCAAAGTCTCCGAGCTGCATATCTTGGCAACGACTACGGCGTGGGCACCCTGTCAACTTGTCTATTGCAACTTTCCCAACAGTGCCAAAGATTCAAATCCGTGCTTAGTACCACTTAGCTTGGTTGGGCGATGTGTATGTCTCCCTCTGTTTGATTGACGTGACTCTTATGACTTGAGAAACAGAACAGGCCACTCACAGTCTCGATCTACTCAGAGCTTGCGAATAACCTATCGAAACTTTTGTTAGAGCCCTTCTGCAACAACAAGGCGTCCTTGTATCCATTGGTGCTTTGGATTTTAGCATCGTATTACGAGCTCTGTCTTTGCCGCAGAGACCCGAGTTTAATTGTCTCATCCGTGTCTCTTTTGCTCGCACCAATCTGAAAAGCGCTCCGCTCCCCAATGGAAGGGCTCTCTGGGAATGCATAAAGGCTCCTCGCTCTTGCTGATATAGTCGTTGGTTTCTTCGGGACATTCGCTGAACTCCACCAAAAATACAAAAGCATCAGTCTCCCATACTTATCGACGAAGGCCTTTAACGCATTCCATTTCATCCATCCCGCAGTGAATCCCGCCCCTTCTATATTTACTACAAGGATTAGAAGGGCCTAAACCGGATTAAACCCTGGCCACCGTCCTTAAAGGCAAAATTTTCACCCCTCTTCTCATTAGCACTAGCTAAGCAACTACGAGCATCAACTCCTTACGACATAAGTAGGCCGAAGAACAATTTCCACGCCAAGGTAGACTATCAAGGTCACTATGGGTCTCCCGAGTGGGTTCTTTGCATCCCTTTTGTCGAAGCACGTAGCTGATGTACTTTCGTCGTTAGTGTGGGGCCCATTCCCAGAGGACGAAGATTCATCACAAAGCAACGTCGAAGAAGCTCCGCGGTCTTACGCTGCAGGTTTTAGGATGCCACGAATAGCTTCTTCGAACTCGTCTTTACACCAAACTACGAATTTCACCGCCCCACAACCATTGATCGTTTCTTCGCAAACAGCAACTGTCAGCACGCGCGAGCCGGTCGTGGTCTCGTCGCAATCAGTAAACCCGTTACCACAAACTGCATCGCGTGGGAATGGGAGATCCACTGTGGGCTATGATGGAGTTGGTATCAGAGGCACTAGGAGGAATAGCGATGAGAGAGACGAACAGATGTTATCTCTTGAAGAGTTTTTAGCAGAAACGAGTAGAGCAACTACACGGAGGATTGAAATGGAAGAGGAAGATGCAGATCGCCTAGGTCCTTCTAGGTCAGGACGGGTGGCAACTAACGCTGGCTCTGCTGAGGATCTTGGGGTTATTGGCAGTGGGATTCCGAACACTCGAGCTCGTACAACCCCTCGGCAATGGCAAACATCACCTACTACTTCAAGTAACTCTAGGAGACAACTTGCAAGGCATGCTGGCAGACTGCTTCCACCACCAACGATGATGCGGTCAAATGCAGAATCTGCTGCCATGGCAAATTGGAACAATTTTGCCCGCCAAGCGGGACAGGGTCAAGGAATTTCCACCCAAATCCAAACCCCACTTCAGCTAGCGGTCGCTGGAGGGCCAACTGGCTTCTTCGATGTGGTGCGGCGAATCCGGGATATTGGGACCCTTCAAGATGCGTTACTGGAGCCTGGGATTCGTGAACCAGATCTCATTCATATTGAGGAGAATGAGCCACGCCGCACGCGATTATCTGAGGCGCAACGATCTTCACGGCTTCGTGCGTTCCAATTGCGGCTAGACTTGATTTCGTCTGAATTTGAGCTACTTAGAGCGAATAGAATCGAGCTTTCACGACTAGAGCAGGATGCTGTGAATACATTGCAATCACTGAGTGTCAGAACTCAGAGCACTACAAGTCATCCCGGATCCAATCTGGTGACAACGACGCCATCACCAACACCCGCCTTATTACAGATGTCACAGATCGAACAAGCGGCCAGAATCCGTCGCGATTTGGAGCGCATTGATGAAGAAACTCGCAACTTGCGTCATGCTATTCTCCCAGAACATCCACTAACCTTGCCAACAAATAATTCCCCTCGGATTCATTCAGACATCGAACGCCTCGTCCCTAGATCCACCTCACCACCACGGATCGATTTCGACGGTCTCGACAGAACGGCGCAGCCAAGTACAACGCAGTTCCAGCGGCAAGTTTTAAATAGTTGGTTGTCACCACACCCGAGTGAAGTTTCTGACAGACAAATCGACCGACGAGGTGAGAGTACAGTGCAGTTACCGACTGACACCCTCGATTCTATGGCTCCTGGAGCATCTTCCGAGAACCAGGCACCTGAACCAGACCCTGTTCTTAGCCTTCGTGAAGCTTGGGCGCAACTTGACCAGCCAGGATTGACTGAAATGGAACAACTCCAATTGCAAGTTAACATCCAGCGATTAATCAGCCATCGTGCTCGACGATTGCTCGACCAACATACCCGGGACACTGATAATGGACCTCGCAACGCTATTGACGCGCGTCTAGACGCCTCATCAAGGGCTAGTCCGGACGCTAATGTTAATGATTCCTCTCAATATCGGACTCGCTCAAACAATACAAACACTCACGAACCGGTGCCTCCGTCCACAGTTACGGAGTCTCTACCTACAGGTGAAACGAGAGAAATCGTTCGGCACCTAAGACGCCAGTCTAGTCATGCCAACCCACAAAGAGAAGTTCTAGGATCTTTCTACAGACAATTCCAGCGTGCATAGCTGAGCGTCACACCTGAGTTTCGGGTTGTAAATGATGTGATCATCTCTTCGGCTCTTTCGCTAAAGGGGTTATCTTAGTGCTGGTGAATTGCATTTTCTCATTGGAGCGTTTTTTGGAAGCCCGGTTTTTCTGTATTGCGGCATCGAATGACCACAAGGCTGGCACTAGTCTCATTCAGGGTTTTCTTGGACATTGCGAGATACCTATGCTGCCGCTTGATAGTCTTTATTTCCCTTCTGATAACACCATCACTGTTTTGCCCTGGTATTGGGGGCTAAAAAATTGGACTGTTGTGTTTTCCATTTTTCTTGAGCCTGGCATTTAATTTGGACAATCAGGTTCGGGTCTTAAAAAGTTTGGTACTTTTTCCGGCATTAGGCGGTCAATGAGGGGCGTGGTCATCGTCTTAGGGTTTTTGTTTCCCTTGCTTCTCTTCGCCTCTGTAGTTAAGAAAAAGCCTTTTTACGCTATTTCGGTGCATGCTTTCTATGTTAGACTAGTTTAACTTGATATAAAGCTTGGTTGAATTTAGGTTTCTATTTACGATAGATGGCCTAGGAAATTTTTTGTTTCGGCTTCCCCTGAGATGATAGCCCCGTAACCAGCTGACACGCTTTATAGAAGACGGCACATACGTTAGAAATACCCTGAAAATACGTGTAGTTTCTATGTTCTGATTTTCCCTTTAGGGTAACACTATGTATTTTTCCAAATGCTTTGGTATATACTCCAAAAGATTCTTCCCCTCCAGCCACTTCCTCGAAAATAATCTCTCTGCGTACCGATATGCGCCATCGCACAGAACAGTCACGACCGTGTGTCCCTTCCCCAGCTTCTCGGCAACTTCCTTCGCAGCCACAACGTTCAACGCCGAGCTAGCGCCTAAGTACAATCCCTCCTCATCAAGACATCTGTACACCATCTCGATGCTCTTCTCATCGCTAATATGTAGCGATCCATCTACGAGATCGATATCTGGTTTCAGGTTATCGGTAACGCGTCCTTGGCCAATACCTTCTGTGATGGAGGAGCCGGAGCGCTCGATTAGTTTCCCGCCGGAGGTGATGTAAGAGTGGAGGACCGAGCCTGGTGGGTCGGCCAGGAACGTTTTTACGCGACCGGAGGAGACAGTTTTTAGATAGCGGGTTACTCCTGCTAGCGTCCCTGCGGTGCCTGTGGCGCAGGTGAAAGCGTCAACTTTTCCCTCTGTCTGGTACCAGATTTCTGGGCCAGTGGTTTCGATGTGAGCTCGTCGATTAGCGGTGTTGTCGAATTGATTCGTCCAGACTGCGTTTTCCAATCTCTCTGCGTGTCTTCTTGCCTGGTGATTGTAGTTTTCTGGATTCTCGAATGCTACTGCTGGAACCGGGTGGACCTCTGCGCCTAGCAAGCGTAGCAGGTCGATCTTCCCTTGAGATTGTGTATTTGGCATGTATATGACCAATTGATAGCCTTTCGAGCGGCATACGTGCGCAAGGCCAATGCCTGTGTTCCCGGCTGTCCCTTCGACAACAGTGCCACCGGAACGTAGTAAGCCCCTCTCTTCGGCATCTTTGACGACATATAAGGCTGCGCGGTCTTTGATACTACCGCCGGGATTCATGAATTCGGCCTTGCCGAGGATCTCGCAGCCAGTTTCTTGTGAGAGGTGATTGAGGCGGATTAAGGGTGTGTTGCCAATAGCTAGCAGAGGGCTAATGTTAGAATTATCTGTTGGGTCTAATATACCCGCTTAGGAAGAAACGTACCCCCGACTAGGCCGTTGACCACTCCTTGCGCTTTGGAAACGCAAATGCCATATTGATTTGGCGCTTCCATCTGTGCTGCACCCACCGCAGCGCGATATGCAGTAGTAGTGAGGCGTCGTGCGCAGGATGGAAGCATTGGGAATGTTGATGGTTGGCGAAACACGCAGGAAACCTCCGAGGTTGAAGTTCCGGCTGATGTCGTGATTGATCCGGATAAGATCACGTGGTCTTATCTTAGCGCGATACCAGCATTGTTTGTTTACTCGGTAAAGTGGCGTCTTGCCCATCACTCACCATCAACTTCGATCCACTCGGAACACGATCACAAGAACTGTCCTCTCTAATATCTAAGTTATTAGTATTGCTACAGAAATGCCCGGTAGGACTTCATCGCGTACAACGACACGGCAGTCAACGACGTCCCGCACATCCACCGCAGCTGTATCGCGCAAATCGTCTGCCGCGACTCTAAAATCGCGTTCATCGACCGCATCGCGTTTCTCCTCCGCAAATGTGATTATCCCTGAAGAACCTGCAACCTCGGCACTCCGGGTACAGATCTGTAGCATATTCTCCGATACACAGCGGACGACAGCGGGGCACAGAAAGTCCGTGATAAAGCTGCGGAAGATACAGGAGGCCTGTTGCTACGAACCGACGAGTAATTCGGGGAAGGACACTAGGGATTTTGATGAGGATGAATTCAATTATGAGGTGGGGAGATGCACGGTTAGGCTGGTGGCGGTCAAAAAAGCCGAGCCCGCAGGGGATAGGGTAGTGAGGTTTCTGGGACTCTATTTGAGCCATGCGAACGAGAAGGGTAAGATTTAGGGTTTGAGCATTAATATATACATGAGAAACTAATTATTGCTTGGTAGACAATACGCTGGTCGCGGAAGAATATGATGAAGGGTTCGCAGAAACTCCTAGCAGTCGACTTACCTCGTATATCCTATCCCTCGTTCTACCATTTCTCGCCTCAAAAGAGAAGACCGTTAGGTTCCGTTCAACTCAGTTGATTTCACACATCATAAACTCCTTAGACTCGATTGATGATGATCTCTTTCAGCAACTCCGGTTAGGTCTCCTCAAGCGCGTCAGAGACAAGGAAAGTATGGTACGAGTACAGGCGGTGCTTGGACTAGGAAGGTTGGCTGGTAACGAGACAGAAGGAGACCCGAATGGCGATGACAGTGATGATGAGGATGCGGGAGGTCTATTGGAGAAGTTGCTGGATGTCTTGCAGAATGACCCTAGCGCAGATGTCCGACGATCACTTTTGCTCAACCTACCCCTCACGCCAACCACACTCCCCTATCTCCTAGAGCGCGCTAGAGACCTTGATCCGGCTACTAGAAGGGCTTTATACTCCAGATTGCTGCCATCGCTTGGAGACTTTCGTCATTTGTCATTGTCGATGCGCGAGAAGCTACTTAGATGGGGGCTCAGAGACCGAGATGAAAATGTGCGCAAAGCGGCTGGAAAGCTCTTTCGAGAGAGGTGGATAGAGGATTGTACTACTACGCAGAGTACCGTCCAGGAATGCTCTCAAGAAGGCAATGCCGTCGCTGAAGCTCGTTCACCGAATTTCGAAGGACTCAAAGAACTACTCGAACGTATCGATGTCGTCAATTCGGGCGTTGAGAGCGGAGTGGCTCAGGAAGCTATGAAGTGTTTCTGGGAAGGGCGAGCAGATTATCGGGAGGAGGTGGTATTCGATGATTCGTTTTGGGATGGCCTTACCGCAGAATCAGCGTTTATCGCTAGGAGCTTCAATGACTTCTGTCGCCAGCAAGGAGATGCTAAGTTTGAGGACCTGGTGGAGGAAAAGATGCCTGAGGTCACAAAACTGGCATTTTTCCTTCAAAGGTTCATCAACAAGCTGCTGGATAGTCTCAGGAGGGCAGCAGAGCAGGGTGATGATGCGGAAGATGACGATACAGCTGAACTGGAATTTATCGTGGAGCAGCTTCTTCAGATCGCTCAGACGTTAGATTACACCGACGAGGTCGGACGGAGAAAGATGTATGCCCTCCTCAGGGAGATCTTAGCCCTTCCAGAACTCCCGGAAGAAGTCACCAGGCTCATCGTTGAGGGGCTGCGCGGAGTTTGTGGTGGCGACCCCGCCGGCGAGCGCGAATTCTGTGGTGTGGTGCTAGAGGCGATAGCGGAAGTCCACGACACGATTACAGGGGATGACGTTGAAGAGGAAGAAACCGACCCTGACGAGAGTTTCCACTCCGCGAAATCCGAGCTGAGCGAAGACATGCCAAAGAGGTTGAAAACGTCTCGCTCGCGAAGCCCTGAGGTCGATGAGAATGACGAGGAAAAGGCTATGAAAGAGATCTTGGTAAATATGAAATGTCTCTACATCACCCAATGCATGCTCGAAAATGTGGAGGGAAATTTACAGCAAAACATCCATCTGGTCACTATGTTGAATAATCTAGTCGTCCCAGCCGTAAGAAGCCATGAGGCCCCTGTCAGAGAAAGGGGGTTGACGTGCTTGGGACTCTGTTGTCTACTTGATAAGGTATGTAATTTCCTTGGAGTCTTAGATTTAGTGCAGAGGTGATTGACTATCGCACACAGACATTAGCAGAGGAGAATCTTACCCTTTTCCTCCATTGCTTCAACAAAGGTCATGACGCGTTACAGACTGCCGCGATACAGATCATCTCTGATATTTTGACCGTCCACGGCTCCTCTCTGCTCTCGTCCCCCACCTGCCCAGTGGAAGAGAAAATGTTGTACAAAATGTTCTCTAAAGCCTTGAAGGCAGATGACAAGATTGGAGTTCAAGCTGCCGCCTGTGAAGCTGCGTGCAAATTAATGCTGGGCCTCGTTGTCAAAGACGAAGAACTTCTCAAAACTCTCGTTGTTGCGTATTTCGATCCCGGTACGGCAGAAAACCTAGGGCTCCGGCAAGGGCTGAGCTATTTCTTACCAGTATACTGCCATTCAAGAGCCGAGAACCAGATGAGAATGCAGGAGATAGCTGTCGCAGCTCTCCATTCGCTCATATTGCTGCACGATAACCTAGATGAGGAAGAAGAGATGGTGACACCAGTTATGATTGCATCACATTTGGTCGACTGGACGGACCCGAGGAAAGTTGTTAGTGTGAGAGATATGGAAGCCCTCGCCGATGACATCGGAAGAAAAGAAATTTCAAAAAGTATCGACGGGACCGTCCATATGGATTTGGCAAAAGATGTGCTAGAAAAGATAGCTTCAAATGCCAGCAGTAAGCCGTTCTCCATCAACCTCTTTGCCCTTTGTGTCTGCAATTCTGCAGTTGCTCATTTCGTCGCGTACAGAGGAGGAAAAGAAAGTCTTCTGCAGCGTGCTCGGCAAACTCTACGTCTCTAAATATTCAGATGTAGAGAAGATAAGGACAGTCTACGAGCTAGCGTCTCAGATCGTTGAGGTATAGTCCTGTCTTCAAATTGTATTGGGCGTATAGACGATTAACAAGTCAATAGGACAAGCTTCTCTCCGACGCCCCCTCCCGCAATGCTCTCAATAAACTCTACGTCGCGCTGGGCAAGATCATAGATTCGCTAGGAGAGGCGGAGGGTGTTGACGAAGAGCATGGGGAGGAGACCAAGATTACACCTATAGACGCAGAGGAGGAAGAGGAGCCTGAAGAGGCTGATGAGGGACTCGAAGACGCCGCAGCCACCGTAAGGTTGACGGACCCAAAAGACGACTCTCTATTGGGCGAGCTTTTGGACGATGAGCTAGAGAGCGAACTTGATGATAGTTTCTAAATCTCGACAAAGATGGCGAATAGGAGTATCGTTTTTCGGTTGAAGGTTTGCCTATTAGTCGGGTAGTATGTTTTGTTTTGCGCTCAAAAGAAGCGATTGGGGGATTATTCCTTGGGGTCTGGTTGATCGACACGCACCATGACATCATCCGGGCACTTGGTGAGCAAAATTCTATCAGCAATGAGGGAAATACTCGATTGTGTGTATAAGTACGATGCTCTAGATTATGTTAGATGAATTGCCAGCTAGGATGCGGGGACGAAATGGCAACACTCGCCTGCGGCTTAGAAAAGCGCTCTGTACCTAGTGAGCAGCGCACAAAATACTTTGTACTCGTACTACGTACAGCTTCGTACATACGAGGACTAATGAGTATTGTTTCAGGAAGACAGAAGAAGCCAACGGATGTTCCAGTGCGACAAAAGCGGCAATGATCCTCTCATTCTCCCTCTTTTGTTTTCTCTGCGCTCCCGGACACTCGGGAAGAAAGTTAAAAGTAGCCTTTTTAGCGGTATGGGAGGGGTGGTGGCGGTCACGAACAAACCACCAGAACCAAAACCCAGGGACGGCACGGCAAGGGCACGGCAAAGATCAACTGCAATGCAAGGGTCGGCGAGTCGGATGGTGAAAAGAGTGCCCGTGTCTTGTTTTCGGGTTAGCATCTAGAGTACTCCTACGCACGGGAGGATGTGAATGCAAAAGATGCGAAGCGGCATTTCTCTCTGGTCTCCGGGAAACCCGACGGGGAATCCAGGAAAAACTCCGGTGGGCGGGTTTGTATTTGGGGTGTGACTGTCACGTGGATGATAGGGGAGCTCAACCTGGCCAGAACCGCAACCTCGGTTCGCACTCGGGCTTTTCGTTAAGATTAACCGCCGTTAAGGGCGAAGCTGCTCGGGAATTGCGCTAACCAGGTTACTCTGTCTCCTCCGTGCTCCCATTCTGTCCACTCTTCATTTCTCCTGCCCTTTTGTCCGCCCCATGCAGCAGGTTTCAAGAGCCGAAATGTCACAGGACCGCGTGGGTATTGTATCGCACGCTACTCATGCTGCTTCATGGATACTTACGGTTACCCATCTCAACAAGCCGGGTCGCACCATCGCCTGCATTCATGGGGTGTCCAGGACAGCGCTCTGCTCCAGTCTAACTATGTGCGTATAGTACGAGCAACTCCACGCTATTGTAGGATAGCTCGACAGCTCTTCGTTCGTTCAGACCACTTCCTGGCTTGGTCACCCTTGCAGCGAAAATCCCCACTGACCATTATTCCCGCATGATCAACCCTCTCGGCCATCTGATAACGTGATAATCCTTCGCATCAACGTAATTCGTTACACAAAGAAGGCGGCTGTTCAGGCCGCATGCTGATAAATCCGGTTCCTGAATGTAAGAGGTTTGATAGCTCTGCGAACGCTTTGGGTGCGCGGAGAAGTCCAGCGTAACGAGTGGGATGAGAAGTTGGAATACCCGACTGGCTGGCAACTGGCTGGCAACCCTTGAACCTTTAAAATCCCCATGTGGGCCGGACCAAGGCATGGACCAGTCCACTGTCGCGGGACGGTGAAAGGCGAAGTCTTCGTCATTGCGGCGCAATTTCGCCTCTCCTGTTTCTTTTTTTTTTCCTGCCCTTGGGATGGTGACTTTATACGGAGCACGGAGTAAGGTACTCTACATGCGAGTAGGACACACGATTAGCCACAGGTATCTCGAACGGAAATTTGATGGCATGATGCGCCGGGATGGCTCGAGCCGCGCCAAAAACAAAAAACGAAAAAAAGCAAAAAGAGTTCAAAGCCAAGCTTAAGACGACATCTTCATCTCTTTTACTCCCGCCGAGGGGCTTACTTCTCTCTAGGGGAGAGCTTAACTTAGAAGTTAACGAGAATATGAATGGACCCGAGTGATTTCACCCCCTTCCAACGCGTGCCGGTCCAGAGAGCTGCAGGCTCTCATTTCCTCACGGATCTTGAGCAATCCTGAGGTAGTTGGCTCTCTTTTCTCCTTCCTCGAGGGGAAGGGGAAAGCCGCTTACGGCACGCTTAAGCGCCAAAAAGGAACGTGGTGCCTTCATACGGGATGAATATGAAAAGTTGGTCTGTTGCAATCGCCGATAACCAGCCCCCTTTGCTAGGCGATGACCTGGGGAGAAAATAGACAGCGTTGGGACACGGTGCCAGCCAAACACATCTCCAAATAAATATATGCGAAAAGGACGTGATGCTTTATCCAGGTGCGTTTTGTTTCACGTACCGGAATAGAGTACGAATTGATGCCGTTCGTCCCTTTTCGGTGTCTGAGCAAATTTAAAATCCAAATGGAAATAAAAAGCGTCCACAAAAATAACACGTAATTCACCTGCCACTGTTTGTTTCATCTCATCCTTCCAGTGGGCTAGAAACCCTAAAAGGAATTTATACAAAAATGAATAATGGTAATGATAAATTTGTATTTTTGCGCGCGTCAGTAATGCCTGTGTTGTTCACAACCTTTTTTTTTCCTCGAGGGCACGAAATTAATCCTTGTAGAAAATTTAAACCAGCCCTAATCCGACACCAAAGAGAAACACCTATCGCTGTTTCTCTCCTCCTCACCACCACCAGCCACGACACCTCTCTCTCTCCCTCTCTTCTCTCCCTCTTCTGGCCTACCCACTGCTGCTCCTCGTCAACACCTAAACCAGCAAGGGGAACGAACGAACGTCCAGTGGGTCTTGGAAGTTCCTCTTCGCGTGTTCCCTTGTGTTAAGCCTATAACACAAGACACATTCATAGCCTCCCCACTTGTTTCTCTCCCTCAAACAGAAGTCGCAGCGCTTCATTGCTTGTCTCGCTGTCGTGAGGAGGTTTTCCCTGAAATCTTGGAACCGGCATAACCTGTCCAACAGCTCACCTCGAGACCCCCCTCAAAAATTCCCCTTCGCGCTTCTTCCCCCCTACCTAAACGAAACCTCCAACACAACTTTTTAACACAACTTTCCTTCTTCACCCTATTTTTAACTGGTGGTTCTACTTTCCCAAATACTGAGTTTGACAATCAAATCAGCGATACGAATACGAGAGATGGCAAATAATCAGGTCCATCAGACGAACTTGGATCGCTACATTGTCATCCATGTTGCCACAACGTGCGATGAGCATGGAGTTTATGTCACGAAGGACTCGGCGGAGGTGATTGAACTCGGCTGGATTCTTCTGAATGCGAAGAACCTCGAGGAGGTAATGCGCTTCATTCCTCACCTCGGTGTCACGCCCGTCTGAGTGGCGACACCCAAACTCTGTGAGGTCATATTCTGACGGTTTTTTGATGTCCACAGATTCATAGAGAAAGCGTCCTTGTCAAACCTGTCAATACCCCGATCACTCCTCTTTGCAGTACGTAGCATACATCCCTTTCCCGGTCATATAGAAATGTTCATTCGCTATGATTTTGATGTCTTCGAACACGTTTTTCGACATTTCAGAGCTTGAGGCTTACCATGTTCGCTCGTTGACAGCGAGCCTCACCACTCTCACCTGGGAATATGTCCGACAGGCCGGGTCTTTCCGTGACGCAATCAACCGCTTCGACACCTTTGCCCAAGAACATTTGATGGCCCACAACTACGATTTTTCTTTCGTGACCTTGGATTCTTGGGATCTTCGTGTACAGCTCCCCCGTGAGGCCCGCGACAAGGCGGTGGTGCTCCCGCCATATCTTCAACACTCTCGCGCCTTTGACCTGCGCACCGAGTATCAACGTTGGCAGCAGCATCACCCCGAGTCTCTTCCTTTCGGCCCATCTTCTCTCGCGAACATTTGCGCTGCTCTCGAAGTCGAACCTGTGCAGTCCTCTGCTCCTATCAAACACAACCTTCCATTTCATCTCCAAGCCTTAGCACCAGCTTCCCCGCGCCGTGCTATGGAGGAAGCGATCACTCTTGCGAGGGTCTTGCGAGGTCTTGTCCGAAAGTCCCAGCCACCTCATGAGCATCCTGATGTCCTCACGAGGCCGATGGACGCTAGAGCCGATGTCCGGGCTTTTCTTTCGGAGCGTAGCAAGGTCTTACACATGGCTGGACTTCCCCACGACACTACCCAATCCGAGTTGGAGAGCTGGTTTACCCAGTTTGGCGGTCGGCCTATTGCATTTTGGACCTTGAGGACACCAGACCAACACAAACCGACTGGTTCTGGTTTTGCCGTCTTCTCCTCGCACGAAGAGGCAAGTTTATCCCAAATTAATTTCCTCGCTTTCAACCCTTTACTGCTTTTTTATTCTACCTTCCCGATTCCTCAGCATCTCCAAGTCATCTGCTCTTGCTACTTTCTGTCTATTTTACGTATGGCTTGAATTATACTAGATGATGCTGACTTCGTTGCTAATCCGTCACTCCAGGCAGCCGAGAGTCTTTGCATGAATGGTCGTGCTCTCAACGAGAAAGCTATCGAAGTGTCCCCATCCTCAAGCCGTGTTCTTGATCGCGCCGCTGAGATTTTAACGCCGTTTCCACCTAGCAAAAACCGCCCTAGGCCTGGAGATTGGACCTGCCCTTCATGTGGCTTTTCGAATTTCCAGCGCCGGACTGCCTGTTTCCGTTGCTCTTTCCCCGCTGTATCTGCCTCTTCTGGTGGCGACCATATGGGTTATCAATATTCCTATACTGCACCGATGATTCCTACCCAGCCTCCGCACATGGGACATGGCGGTCCTGGCATGAGTCATCCTCGCGGTATGGGAAACAACGGAGGAATGGTACCCTTTAGAGCTGGTGACTGGAAGTGCGGTGCCGACGGATGTGGATACCATAATTTTGCAAAGAACGTGAGCTGCCTCCGTTGCGGCGCCAGCCGTGCCGGCGCTGCTGTCGTTGCAGACACTGCTTTCTCATCTCCGATCGAGGCGCCCTCCGGTTATGGCATGGGACCGTCGTCAATGTCTGGAACTCCTGGACCGGGACCATTTGCTGCAGCACCGGGTGGGTTTGGGTCGGGAGGTGGATTCCCTGGGCAGCATTTCGGTGGTCCACAGAGTACATACGCGCTTCCTTCGGGACTTGGAGCTGCAACCGGTCCGTACCCTCCTCTGAATACTCATTTCGGCCCGAGCCACGGTCCTGCTTCTGCTGGCCCGTTTGATAGCCGTGCCGCAGAGGCCGCATTCTCTTCCGCCGGGCAGAACTCCACCTCTACCGGTGCAGCCAATGGGTTTTACTCGAGCCACGCTGAGGATCCTTTTGCGTTCCTTTCTACCGGCCTTGGAGGCCTCACGATGAACGACGATGCCAGGAGAGACCGTCTCAACAACGGCGGATCTGCTAGATCGCCTGCCTAGAGACTTTACATCAGCACATTCGTCTCATTCCATGTGATATTTTTGGGGATGGTTTGCGGGAATGATGACCTGGGCGGGGATGGCGTGGGGGTGGTTCAACATCGGCGGAGTTCTTTACTTGGAAATCCTTAATGCAAATATGGCGGGATTGGAGCATAGAACGAGTGTTTCGTCTTCACGGGCAGAGCGGAAGTCGTGCCTCGTTGGTGTTGGTCGGAAATCAAAAGTGTCTCGCAATTGGGCTCATATCAAGTTACGATGGGCGGATTGCGATGTTACGACCCAGGGTCTCCGGTCGCATTTTCGATTTCGTAGTTCTCATAATGCCTTTTAGTGTTGCTTTTTTTTTTTTCGTTTCTTTTTTAATTCGGTGAACTCATCTGCGAACAATTTCGCACCCAGCGATGGCCATGGTGCTATACCGGTTCGGGTCATCGAGCAACTGGAAAATATGGCCGACGTTTCTTGCGCTTCAGGTACATTCAATAGGGGGTGGCTTGGATTCGCAATTTGTTTTATCGGGGCCTACGTATCAGACAAGTACGGCGCAACTCTCCTGGTGGTCCCCGTAACGTATAGTTTGACAATGCTTTCGGCATCGGATTTTCGTAATTGCGATGAGGTTCGGGGAAGAGCAGCCTCTGCAGGGAAACCAAACGAGCGCTCTGGGGTCGGGATGGGAGAATCTCCAGACTCTTTTTTTTTTCCCGTCAATGACGTCGGCACAGTTAATTATTGTTTCCTTGAGCGATCGAACGAGTCTTGTCGGAGCCCTTTATTTTCGAAACTCAGTTTCGGGTCATGTCACGTCAAGATTGCCTGCTGCATTGTTTTCGAGGGGTTGAGATTGCAGTTGGGGGTTCTTGCATGTTTGGGATCGTTCCATAAAGTTTCCGTGTTGACAGAAGGGTTTTTTTTTCTTCTTTTCCTCAGGTAGTTTTTCGGAGCGGTCAAAGACTGGAAATGGGCTCTGGTGTGTATTGGCAGCGATTTGTGTGAGAGGTGGTTGGATACCCCCATCTCCCTCCCCCCATTTCGTTTGTGGGATGCTGTGTGATTCCGCCAAGATTGATTCTATGACGGATGGTTGATTCGGCATCCCTCTCTTTCTTGCGACTCATAGTTTTTTCCCTTCTTTCTTGCTCTTTCCCTCTTCCAAACTCTCCACAAAGCAGTTGTTGTGGATATAAGGGATCATTTGCGTTTTGGAGGCGAGTGCGAAGGGGCGAAGGCGGGAATTGTTTAATGCTGTTGAAAGCAGCTCGACTCACAAGGAGTCGGAGTGTTCCCTATTCATAGTATCTCTCTCCTCTTCGCCCTTTGCCTCATTTTCTCTTCCTTTTCCTCGCTTTCACCCCATTGTCGTTTTTACAAATTGCCCCTTTCAACGGTGTATGCAGAATGGATTGACTGACGGGGGTTAAAGAAGGCTCCTCTCTCTTCCCCTTTATTTTCTCTTCTCTCCTCAGGGGGCTTGGGTTGGTCCTGTATATCAGATGACGCCGCGACGATGGGAATGGTTTGAGGGTAGCTTTTATAAAATAAAAACCCTGGAGAACAGCGTGCATTAGAATGATTTTTCCATTTCGGGGGTTCGCCGTTGCTTCACTGCCACAACGATAAACGGCGATAAACAAACGTTCTTCATTGCTTTTTGAATCTTTAAATCTGTACCATGACGTCATTGGCCCGAGCATCAAAAGCAAGTCAACACCGAGAGAACAACGCAGCATCATCGTAGGAATAACAAAAACATGATTGACAGAGGATAGCCAGCCAAACGAACCACCAGCCATGAAATCCCCCTCTATCCCCATCCCCATCCGCATCCTGACCCACAACATCCGCTACGCAACCACCTCCCCATTCCCGGGCGAAGAGCCCTGGCCCACCCGAAAACCCCGTCTCGTATCTGAACTCCGATTCCATACCCGACGCAGCCCAGAGGCATTTATTTGTCTACAGGAAGTTCTGCACGGGCAGTTAATCGACATACTCGATGGTCTGAATAGCGACGGTGATGACGAATGGACATATTTCGGCGTCGGCCGCGACGACGGCCACCAAGCTGGGGAGTACAACCCGGTCCTCTACCACCAGCGCACTTGGACGCTGCGAAGCTCCCAAACCTCCTGGCTGTCCCCAACTCCGCACGTCCCGTCTAAAGGGTGGGACGCGGCGTGTTTCCGCATCGTGTCGGCTTGCGTCTTTCGGCACCAGGAATGCGGGGTAGAAATCGCAGTAATGAATACGCATCTCGATGATCAAGGATCCTCGAGTCGAGTTCACGGAGTGGAGATTCTGGGGGGGCTAGTGAGGGATTTCGCGGCAAGAGGCAAGGGCGTGCTAGTGGCGGGGGATTTCAATAGCGAAAGGGAAGGCGCGGCGTATCGGCGTTGGATTAGCATGAAAACTCCCGGGGGAAAGCCGCTGGTGCGGGATCTAAGGGATATGGTAAGGGGGGGGGAGAGGTACGGGGAGGCGAATACGTTTACAGGATTCGGGCATGGCGGTGGGCCAAAGGCGAGGATTGATTTTATATTTTTGTCTGGGTTTTCTGGCGCTACGGGACACAGGGAGGATGTAAAGGAGGAGGAGGAGGAGGGGGGGGCTACCGTAGGGAAGGCGACGGGGTATGCGGTTCTGACGAATAGGTTTGTGGATGATGGGGTGTATGTCAGTGACCACAGGGCTGTGGTCGGGGATTTGGTGCTCTCTTGAAGCGTCGAGCAGCCAGAGTCTGGGGCTGGATCGTCTTGGGAGTATCTGGCAGCGTTGTTGCGGAAACTAGAACCAAATCAACATGCAAACGAGTGCCCTCACGCATAGAGCCCGCCTTTATACAAACCAATTACACTAATTACATTCAGAGTAAAAGCCGCCTGGCCAAGAGTCAAGAACGAGAAAGGAAAAAAAAAAATTCAAAGAATAGATGCCTTGTTCACATTTTCTTTCCCTCGATACACAGTTGCTGCATTGTTCCGAATCGGGTTATAGGGCAAAGGTGGTTCGGCCAAACCAATGATGGAGATTCGTTTAACCTGCAATGCTGGGAGCAATCAGAATCCAGGGAAATATGTACGACGGCATTGCACCAAGAACGCTAACGACATGCTGTGATCGCTGTGATCTCTGTAATCCGAGAACCCGCCACGCCCCGGCAATCGCTACCGTATGGAACCGTCAGACAGGCGCGAGGATGAGAATGAACTGTACCAAGAGTCGATTGAAGTCACTGGGGTAGACGGTGGTTTCACAACATCTCCGGAACAGGAGAAACAAGAGACAAATCATCCAGAGCGAGGAGAGCTAAAGGCGCCGAGGGAATCGAAGGAGTTAAGGGAGAAGACCGAAGAGAGGACCAAGAGGCTACTGCATGTCGAAGACTCAGACTCGAGCATTGGAGGAGATGGAGTCGATCTAGATGGTGATGCCAAGGCTTTAGAGAATGCCAACGCGGGTCCAGCTTTCAGTTCCACAGAAGCCCGCTCAAAGGCAAACGGTGGCGACGAATACGTCGGTGTTGGCGGCAAGACTAGGAACACAGAGTCGAAGCTACAGTCTCTCACGAGTTCAATCACCCACCCCAAAAATTTCATCAAATCAACTGCCCAGCGAACCACAGCCAAGCAGCTATCAAAGATCCAAGACCCGTTCGCACCCCGACGCTCAGACCTCCAGGTCGTAGAAACATACGACGAGCTACAGCGGACCAAATCACAGATAGGTATCCCCGTCGAGTCTAGAGATGAAGCCGCCAAGAGCCAAGAAGAGACGTTGAAGGCTCTTGAGAAACGACGGGAGAGCACTCTCGCTACCTGGATCACTGGAAGGCACGTTCAGAGAGTTAGGGTGGCCCCCAGGGGAAGGTTTATGCCTCCGAGGTTTGAGGATTTTGTGGACAGGGACGAAGAAGGGGAGGAAGTGAGGGTTAGGTGGGAACAATGGCTCGGCCGCGTTAGTGCTCCTTTTCCTTCACGTCGATTTACTCTTTTATTCCCTAATAGAGCATACTGGAATTAGTGGCTCCTCTACTACACCCAAGATTTCAGCACGCAGTACGTGGACGAGTTTGTCGATTTGCCGTTCGACGTGAATACACTTAGGCTCTACGCCGAGCGAGTGATCGTTGCAAGCGCACCCTGGCAAACGTGGTTGATGCACATTCGGAGCGTGTATCGGTGGGAGGACCCTGCCGAGACTGGGAGGTGGTTCGCTCTGTTTGTTTTTCTGTGGTATAATTCCAAGATCATGACATTTGTGGTAAGTTTGGAAGATTGTAAAAAAAGCGAAATTAAGAGTTTTTGTTATTGACGTTTGTTTTTAGTATGGTTATATTGTGTACATGGTCGTCAGGAACTACTACTTCCCGAGCTCTATAGAGTCACTACGAGAATCTATCGACCGTTCTATGGACCGTACGTTGCGTGGCCTCCCAATCGCACCCTTCTTCGGGTAGGAGCCAGAATTCTAACATCGGAATAGGAGGAGCGACTGCGTATAAAATCGGTGAGCTGATTGGCAAGCATGGCCGCGAGGGCTGGCTTCAGCCGATGATAGACCACATGGGCCCGCTCATCCAGGCTCAAATTGGGGATTTAGCAAATATCCTGGAGGTTATGTACAAGTAAATACATCCCCCCTCTCCTTTACTAGAATTCGTGTTCTGACCCATATAGCTTCTATCACTGGAAGGCCCCTCAAAAGACAGTCGCTTCCCTCTACTTTTTCTTCACCTGCTTCCTCATCTCCGCCACCGCAGACATGGAATTCTGCATGAAGATCATCTGGTTCATCATCGGAGGGACGTTCTTCATCTGTTGGCCTATATCGAGCCGATATCCAAGATATAGATATTTGGTCTCTCCTATCAGGTGGACCTTATGGGATATACCGACTCACCGTAAGGCATTCCAAGTTTTCTGGCTATTTCATCATAAAATTGACACCGTCGTTAGCCGAATGGACCTTCCAGTACCTCCGGAGGGAATCCCAGTCGAGCCGCGAAACTCCGATTCAGGAGAAGATCGAACGGATCCACCACGACGAGGAGACCCCAATGAAGCGCCAAAACGGGTCACCAGTCCACCACCACCACCACCATCACCGCCACTCCCCACCCGAACCTCTCAGCACCGACGAGAACGAGGCGGAGGACTGGCAAAGCGCCGACTCCGCCGCCCACAACACCCTCAACGACCAAACCATCCTATCCTGCAAATGCGAATGCAGCGGCACATCCGGCAGGCTCGCAATCTCCTCCTCCAGCATCCATTTCGCCCGCTCCAGGCCCCCGAAAGATGAACTCTGGCGGAGGTCTTTCTCCGATCTCGTCGCGATGAGTAAAGTTCGCCCCCACACTTTTTTCCTCCTCCCTTCCCTTCCCTTCCCTCCCTCCCTAACACCAGACCACAGACATCCCAGCCCGCCGCCATCGGCATCCACAGACACCACCACCACCACCATCACAACGACCACAAGCGAGCACTCGATCTGGAGTTTGCGGACGGGGAGGTGGTTCGTCTGGGGGGGTTCAGAGAGAGAGATCGCGCGTTCAATTGCATCGTCGGGGTCTCGGGGCTGAGGTGGGCGGTCGCTAACGACAGGAAGTGATTCTGCATTGGGGGGGTGCGGGTGTACTACTAGGATCGAGGCGGGCGGCTGCTAATAATAGGACGCGATTCTGCGCGGAGAGGGTAGGTGTATCAGGGTTGAAGGGTACATTAGGGATTTCCTCGATTGTCGATTTTGTGGGGAGGGGGGTTTTTTCTTTTCTTTTTTTTTTCCCCCGTTTTCGTTGTGTTATGGGGGGGAGGGGAAAGGGGGGAAAGGGGGGAAAAGGGGAATCGGCGGGGCGTACACATGGCGGTTGTAACAATGTAATATGACGATGTTTTTTTTGCTCGTCTGCTTGCGGGAGGAAGGGGGTGATAATAATTAAAGCATGGCTGGTGGGTCTGGAAAATAATAGTCGTTCTTCTCTTTTTCTTTTTTTTTTTAACCATCATACTCTCTCTAATCCAGTGCACCACCCCCCTTTTTTTTTTTCCTAAGGAGGGTCCGTTTCATTAATCTAACTTGAGTTTTTTTTTTTTTAAAAAAAAAAAGAAAAGGTTATGCAGTAAATAAAAAAAAAAGGCGCTGTCCTGTTTCAAGAAAGAAATAGGCTCGTCCCTCCTTGCTTGCTTGTCCATTATCGAGTGGTGATGATGATGATGATAATAATAATAAAATTACCGCGGCCGCTCAAGTTTCTAATTCTAATTCTAATCCCGGTCTGGGTGAATGAAAACCCCCCCAACACACGGGCTAATGCCCCGCTACCGTTCTCTCCGTATTCCCCACGTTCCTCATCAGCGACCCCCCGCCGTTCTCCTCCACGCACCCGTGGCCGTTCGTCCCCGCAGCCGCGACCACAACGTTCAACCCCCTCGCCTCGCCCCACCCGTTATACGCCACGCCCCTGAAATTCCACTCTGCGCTCTCGGACTGCACGTTGCCCCCGCGGTCCGTGGCGCGGCTCACGACGCGCCGGCCCTCGCCGGGCGGCAGGGCGACCTCGGCGCGCCAGAGCGTCCAGGCCCAGTTCCCTGCCCCTTCCCCGCGGGTCAGCGTCGCGGGCGTCCACGTGCGGCCGTCGTCGGCGGAGACCTCGACTTTCACGATGGGGCCGTGGTCGCCGGCGGGGAGCGCGTAGCCCCTGACTTCCACGCGGGGCTTTTCTCCGCGCGCGGGGGGGGCGACGACGACGACGGTGTCCCCCGTGGTGGGCACGCAGACGACGGAGTTGACGGGCATTCCTTGGATGGAGGGGCAGAGGGGCCAGTATTTCTTTGCGAGTTCGCGGGAGGTGGCTTGCGGGGGGAGGATCTTGTAGTCGTGCTGCTGGTAGTAGTTTTGGGATTCGGCGAGCTGGACGGTTATGCGGTCGAGCCACTTGACAGAGCGGGCGCCGGCGATGCCGGGGGCGAGGGCGCGGACGGGGAAGCCGTGGGAGGGGGGGAGGGGTTTGTCATTCATCTATCGCGTGGAGAGAGAGAGGGAAGGTTTGTTGGCTTTTTGTTTGTGCTGCGTGGAGGAGGATAGGGGAAAAAAAAAAAAGAAAAAGAAAAGGTGGGCTGGGGAAACATATGTGGTAGAGAGCGTATGAAGATAAAGCTGCTTACGTCGAGAGCAAGAATAACCTCCGCCTCTACGCTCATGCCTCTCTCCAGCGCGATACTCCCTCCGTACCACCCGTCGTCTTGACACTTCGTCTGAAAACACGCAAACGCCACGTGCGCTCTCCTCCGCTCCTCCTCGTCGTCCAGAGATACGCCCGCCCTGCTCAGCACATCCCGGAGTCGTGGACCCCGCCACCTCGCGTTCATGACGGCGCCGTCGCGCCAGTCGATGCCGTCGACCTCCTTGAGCAGCGTGCGCATGGTATGCCGCCGGTTGCCGGCGCATTGCAGGGCGCAAGTCACCGTGTGCTGCGGGAACTCCGTGCGGAGCTGGTGGGGGGAGAGGTCGAGGGGCCGGTGGACGAGACCGTCGACGCGGAGGACGTGGGTTGCGGCGGAGATGTAGGGGATGGGCCTTTTTGCTCTCTCGCATCGATTAGACATTATTATTATTACGATCATGATCATCATCATCGTCGTTGGTTTTTTTTTTTTTTAATTTATTCTTTTTTCTTCTTTCGGGGAGGAAAAGCAGCGTACCCGTGGTTGCGGTCATAGGCGACCTTTGCGTCGGTGATGAAGCTATTCGCAAGTCTGTCAGCCACGAGGAAAACCCCAACAGAACTCGCATCCAAAAATGAAAATGAAAATGGAGACGAAAAAAGAACACACACCCACCTCGACACGAGCTCCCTCAGCGCCGGCTCGCGGTTCAAGGGTACCTCCACCACCGAATCCTCAGCCTAAACCTCCGCTCCACCAGGAAGACAATCAGCCAAAAAGAATACCACACGCACCCCCGTCCCCCTCTCTCTCCGCCGTTGACATTTCACCCCATCGGGCGCGACTCTGCAGAAGGAAAAGAAAAAGAAAAAGAGAAAGAGGCCAATTGGGAGACTGACATGGACCATTGTCTGGGGAGCGATCGATGGCGTGCTCGGGCGTGACGGGGGAAAAGGAATAAATAAATAAATTAATTAATTAATTTCTTCGTTTGTGCGGGTGCGCGGGTGCGTGTGTGGGGAAGGGGGAGGGACTTTAAAAAGGGGGATCCGGCCCCCCGGTGCTAGCCGCTGAGTCTCTCGTAGGTGGCACTCGACTTGGTTATTTTACGTGAGAGACCCCGTGAGTGTGAGTGAGACTGACCCCGTGAGTGTGAGTGAGACTGACCCCGTGAGTGTGAGTGAGACTGACCCCGTGAGAGCCCCCGTGACGGAGAAGCCGCGTCGCACTTTCGCTCTCTCTCACTCGAGCCTGCTGACCCGACCCGACTTCGTTGTCCGGCTGATCTCCCCGGCGATGACGTCTGGCCCGGGTTCCTCCGCCTGCTCAACCCTCCCCCTTGCACAGCCTCTGGACCCGGACAACTCTCCACCGTTCTAGCAGCACATGTCCGTAGCTAACCTACGTATCTCTCCGTCTGTGGGGAGAGCTGCATTTTGGTTTTATCTTTTGTTTTTTATTTTTTTATTTTTTATTTTTTCAAGAAGCGCAGAGACAGAGAGAGAGGGTGGGCGCTGTGGCGCTGTGGCGAGGGGAGTTGGTTGGATTGTGGTTGCGTCGTATTGCCTGTATCGTACGAGAGAGTATCGTACCTCTGGCGAGGCAGCCCTGGTTGGTGAGAAAGACCTCAAGAGAGGCCTCGAGTCCGGGGTTGGGCAGAAGGACTTATCCGTTCACCCTGTGTCTGTACCCCCCGGGGTTCTCTCTTTCTCTTTTCGTTTTAAAAAAAATTAATTACTTTTCATACCTTATATCTCCCAAGGAGGAGCCGTTTTCAGAGAACGCTGGAAAAAAAAAAAAAAGTGCACAAGTCTCTCTCTGCCAATAGTTATTTCCGCTATCGATAGTACCATTATACCTTGTGCTACGAGCTCGAGTTCCCTATAACGAAAAAAAAAAAGCCCCTGAAGGTGGAAAGGGAGACAGACAGGCAGGCATCTCCCGATAGAGGAAACGACATGCGCACCCATTCATCGCAGCGACTGACGAATTGACTAACTAGACTATAGAGAGAGAGAGAGAGATGGGGCACTACCACCTATGTATAGCCAACGAGAAAAAGCAAACGGGTTATCGAAAGGACGGGAATATCTGTTCGTGTCTTCTTCTCTCCCCACGCGCAATAAGCCAGCGATAACCAGCAAAACGAAAACGAACCATCTCACCTCCCCCATCCAGCGAGCTCGCCTCCAGAACCCGTCTCCTTCCGCTCTAGAGTTAGATCTATCGTCCAGAGTAGCAACAATAACCAGCTGCCCCATCGCTAACGACAGAAGCGGAAGGGGAAAGACGTTGGGACGAGGCCTTTTTTTCCCCTAGAGGATTAGGAGAAGCCCTCCAACAGCCGCAACCACACCATGCGCGACGTAGGCTTGGCCAGTCACCGCGGCACCCAGTGCTTTGGACGTGCTGGTCGAAGCGGCCGTGGGAACCGGCGTGGTCTTGGATGCAGTCAACTTCGTCGTCTTAGCGCTGGAGTTGGAGGTAGCAACTGGCTTGGTGGCATCGGCGGTAATAGCAGTGGCGTTGCCAATCAGCGCCGTGGTATTGCCCCCCTCAATTGGGACCACAGTGATGAGGCCACTTATGGCGGTTTCCGTGACCGTGGGCAATTTGGGGAGCTCCGCGGTCACAGAAGGAGTGGGGGTTGAATCCTGGTTTTTTGAGGTAGGTTTAGTTTCTATCTCCCCTTTGTGCAGGGCTCCGGGGAGGAGGGGCTGGGTGACAACTTACGATTGCAGAGGAGTTATCATCGCTGTATGCAAAGACTTCCTGGCAAACGTTTTCAATCTGTGTGTAAAACTCTTAAAGTTTGCGAGACCCCAGTCAGCTATCGCACCTTGGATTTTCCAAGGATGTCCTCGACCTGAAGGGGGGATTTCATCTTACTATCTTCATCACTGGGAGAGCAGGCTTTCGTGATGCAGGGGTTGAGCTGAGGTCGGATCTTTTCGCCGCTTGAACAGTGACATTTAAAGTCGGAGATTTGGCAGCCGTCGGCGGAGATAGCGCTAAACATGCAGGAAGTCTGGAGTCACTTGGTTAGGCACAATACGCTTGCTATAGAGAGGGGCGACCTGGCGATAGTAGCAGCTGAGCCACCAAAGCGGACATAGGTGCGTGCAAAGGATGGCTGAACGTACTGCGCAGCTTGGGACCGATTCCATAGCAGATGCGACACCCGTAGCCTGACTACCAGGAGTCTGAACGGCGGGAGGGGTGAAGGATTCTTCGGCACGGCCAAAGCCGCTCTTGCCTTGGCTCGTAATGCTAGAAGTGGCAGCAGGAGGAATGACATAGGAGCCGTCGGAGCAGCCGCGAGCGACCGGGTCATAGGCACCGTTGCATGGGGGAGAGGCACATCTATTCTCTAGAATTAGCGAAGGTGTGCGAAACTGCAAGGCTCACGCGCAGCGACTGGTGTGGAAAAGAGACAAGAAACAGAGAGGGAGCGGCGAAATATTGACGCTGAGATGCCGGTAACTCACGCTTCCACGGCAAGGTACCAAGAAGGAGAACAAACGACAAAGGCATCCAAGTTACCACAGAGGGTGCAGGGCCCCCCCGCAGAACTATCAACTGTTGGGGCGGGGATCTCTTTGAAGCCAGAGGGGAGGATGAAGCCTCCAGGGATTGTGCAGGTCGCAACGGGATTAGAACTGTATCTGATGCCGCATGGGGGAGCAGCACAGCTTTTAGGCGATCAATATAGGCCCAGAGTGGATACACCAGATAGGAAATGTCCGCACGACGGCGTAAAAGCAAATAGCGCCGAGGGCTCGCGTTCATGGAAGGCGAGGGAGGAAGCGAGGGAGAAAAAAGGAGGACAATTACTTACGCTTGCAAGGCCATGAACCAGGCGGGCGAACACCTTCCGAATGAGTCCAGGTCAGCGCACGGCGGACAAACCTCCTCAGAAGACCCATAGGGAGCGTCGTCCCTCGGAATGGTGGAACGAGCCACGGCGACAGATGCCGCGAAGCCAAGGATAAAAGTAGCAGAAAGCTTCATCGCGTTTGTTCGACAAGTGCAAGTCTAGAACGACGAAGTGCTTGAGGTACTGCGAGAGGACCTGGGGGAGTGTCAGAAAGAAAAACCTCAGCTGTGAATGGATGCAGGTGGCGAGTTACAAGTGAATGTAAAGTTGGTCGAATTTTGCTCTTGCTGGTGGGATGCGTGGAAGAAGTTGCGAGAAGATATTGAGGGTTGAAAGAGGGTGGAGTTGTAAGGAGCTGGTATGGGCTTATGATGTAGTGATATTGTTTGTATTCAAAGCAATTGCGTTGAACGAGTTGCTGTGGGAAGGTTGGCACAGTTACGGCCCACGATGACCGGTTGTGTTATTGTGAATTACTATAGGGCTCGCCAATTTTTCTAGGGCTCAACGGTGTGCGTGCCTGGGGCCTCGGGCCATAGAAATAACGAAGATATTGACCATATAATCCCTGGGATTGCAGTCCCTTGCTCCCGAACCTGTCAACTTCGGGGTGTGAGAATAGCAAGGAGACTGATATCGTAGCTAGACTGTAGATTCGGCGTTCCAAAAACACAAAAGCGTTCACTCTGTGTAGTGTTGAGTGCAGGAAAACCCCTTCTGGCAGTCCAAGGGGGTGACAATCCAGGCCACAGGCTTATGAGGGGTTTAACCGCAAAGATGCAAGTAAAGAGAGAGCGAGCCTACATTGTGAATGTCTCTACAAGACGACTGAGGTAAGCCATATCTCTCCTTTGGTTTAGGAGACCACTTTTCCGCGTCCAAGGTGTTAGAGGGTATGGATACCCACCTTCACAATTCCCCGGAACCAACGTAGTAGCGGTTGATGCACTCGACAAGCATCCAAACAACCGATATCTGTCTTCTCCAAGTAGTCTAGGGGCTGATATACCGAACGGATACTGCAATTGGATAGAAAAAAGGTTCCCGAGTTCATCATCGTCACTAAAAAAAAATAGCTTAAGAGAGAGGCGTCACGACTTGCATGAAATCCAGTAGGCCGACGCCATAAGATACGGAAAAAGATACGTCAGCCCCGTGTATTGTGCGGCAGTCTATTTACGTGAAGCAGTGTAAGGGAAGCCGTCCAACAATACAGCCCTGGAAAGAAGGTAGAGAATAACCGATGAGATAAAGGGGCAAAAGGACAATCATCCATAAACGAGGGGAAGGCGTTGACGCGGTAAAGCGCGTTACGCCTTTCTCTTCTTTTTAGGCCCCTCATCATCACCGCCTATGCCACGTTTACCACCCTGAAGCAACTCGTTAAGGTCGCCGGTCTCATCATCATCATCCGAGTCCAGTTCCTCGTAGTCGGTGTCTGTAAGGTCTGCCTGCTCCTGTGCTTGGGCTAAGTTCTGCATGTTGGCATACGAGCATACCAAGGTAACCTAGACCGAATCCTCCTAGAACGAGACATAGAACGAGACTTACTAAAATACTTGAGTGCGCCGGGGAACAGGTCCTCGCTGATGGCGATCGCCAACTCCTCCCCTGCCGGAAATATCAGGTCGGCGTCGTCCTCTTCCAAATCTTCTTCCATCGAATCTTGCTCATCGCCGTCTATTGGCCTCATATTGATATCTGAGGATGCCTTCTCCCCCTTCCTAAGTTTTGCACGTCTTTCATCTTCTTCTTTCACGGCTTCCACAGATTCCTCCGCAGTCACCCTCCTGCCTCGGAATCCAAACCACGCGAATAACGACCCTTGGGTACTCCCTGCGGCTAAATTCTCCAGTGCCTCTTGTTCCGGTGTTTTTTTCTCGGCCGTAGCCTTCCCCTTTTGCTTATTTCCATTGGCAGCCACAACCGCAGCGGCGCGTGCTCCCCTAGCCTCTGCCTCGAATGCTGCTACAGCTGCATCCGTGAGCCCACAACTAAGGTCCTTGCCCTCCTTCCAATTAATCTTCACCGGCTCGGACACTAGCCCTGTCCAGCCATCCTTCGCACGACGGTACCAGAACTTCTTCTCCAGCACTCTGTCCTCGAACCACTCATTCGGACCAAACTCAAATTTTATAGCTACGCTACGCGGTGAACCGCTTACCTCTGGAGATGCAGCCGGTGGGATTTCGAAGCGACTAACGTCGATATCCTTCAGAGCCGAGACGAGCACTGCGGAATCGGAAGGCTGAATGAATTGGTCAATTTCAGGAGGCGCTTGCTCGAGGACCAGAGGCCAGAAGTTGGGGAGACGCGAAATCATAGCGTTGCGTTTGATGTATAGTGGTGCATTTAGAAGGGTTTGAGCACGAACTGCGGACAGTGAGCATTTTTTGCGATTCTTATCTAGCAATGGATTGGATAGTTTGGGTCAAAAAACTTACTGATTTCCAATTCCGCATCATCGAATTCCTTCTCAAGCTCAGCGAGCTCTTCGTATGAGACCCCAGAAGCCTCATGTTGTTCAGCCATATTCGTGATGCTCAATTCTTTGATGCGATGAATTAAGAGCTCAAGCTGGGAGCTGTTGAAGCTTGAAGCACCGATGTCGTTAAGTACTTGGACAGGGGTCCCTGGTTAACACCGGAAACGGCCTCAAGCAACAATTCGAGCAGTATTTGGAATTTGTAAAGCCACTCTGGAGTCCGAAAGAAAACATTCGCTAGCAAGAGACGCTTCAAGTTTTGTCTTTAGCTGATCGTGTGTGCTTGAAGACGAAACGTGGTTGTACAATATGTTGCACTTAGTGCACTGTAGTTGAGTCTATTCTAGTACAAAACACAAATACGGTTCTTGCGATTTTCCCCAGCGCTCATCCTACCAGATAGAGCATGCAAGCAAACTATTCGGACGCCCGGAATAACTCTACTATTCATGCAAGGAAGGTTGCGTCGTAATTCCATGTCACTCCTCAACGCCAGATCTGACCTGCATCCAAAGGAAGGAGGATTCGCTATAAAACAAGCACGAGAATAAGTAGTAAGATGAGAACAAATATCAATATGGCTATGCAGCAACTTGATAAAGGATCTAAACCGCATTGAATTAGCATATGTAAGACACCGGATTAAGATAATAAGAAAAGCGTGTCTCACCCTCATTCTTTTTCATGATCACTCCCATTTTCTTTAGCCCAACTTGCAGTCTCCCTTCTACCCTATCTGCCGCATCGTGCGTTTCATTGAGAAGCTCTTCCTGTTCCTCCAGCTCTCTTCCCATCACGTCCGCTTGCTGTCTAAGATTCCCCACGGTTTGAAAGACGCCATCAAGTGCCTCTTCCTGCTCATGCATGATTTCCAACTGCCGTTGTTGCTCAAAAGCTGCGTAGTCATCCCCTTGGTTTTCTAGATCGTCAAATGCCGATGGATGAGGTAATGCGCCGCTGCCAGACGCGTTCTGGCCTCTCCTTTGATCTGCGCCTGCAACCGCCTTGGCTAACTCTTCATGCATGTCCTCGACTTCGCCACCGACCTCCTCCACAAGCCTCTGCCTTCGCTCCACTTCGTCGATCTCGATCCCATAGCGGTATGGATCATGTTCGATAGCTTTCACGCTTTCGATGAGGTCCCGAAGGTCAGAACTGAGGTCTTGGAGGGTAGTCTCAAGTTCGCTGCGGGACTGAACTAGCTCTGGAGATGTGGGGGAAGAAGCGAGGGAGCGGATACGTAGGTAGGATGCGAATAGAGAACGAGTAGTGTTGAGGAGTGAGAGAACATCTCTATATAGATATTAGTTTGCTATGCATTTTAAGGTATTGATAGAAACGGACGCTTGAACTTGGAGGAAAGGGTCCTCTTCATTGGAGGACATCATCTTTTAGTGGCTTTGGGCTCTGAGCCCCCAAATCCTATGGTAAAAAACAAAGAGTAGATATAGTTGTCTGCTTTCGATATGGCCACCTCGGTGGTGTTCTTTTTGACACGTGACTACACCTTTTCTGCTGAGTAAGCCGACATCGATTTATTCAGGTATTAACCAACAAAAGAAAAGGAAAAGACCTACCATTGTTCGCGTTAGAGAAAATGCATAATGGCGCCTTTGTCCCCTCTACCATACTCTGATACTTTCTCGGATCCAGATACCTATGTTGAATCTCTCCTTAATTTTGCAACATCCTCAAGTCTCTTTCAGACACTTTGTGGTGGAGTACATATCCTAGATTTCTTCACGAGAGAGCCAGATTTGTATGCTACAGTTTTACCTGGCTCATGGCGTGAGTGGCTTCAAGAACGGGGCGTGGAAGATATCCTAGATTTATTGATGAGAGAAAATCTGGACCAGTTTGCTACAACTTCTCAAGGCACCATCATTGAAAGACAACAAAACCAGGAACTACCATGGCGAGGAGGGCCCCGACCCCCTGAGAGCCTATTATGCTATATCCAGGACATACGGAAGCACTTGCTACGGCGGGATTTCCAACCACCAACCGTCCCAGGAAAGCTAGGACTAAGAAATGCCGAGCGGGGCAACCTGTCCCGGAAAATTGCCGTAGGGATGAAACCCAAGAAAATCCATGAAGTCCAAAATTTCGCGCAGTATGTTGATGATCTAGCATCTGAGATATCTAGGGGTACATCCTGTGAGATTACTCATCTCGTGGATTTTGGATCTGGACAAAATTACCTTGGTCGTGCTCTAGCAAGCCAGCCTTACCACAGGCATATTGTAGCTGTGGAGAGCAAAAAGCACAATATCGAGGGTGCGAAGAGCATGGATATTACGGCAAGATTGGCAGAAAAAGGGAAGCTTATGAGGCACAAGAGGGAGTATCGAAGTCAGATAGTAGCTCTAAATTCAGGAAAGGGGACAGCGAATGGTGATCCGGCAACCCCAGAGGACAACCTTGAGGGGATGAGCACCGAAGCGGTTACTGAAGCTATGGCGAAATTCTCCTTGAAAGAAGCGGACATTCTCTATCTAAATGGTGAGGGAAAAGGCTCTGTGCAATATGTTGAGCACATGATCAATGGGGCAGATTTGTCACCCGTCGTCCGGCAGATCAAGAACGTATCCCGGGCTACAGGCGACGGATGCGCGGTAGAAACTATTGAGAAGAAGGGGCCCGGTAGATGCGACAATATGGACGACCTAGACAATAGAAAGGGACTTGAGCGACCTCTATTTCCTAGAACCGACGTTCATGGGGTTGACCTAGGCAACCCTCCTGAGGCCTTCAATGGAGATATACACTTGGCTTCACAAGAAGGTCCCCCCGCAGATATCTCAGCCTCTGCATTGTCGCCCCAGAGCCTGATGATTATCTCTCTCCATTCGTGTGGAAGCCTCGTCCATCATGCGCTTCGTTCTCTCATCTTCACACCGTCTGTTACTGCCGTCGCGGTCATCGGATGCTGCTACAACCTCATGACGGAGCGCCTTGGGCCTCCTACTTACAAACTCCCCACACTTCGCCCATGCCCCAATCCACGCGTCGTCGCCACCTCTGCCGCCTGCGATCCAGACGGCTTCCCTATGTCTGAACGACAAGCTAGATATCTCCACGGGCATGGGGAAGGTGTTCGACTCAACATCACCGCACGTATGATGGCCGTACAGGCGCCACAAAACTGGACCCCTGCTAGTAGTGCAGATTTCTTCACTCGACACTTCTTCCGTGCCTTGCTGCAGCGAATTTTCCTCGATCGCGGTGTAGTCTCTGTCCCTTCCGCTGCTGATGACATCGTAGGGGGCTGCCCTACGAGTCCAGATGCCATGGGGACTGAACCTATCATTATCGGCTCGCTACGTAAAGCCTGTTATACATCGTTTGTATCCTATGTTCGTGGAGCTGTAACCAAGCTCTCTAATAACGATCCAGTGCGTGGGCCAATTATCGCATCTCTCATGTCTGGGCTCAGCGATAACGAGATCGCTGATTACCACACGAGATACCTGCCAAGGAAGAAAGACTTAAGTACTGTGTGGAGCTTGATGGCCTTTAGTGCGGGTGTGGTAGAGGCCATTGTGGTGGTCGATCGCTGGCTCTTTCTGAAAGAACAACGAGATGTAATTAAGGATGCATGGGTAGAGACTGTCTTTGATTACCAACAGAGCCCAAGGAACTTGGTAGTTGTGGGAGTGAAGAAGTCCAGTTGAAATACTAGTTTTATGGGACCGGAGCAGTCTGGAATTTCGCCGCGTATACCTGCTACTAAGACCCGCTATCAGGTTGGATATATGGAAGCAACATGCCCTTCCAACTGTAGGAGGAGCAGCCTTTTGTACTCCATCAGAAGAGCTAGGGATAAAAAAATTATAAAAAAGAAAATATAAAAATTACAATGCCGGGACTCGAACCTAAAAGGTTCGACGGACCATTTTATGGTCCGCTTACGTCCCTCTGTCTACATCCCAATCGGGTATGGTTTTGTTTCTTTGATTTACTCTGCCTCTTTGGCTCAACCACTCGGCTAAGAGGCATTGAAAAAACCTGGTGTGCAAATGGATTTTATGGGGGGGGTGTTTGTTTGTTTGCTTTGCTGGTTTGTTTACGACGCTAGCTACCAACCAAATCAGCCAATAGTGGAATCTGTTGTAGGTGTAGTAGCCTAGGGTGCGTAACTCGCCCAACACACCATCTACACGAGCACACTCGTCTATAATTGAATTTGAATTTTCCTATCGAAGACTATAGGCAGTGGATATCGTCCTCGGCATGCACGCAGTTTGTTAACCCCACACCCGGAGACTTAACGCCCAAGGAGAGAGTGCGCCGGCACCACATATATGCATTTGCGCCCACCACAAAGTAGAGACAAAGTAAAAAGAAGCTGCCCATCGCAATACCCAACCGAACCAATGGAAGGCATCTTGACGAAATTCCCCTTTCTCTTTCTCCTATCTTCCTTTCTAGCCATCTTCATCGCTGACCTCCATCATGCTTGCTTCGCTCCTCCGCCTATCAGGCACTCCCGTGCTCGGGCCGCCGCTGCCGCTACCCCCACTAGCCCTACCTCTCCTCCCTTGCTCAACCTTCCGCACAGCATCCCTCTTCCGAACTGTCAAAAGTTTCTCGAATCTTTCTTCCTCTTCTGGATCCTCCACCCAACCAACGCCCGGCATCGCACCTGTAATACCAACCCGTGAGCTGCTTTCGAGTGCCTTACCTAGTAAATCAGTCGCAATCGGGTCTTGCGGGTTTAGCGCCAATGCCTCGTGTAGCGCAACTACGGCCTCAAAGCCCTTGCCCATCTGTAGTAGTACCAATCCCTTCGCGCTAAACACCCCTGCATCTCTGCCGCCTTGTCTCAGCACCTCCTTGAACGTTTCTAGAGCCTCAGGCAACATGTCCATTCGTCTGTAGGCATGCCCCAGGTTCGCTCGAGTCGCGATCCACGCGCTCGGGTCACTATCAATCTCGTCGGCGACACGAAGGGCTTGATTAAACATATCCGCAGCTTCTTTGAGGTGGTCTTGATGATAGAATACCACGCCCATCTCGTTGAGCACTAGCGGGTCCGTACGGCAAAGCCCATAGGCTGTCTTGAGGTACTCGTCCGCTAGGGTCATGTTGTTGAGTTGCAGGTTTTGCATACCGAGGAATAGTTGCGGGAGGTGGGTCCCTTGGAATAGTCTGGCAGCTGTGGAGTACGCAGAAATGGCCTGGTCATGCTCGCCTTCTGCGGCGAAGGTGTGAGCAAAACCGATCCACGCAGGTCCAAAATGAGGATCCATCATAGAAGCCTTGGAGAAGAAACGCCGAGCTTCTGCAATTTTGTTGATAGTGAGGTAGTAGATCCCCACTGCGAGCCAGGCACAGGGTTCGTCTGGGTGATTGTCGGCGAGGTCGTGGGAGAGGAGGAACAAGGTGTTCTTTTGGTTCAACTCGTGTAGGCAGGCGAGGTGAAGTGGGTATATGGAGAAATTGTACTTATCAGATTCTAGAATGGAAGTTGTTAGACCTAGAGCCTCACTGAATCGGCATTGCGTAAATAGAAGTTCGGCCTTCGATAGAAGAAGATCGGGGTTTTCCGCAAGGTTGTAATGTGTAGAGAGGGTCTCGGTCGCGGCGGTGAAAAGAGCTGGGTTTTTGTATTTCGAGAGGCGTGTGGTATAGATCATCTTCGTGAACTCGGCGGCTTCCTGTGAGGATGAAGGATTTTCGTCGGCAACTGTAATGGAATCAAAATCCAAAGACTCCAAAAATGCCCACTCCTCATCTGGTGACATTAAAGTGTTCTTCATTAGTTGATCGAATGCCTCAAAGCATTGGACATCGATGCGTACGGCGTCCTTGTAGCATTCCTTTGCTCGGTCAAAGGCATTTAATTTTGCATAGCAGGTCCCCCGTAGAAAGCACATGGCGGCTTCGAACTTGATATTCGTCGCATCCTCCCTCTCTCGTTCTTCACTCTTGTCTACTCGATCTAGCTTGTAAACGCCTTTGCCAGCTCTCATTGAACCATTCTTGCTATTCCCATCTGCATGTTGCAGCTTGCGACGGCTGTTGCTTGAGCTAGTGATGAGATGGGTTGGATTTTTTTCACCTAATATAGCTAATGCTTCATCGAACTTTGACTGCTTGATGAAGCAATGTGCGGCTAGGTACTTGCATGAAGGGTTTCGGGAGATTAGGTCCTGTCGTGACAGAAAGCCCTGGGCTCTCGTGTAGTTTCCGGTTGAGAAGTGCACTTGCGCAAGCCAGAAGGCATCTTTGTCATTGTCTATTCCCAAGGCGCCAGATCAGCAAATCGCGCACGCAGGAGGCGCCAATATCAGCAAGCATAGAGAATGCACTTACTAGTTAGTGCCAGCAGCTTGTCTCCTATGAAGATCGCCGAATCGTACTGGTGTTTATTCAATGCATCCTGCCTCCAGACTCGCAGAAATTTCTCCATTGCGAATTGTTTGTTCGCATATGTGCCCGTGGGATGGAAATCAAACTTAGTGAGGCTTAAGCATTTTAAATGTTCTACAAGCTCACCGGTGTTGTTAATTGGTGGGTGTGTGAATGGTCGGTATCGTGCTCGCGTCAGGTTTGGAAGTAGGAGGACGCGATCCATGTTGACCGCGGCTATTGCGTTTGTGTGAAAAGTGCTAGGCGCCAGTCACGGGAAGTTTCTGAGGAGGTTTGGCCGCTAGCACGGTTGACCAGCTTAGTCACCTCGTTCAACCTCACTCAGCCTCATCTCCATCCCAATTGCTCCACCTCGACTATTTACTTCTTCTCACTCTTCCTGCTACCACAAGTTAGACCAGACCCTCCTGAGCCGCTACCATGTCTGAGCGTAAAGTTTTAACGAAATATTATCCCCCGGATTTCGACCCGTCCAAGATCACTCGCACGCGGGGCCCTAAGCAAGTCGGACCTAAAGTCCAAACTGTCCGTTTGATGGCACCATTTAGCATGAAATGCACCTCCTGTGGCGAATACATCTACAAAGGCCGCAAATTCAACGCTAGGAAGGAAACATCAGGCGATAAATACTATAATATCCCCATATACCGCTTCTACATCCGTTGTACCCGTTGTTCCGGCGAAATCACGTTCAAGACCGACCCGAAGAACATGGACTACGAGTGCGAGCGCGGTGCAAAACGCAACTTCGAGGTCTGGCGAGAAGCCAAGCTTAACGATGCAGAAACCGAAGAAGAGCGCCTCGATCGCCTGGAGCGAGAGGAGGAGGAGCGAAATGCGATGGTGGAGCTGGAAGCCAAAACCCTGGACGCAAAGAGAGAGATGGAAATTGCAGACGCTCTTGATGAGATTAGGACTCGCAATGCTAAGAACGAGAGAGTGGATAGAGCCGGTGTGGCGCTGGGAGAGCGAGGTGGTGAGAGGGACGAGGAGATGGAGCGTGAGGAGCGGGAGATGGAGGAGGCGGCAAAGCGGGCATTCATGACGGAGGAAGGAGAGAAGGTCCGGAGGCTTGTAGATGAGGAGGAGGGTGGCTCGGCGCCTGCTGAGAAGGCCGCCGTTGAAGGGGGACCAACGGAGGAAGCCATCCCCTCCTTCAAGCGAGTGGTGAAGAAGAAAAAAGACTTTTCCGCCGCACTGGGGATCAAAAAGAAGACACGTCTCGTTCTTTGAGCTACCAGGGCACATATTCTCATAAATCTACACAATCACTACCTTGGGTTTCTGGCGTTAATGGTTATTATCAGTGTCTGGGAAGCAGGCGGCGGGAGTTTTTCACTTTCTAGGTCCAAGCGCACGATTTGTAATTGTATGGGTGGCATTAAACTAAGCGTTATCCGAATCTAGAAATTACACAGATGAGAGCGTGGAAAACTCAAGTACCACACACGAGTGTCATGAATGAATGGCGGGCGATAAGTTCTGCGTACGACGTGGGGATGCCCATTCCGCGACATAATTGTAGAAGGAAAATAAAAACGCCCCGAAGCCACAAGCACCTTTGATCCGTCCAGTAGGGAAATACAAAGTGGTACATTGAAACTCCCAGCAACAAACTTTCGTAGAAAGGTGCGAGCAAGAATTTCACCCCATCGAGGGGCTCGCTCGACCAAATCACACTTTATACTCTCAACCACCGACCCTACAAGTATGGCATCCAAAGCGCATCGCTCTGCGCCAAATTCATTGGATTAACCGCCCGACTAATCAAATCGATGACCGTTTGACTGGCCGGTAAGTTCCCCTCCGGAGGCCTCGCAAGACTAACGGCCTTCTTGACAATAATCTCCGAATTCATCGCCACAGACTCCCTCAGCTTACTCTGGCTCTCCTGTTGTCCAGACCGGTGCTGTTGCCTGTACCAGAAGTTCATCTCGTCACGCACAAAGATGCTGAGTTGCTGCTCTAACTCGAATTCGGGCTCTGTCAAGCACCGCGCGATGGCCATGACGGCACAGGAGAAGATGCCTTCCATGGCTATGGGACCCATCAGGGTCTGGATGTTAGGGCTCAGGCGGAAAGGCACGGGTTCAGGGTTGTGGAAGAACGCCTTGCCGGCCGCCATAGCTGGGATGAGTTCGGAACCCCAGATGTTGCCTGTGCCGCGAGCTATAGATAACTTATGAGGATAGCGGTTGTTCATGTGCATGATGTAGGTCATGAAGGTTAGCGCTGCAAACTGATAAGAGAACTGACGTCGGAAAAGCCAGAATTCTGTGAACGACGTGAATGACTTGGTAAAGTAGTCAAGGACAATTGAATTTGGCACCATCGTGTCTTGGATAGCGGTGAAGGCTTCCATCCGCATATTCGTCGACTGGTCGGTGTATTTCTGAGTTCCCATATCAGCCATGGCAAATTTCTGGAACAGTTCCGGGCCAATTACCTGACCCCTGATGTCCGTCAATTTCCGGAGCTTCTTCATGGTTAGAAGTATGGGATCATCCTTGTTCATCCCAACTCTCCTACAGTAGTCTTCATAGATGCCCTGTAGGGTGATGTACGACGCATTATCTTGCACCAGTCGGATGTGAGGGGCTAGGGGAACCATGAGCGGGAGGTGAAAGTTGAGGTTGCGGCGCCGGCTCTCCTTTCGCTTCGCAAGAACACCATTGAATATCCGGAAAAGTTGCAATATTCTCTCTTCTCTTCGGCAATGTCTGGCCGCTGGGTGCTGGATAGCGAACGGATGTATGCTTCCGTCGTGACCTCTGATCTTGAGACGGCGATGGCATATGCCAATGCCACGAACAAGGTCCACATCTGGGAGGAACCGCTCAATACGGATAAAGTCTTGGTTCTTGTCCTTGTGTTGCAGATACTGGCCTGGAACTTCTACTTCATCAAACTTTTGAAATCTGAACTCACTGAGATGAGGGCTGTAATTCTCCAAGCTTTGGTGAGATGGTCGCCGGTCGAGTTTCTCTTCGAATCTATCCCGCCAGCGTCGCAATTTCTGAATGTAACTATAGAGGTTAGGCTTAACGGCCACAAACTCCTCTTCGAATGCTGATCGAATATGGGCGGGTAGAATCGTCTCTGCGAAACGTGTGATGTTCGCCTCCGTTGCCGGTGGTAGCTTCGAATCTTCTGCGAACGCAACGGGCATTCGTCCAACATACTTCACATGTGTTAGCGGGATGTGCTGACACCCCAACGGCGAGGGGTTTAGCCACTTACTGAAAGGCCGTCATTGAGGAGTGCAACGATCAGACGATAGGCATCCTCATCGGGGGGACATTTGAAATGTTTCTGAATCTGATCCACCATAGTCTCCATCGATAAAGCGAGAAGGGGGAATGCTGTTTTTAACACAGACATAATATCCTCAGTATAGTCCCAAGGCTGCTTCTTTACTGCTTGTTGCTGCGAATCTTGCGATTTACCGTTAGCAGGTGACTGGTTCTTTTCGTTCGTGGTTTGCGGGGAGCCTGCATCTGTGAGTTCGTAATTCACTATCTGATTAACGAATGTGGAGAGAGTCTTACGATTCCCATTCTGGATAGCGGTCTTGTCGGGGTCTCCACCAGATGTTCCCGGCCTTGGAGCACTCTCTGGGCGACCATTGGGCGCAGCTTGATTGACGTTCGGAGAACCCTGCTTGTTCGCCGGAGAATCTTGCTTGGCTCGTGCTTTCTCCTGTTTCTGTTCTTGCTGCTTTTTACTGGTGATTGATTCCTCACGGCTTGTTCTAAGAAGGTAATATAACGACTGAGGGTAAGTCTTTGCAATCTTCACGAGTAAGGAACGTGCAATATTAGCTTCCCCATAACTTAGCGACGTTAGGAGCTGTGGTATAAACGTAATCCAATACCACACTGGTGTTTCCCCCTTGTATCCCTCGAACGATTTAGAAATTTTACCTTCGGAATCATCGAGACTTAGTAGCCACAATATCCGACTGAGTAGTTTCCGGGACTTCGCGTTTTTGTACAGGCCAGACGCCTCGAGATAGCAGCTTACAGCATTTGACGCGGGGTTGGTGTCTGAGGGATTTTCCTTGAAAAGTCCATCGCTGTAGTATCCCCATTCTGCCCAAGCCTTTGGTAACTTTAGGTCATAATATAATGCCGTTCCAAAAGCCTCATTGGCTTCCTCCTTGTGATTGAGCTTCGCCAAGAACATGCCTTTGAGGGTGAAGAATTCCGCTTTCTGTTGTGCCCCGAAATAGTTGAGATTGGTGTTGTTAATGACATCAAGGCCCTGATTGAGCTCGTTGGGGTTCTGGTAGTGGCATTTGGCCTGCTCTCTAAGTTTCAAGAACGCTTCTTGAATCTCGATGTTTGGGAGCGTATAAATGCGACTTAGTTGGCTGATACATACTTCCGGGAGCTGATGCTTTCGGGCTACATGTGCGAATCGGTTGATTATCCAAGCGGTTTCATGGTACCCCCGGTAGGCGTAAGAGTTGCCAGTCGCATTACCCTGCTGTGGAGGGAGGAGGGGAATGTAGGTTGTATTAATCAGATTGAAGATGTGTTGCCTCCAAGTTACCAGGTCTTGCCAGGCGTTTATGTCATCCCATACATTGGGCAGTCGATCACGCCACGTTGTCAGAAGTTGCTTGAGCTCTTGCGACTTTGTGTCAAGGTTGGCCTGGTTGGTCTGTGATAAGCTAGCACAGATTAGACTTGCGTCGTGCAACTCTACAAGTTGCTGGAAGTTCTGCAATAGAGGAATATGGGCGTTTGTGATGCGGTTCGGTAGTTGATGCCATTTCCTCAAGGATAGCTGTATTGACTCGTCGCAAACTTTCCCGAAGTCCGCTGGAGCTTCAGTTTTCGCATGCAATTTGAGAAGCGACATGAATGCTTGGAAGAAAGTACGGCGGGGTGTCGGAGCATCCATCAAGCTCTTGATGATTGAATCGAGTTGCTCTCGGTTTTCGCTGCTTGTCCACTGGGTGAAATCTCTCCACACGCATTCCAATGTGAGGTCGTTGAAGTTCTCATGTTTCGCGAAGTCACTCAAGATCTCCCACTGCTGGAGCTTCTGGGCACAAGTAACCCAGTGATCTTCCCACAACATATATTCGGCTTGAGAGAACGGTATGGTGCCGAGCCTGGCTTTGATCTGCGCCTGCTCGTACATGCGCTGTGCACTATCCCACATGCCGTGTTGCTCAAAGGAAAGAGCAGCATTTGTCTCGATGAATGCGCATCGTCGTCTCCATAGGCCATAATAAAGGTCATCCTCCCCTAGAGTTGCATATATTTCCGTAAGAGCATCCATATTGCTTTCACGGACGGCGGTAGAGTTGATGGTTGGATGCAGAGCAGATTGCTCAAGCGAGAACGCCGCGGTGTACCATACATCATAAGTTCTGCTCAAGAACTTGACCACATGAGGCGGAATCTTAAATACGGGCGAAGCCTTCGATATACCATCAAGTAGTGTCTGGACGACGTTCGGTCTCTTGTCGACCTGGCGCTGGTGGTAATCCTTCGTAAGCAGCGATAGCATTCCTCGTTCAAGGTCCAGTCGTTCCTCTTTTGACAGTGCTGACCAGCATAGAGGAAAGAAGTTGATCCAGACTTGGTGCGCTACTTGAGGGTCTAGGTGCTGCAGTTGGCTGAGCGGTTCAAACATGTCCCGAACCTTTACATCTCCCAGTTCTGTGCAGAATTTTCGATGACTGGCCATGAAATCCTCAAACTTGTCATCCAGCATCAGGTCACCCTTCCGTTGGTCTTCTGAGTAGGTTCCAAAAAGGGTGGACGCAGGGAATGTTTTGAAATCCTCTGAATCTAGCTGCGCTAGACTGTTCATCTCTACAGATCCGAATATCAGTTGAGAGGCCTGACTTAGCCAGAAGGAGTCAGCCAGGGTGTCCCAATTCTGTGAAGTAAGGACGTAATTCAATCGGGCGCTCGCTGTTCGAGTAATGCTACGGTCAAAGATTGCCATAAACCGGTTGCGCATTTCTACATCTTGAGCTCTGGTCCCGACTAAAAATGCGTGCTCAAGACGAACGGTCAGCTCAGTGCGTGTGATTTGAGGATCCTCGTATATCCGGATAACCAATTCAAGGAACTTAGTTAGTAGCGTTTGGTCAGGGCGAGCTTCAAAGAGGAGCATTTTATGGAGGACGGCTGTCTTCTCTTTTAAGGTTGGGAACGGCTCAGTAGATTTGAAAACCCATGATTCAACCATATCGAGGATCTTCGTACATAGCGTTGTGCTTTGGGATTTTTCAACCAGTGATGCGAGCACGCTTAAGAAAGGTCGTCGTTGATCCCCTAAGACTGACATCCTTAACGCAATAAGGTCAATTGTCTTGAGTATCAAATCTGTCTGTATCTCTAGTTCTCGCTGATCTGGAATTCCTGGTGCCGGTTCAGCCGTCTTCGCAGTCTGAGGCACAGCCGGCTGTCCTGAGACAATGCTATAAGCTGCAACATGGTCTCTTGCAAGCTTTTGAGAGAGAGCTTTCATCACGAGGGGGATGTGTGAATCCATTTCCGATGGTCTTCGCTGAGCCAAAGTCCATAAAATATTGATGCTCGAGATGTGATTTCCAGCAGATAGGGTCTCTGTGGCGACTGCAGAGAGGAATGTGACAAACTCAGAAGTTGGCGCCTCCACGTCTGCGTCTTCCTCCTCCGGGGCTTCTTCGGGGACCGCATCAAGAATGCGTTTCACAAACGGCTTGAGCTTCCTGCCGTCATCCTGTTCCTCTGAGGCATTATGCAGACAATCTTGAATTTCTGGCAACTCGGATCGGAGGGGCTTCTCTAACAGCTTTTGTAGTTGGGGGAGATTCGCGATGATCCACTCATCAGGCTTCATATTGATGATGATCCGAAGAACTTGGAGCGTGTTAACAACAGAGGTAACATACTTCTCGTCCGGTTTATCGTTCTGCTGGTTCACGCTCTGCTGACTCATCTTCACCTCCCCGGTCAGGAGTGATTCTGTGACCTTTGTGAACAGGTCCACCTTGTCTAGGTCACCCCAGTACTCAGGTGTGAGCAGGTCATAGAGTAGCTGTAGGCTTTTCTTACACATCTTAACTGGCTGTGGTGTCTGAGGTGGCGTCGTAGGTATCCCGCCGTACCGCTCCGGAAGCGAAGTTATGAATCGGACAAGATATCCTATCACTGCGATTTTTAGCGATTCGGGGACAATGTATTCTGAACGTTCCGGCGCCGCGGATGTTGACTGGTTAAGAGGAGGCGAGGAAGAACTGCCAGTCAAGGTATCAAGCTTTCGCTTCCTCGATTGTGGTGATTCGGAAGGGGCCTGTGGGCCCTTCACCCTCCGCTGTTCCCATTGCCAAATCAAGCTAACCAGATTCAGCGACAGCTTCTTGTTCTCATTCGAGGGGTTGGGGTGCGGAGCAATTTTAGAGAGGGAGCCAATGACCCAAGGGACGAAATGTTCTCTGGACTCATAAAACAGTTCATGGTGTCGCACCATAAAATGTAGAATGCTAGTTAGCTGCTGTAAATTGTGGCCTTCCTCCGCAAGAATCCGTCGTGGCCACTTAGCCCAGATAGGATACCGCGCATCACCGCTACTAGCGACCCGCTTGGGAAGAAACGGGGCGATCAATTCGAGGGCTTGTGTGACCAGTGAACGCCCTTCATTCTGGTGGGCGCGGAGCAGCGCCACATAGATTTGGACAACTATTTTCGATGGTGTCTCGTAGTGGGCAATGAAATAGCCAATAAGAACGTACGCTGCATGCTTGTTGATGATGTCCTCAAGCTTGATATAGTTCCAACCGAATTTGATGACGTCTTTCCGGGCATCTTGTAGTAAATGGTGGTGGTGCTTTATCAGCATGGCTGACATCTGAAGCAACTCTAACCTTGAGTGATCAACGCCTGCCTGTCCTGGATCATCTCCGAGGTCCCCGAGATTTGGTTTCCAAATCTTATTGTGGATGGCTTCCGTCATACCCTTGTCCATTAACTTCGGGCATTTTGGGTCCTTCATGCTTTTCATGATATCCATAGCTAATATTGGGTTGACGAGGAAGCGGAAGGCGAAAGTCTTAGTCTGTTGTGTGACATTCTTGCCTGCATAAAGGTCTAGAGACCGGATGACGATGGTTCGCTGGTATTCCATTGAGGAGCTGCATATGATATGGTCGTAGATGTGCTTCCGTAGAGCATATGAATACTTAATTTGGTCTGCGGTCACTGCATCGATGATTTCGAAGAGGAAGTCGAGCTGGTTCACCTTGCTCAGATATGCCTTGGTGAAAATGTCCATCAGCTGCTCTCCAACTTGTTCCACCGCCAAACGGAGAACTTGGGGCAGTGTGTCAGCCCTGAGTTTGCCTTCAAGGTCTTTACCGGCATGTAATAGTTTTTCTCGTAGGTCATTCTGAGAAACTAGCCACTCTGATGTGGTAGGATTCATGCATATCGAATAAACCACCCGGACTGCGTTAACTGTTGCTGTGTGTTGCTCCAGCTCGGATGCTTGGAGGCCAGAAAAGTTCCGAGTTAGGCCTTCAATATCTGACATGACTATGGCCCGAAGTGGTCCACTCGCTTCATCGCCGATCAGCTGCGCAAAAAACCTGCCGTATCTCATATCTTGCAGTTTTATTGAAAAGAATGCCCAACTCTCCTTTGGATAGCGATTGATGTACTTCAATAATGGCTCCCTGAAAGGGCTGTAGTGTGTCCGTCGTAACTTCTCTTCCAGATCCAGGACGGTATTGACCAGGCCCTCCATAAATGTCACAGCCGCGGGCGGAAGGAGGTGAAAGATATTCAAAATTGCAGCGATAATTTTCATCTGCGGGTTCTGTTCAAGTAGCTTGAATGAAATCTGCTGCAGAGAATTTGGCTCGGCAAACGTCTTCAAATGGTCGAGAAGTCTTGCCCCTATCTCCACCTTGAAGTAATTTGTTAGCAGAGTTAGGAGTCTTGCGAGCCCTTCAAGACCGGCAACGTTGATCCGCTTAGGATCTGATAGATTCATCAGGATGGGTCGCAGTCCGTTTTGTAGTAGGTCTTTTGGAAGCTTGTTGGTTTGCGCTAGCACCCCTTTTAGTCCCGCGTACGCAGCGTCGATGACGTCTGTGGACTTTGAGTAGAGACATCGGAAGAAGACGGCGATAATGCGGGCTCGGGTCTGGTTTTGCGGCGAGTTCCCAAATTCCGAGAACCCCATGGCCATCGACAGCAAGCGAATGCAGGCAACGCGCAGGTTCACGATAGATTCTGCTGTTCGCTGCTCGCTGTGCTTGGCAGCTAGAGCATCGTCCTCTGCGTCAGCCAAAGCCAGTGTCTCCATCAACAGCCTATTTAGTTGATCGTTGAACTCGACAATATCATGCTGCAGCCCTAGACAGAAGGTGATAGCATCGATGTATCCAATTTGTGTCGCGAAAGGCAATGCCCTTAGGGGCTTGTTGTAGATAGGCTGGAGTAGTCGCTCTTTCACCGGAGCCATGAGTTCGTATACCTCGGTTTTAATCGTTTCAGCAATGATTGCCAAGGCTTTTTGAGAAGATTCCCGAACGTGTCGGTTCATGTGCGATAGCTCGTAAATGATAAAACCGCATACATTGTAGAGTCTGGATTGCGGAGAAGCAAGGTCGTCCTTCGAAACGTTTTTGTTGCACTTCCTCAGTAGAGCTTCGAGGGTTTCGAGGGCCCGTATCCGTGTCGTTGCTGGGAGATCCTGTGGCATGTCCTTCATTACATACACAAGAGCCCGCACGAACTCAACGTGTCGGTCAAAAAGCCAGGCATCACTGATGTGAATTCTGGTGGTGAGAATGTGGATCCCCAAGCTCCCCCCAGCCTTAGTAAACCACTCCTCCTCATGGCAGCTATGGCAGAACATTTTGGCGAGATGTACGAAGAACGGTAACCTCTCCACTTTATCTGGAGTTTTCCCAAATATAACCACCGCGGCATCACGTATAGTTTTGATGCATTCTTCCGCGGCATCTCGGACCTGGGAAATCTCGGATGAAAGACAGTCTACAATCGCATCTCCAAGAATCCTCGTGTCGAGGAAGAGTGGGCCCTCCCCTGAGTTCACTGCAAACGGCTTCTTCAGGTGCTTCGCAACAGCTAATGCCCTACCAACTTCCAGAATAGTAAAATGGCGACAGACATCGAAAACCAGCGATGATGCCTCCTCCTTTAAATCGGGTATAGAAATGGCGAATATGCAGGCTTTGAGTAATTTCCGCAGTGTTTGCTCTTGGTCATTTTTCTTCGCAACTGATTTGTCGCGTTCGGATTTCTCCATGAAACTAGTACCAGGCTCGAGGTTGCCATCTAGCAGGTCAGTCGCTTGCAGTCGAACCAGCTGCGCGAAGTCGTCAGGGAGGCTATCATAGCCAATAAACAGCTTCAACTGTGAGCTTAATAGTCTCAGAGCCTGCTGCTTGTAGAACCCGTCCGATTTTTTCGCTGCTGGTGTTTTGGGTATCTCCATCAGCTTGCCGATGGCGAGGTCAATGCCAATCTCGGCTGGGAATGGCCGCTCTTTAGGAGACCCTATGAGCTTTACATCGATACTGCATTGATCGTCTGCATACTGCTTGAAGTCTAGAGAGGGCGGGTCAGTTAGAAACTTCCTATTACGGCCGCCAAGCTTTCCGAGGATCCGCATCGTCGTGTGGGCATGGAAATGACTGTATGGCGCCGGCTTGAGATGATCCCACAGGGCCGTCATAAGATCGTCGATGACGGGAGCCATGATAGGATCAAGATAGTCTGCAGTGAGGTTGTCGACACAAAGTTCTAAGGTCCGCAGACCTTGCCCAACAAGATCTGAGCCGGCTCGTAGCGCAACCACAAGAGGTCTCATTAAGTAGCTCAGGTGAGGCAGAAGATTGCTCAGGCGGGCCGGGACGGTGAGACAGAGTTCGACATAAAGATCCCGCTCCTGTGGCTTCCGCGCAGACATAAGTAAGTTGTTGAGGACTTCTAACAGCATCTCTAGCAGCGGTAAAATCTCTTTATACAGATGCTCAAACTTGCCGCCGCCGATACTCCTGAAGAGCGATCTTAGGAGAAGGAAATAATTCATCGGCTCCTCTGCCGTTGTTGAAAGGTGAAGTGATTTGATCACAATCTTACTGAGGTGCGGTAGTAGGACCTGCTCGTTTTGGGTACAGAAAAGCGTCACCGCCATAAACGACAGCTTGAACAATCGGAGGAGAACGGATGACTTTCTAACGTCCTTGGTTCCGACCTCATGAATGTGATCCATGAGGAACTGTAGCAGCATCCCACAGAAGCTTGGTGATGTTGCCTCGCTAGCCAGGAAGAATTGTGGGACGTGTAACAACGCAGTATGTTCAAATATCATCTCGTACAGTCGTGGGATTTCCGACTGAAAGACTTCGTGAAAGGTCGCGGGATCGACGCAGTGGAAAACAGTCGCAAAGGTCTCCAATAAATCCTTCTCCTCCTTGCCACTTGAGACCATATAGTGATTCGCCAGGAATTCTACCGGTGACGAGTAGGTGGACTCTGTGGGTGGCATCTCTAGGCTGTAATAGCGAAATACGTGTGCACCTTCCCGGAAGAGCTTGATGATAATCTTCACCTCCTCAGCGTTGAAACCGTACGCCACATCTCCCCAGTTCAGGGGCATATTCGTTGTATCGACAGGCTGCGGCAGCGGATTGCATAATTTGAGAGCATACAACATACTCTTAAGACCATTCATCAAGTTTTTGAAGAGAAATTTGTTGTCGGCTACAGGATCTGCGCCTCTATCGCGGGGGCTCGACGTGCAAATAGGCTTTGCGTCGAAAATATCAATCTCATCCCAATCCGGCGGTTTCTCTTTATCGGCAAGACAGTTCTCTGGAATGGCATCAATAGTATGCTGAGCATATTGTTTTGTGAGTTTGACAGCGTTGTGGTACTGCCGACGCATGGCCGCAAACTTCTCAGCGATCGCGTCCAGAATCATGATCAAGAAATGCCTAGCATCAGCTTTGTTAGGAAGCTTTGCAATGCAATCTGCCATATTCAGGAGCAGCTTTGCGCTCATTGTTTGGAAGCTGGTGCCGGGGAAGCTGTCGTGCAGATTTTTCGTGTATACTTCCACAGTCCGTCGGATCTGATCCCTACTCAAGGCGTCCCGTACATGGTGAATCAAGTCGGCTAGCATGCTGTACGCAAGAGGTCTCATAGTTTCGTACACTGTAAGTCCATCACCAATGAGAACTCTGTCGTCAAGTAAGTCGTCAATCTTCTTCAGGAAGATTTTCCGGAAGTTGAAATTGATGATATGCCTAATTGCAACAAGCAACTCCTTGCGAGCGCCAGACCTTTCCCGGGGACAGTCTTTTAGTAGCCGTACCACGATCTCTGGGAGTGTCGGCAGGAAATCAGACAGTTGTTGAGCGTACACTCGAAGTAGATATGCTAGAAAGCTCATTGTCTTCACCTGAGCGGTGATGAAGTCTCCAAACGCAGCACGATTTTTGATGTTCGGGCTCACCCCTGTGAAAATCGTATTGTGTGTCCTCGCATTCTGATGCTCCCGCTGCTGAGGTCCGGCTTGTAGCAGCAAGACCTCCTTAATGCAGGGCACGAAATCCTTAACGTTCTTGTGAACGCAGTGGCGGTGTGCTTGGAACACAGAGACCACGATTATTGGGCATTCAGAAAGCACCTTAAATGACTGCATCCCTTTCAACAAAGGCCTCGTTGTTTGCTGTTCACCCCCAACGTCCGTCGTCAATGCCATAGGCGATCCGGGACGTGGGGACTGAAAATTCGCCACGTTACCAGGAGTAGACGGCATTCCAGGTGTTGCTCCTTGAACCGGATTATCAAAAGCATCCTTCACCGCCTGTGGCATCTGTTGGAACATCTCCTTTATCAAGTCTAAGAACGGCTGCACTCTGTCTGCAAGGACTTTTGTGTGTTGTCGTTGGTAATCCATTATCGTTTTCATGCAAAGGACGGCATTATCTTCATTCTCTATCTGCACGAGTCCCATAAGTAGATCGACCAGGTCCGGCGCATAAGGCTCAAGCGCTTCCGGCGGGTTAAAAGGTAGACGATGGATGATGTCCAGAATGCAGTTTCGTAATTTCTAAACGGGAGATCATCAATATATATTCACCTAGAGTTCACGCCGCTCAAGGGCCTATACCTGTTCTGCCGATGTGCTAATGAAGACGGGCTTGCTCTGTAGCAGCTGCATGAATATCGGCATAAGCTTCGCAAGAAATGTGGGATACGTCTGTCCTTGGAATATGTCGATTGAATCTCTAAGCTCAGCCGCGATGGAAACTTTAAGCTTGATTTCTGCATGAAGAAAGCCATCAGCCATAAAGGTCGTTTTTGAAGCACGCAAGGGTGAATATAAACGGCACTACTTCGGCAAGAAGCTGTACAGGCTCTCCTCCAAAAAAGAGCGCAGCTTCCTGCAAGCACAGCTTAGCTCAATGAGCAAAAGCACTCACCCAAATTAGGGTCGCCGAGGCGAGCAGCGAAGACATCTACTGGTGTCCTGTCCGCCATCTTTGCTGCGGCACAACCGCTCTCGGACACGGTAGATGGCTATGGGTCTTCTAGCCCGGCCTCACGGCCAGCGGAGAAAAATGTGCTGGAACCCCTGATCCCCGCAATTCTAAGTTCCCATCGAAAGCTTCCCAGAGACGATAGGAACGTCCGTCAGCCCTACTCCCTTCGAAGTTCTAGTTGCCGTGTCGCAAATTCCGCGGAGAGCGTCCAGGGTGGTTTCCCTACAGTAGCTGATTCGAATTACTTAATATTGGGCGAAAAGAAAACGTCGTTGGCACACGGTTAAATAAAAGGCGAAAAAAGGTTCGAAGGAGTTGAATCTAGGAAAGCAAGGCTGCGTCGCGACAGCAGTGAAGCTCGCCACAAACCTTCACTGCAAATTTCACATTAGAATATATCGTTGCTGAGCAGATGGAGACGGAAGCGGACCTGGAAATTTAGGGGATAGATGCGGCGTTGCGCGGAGCCAGGGAATGGTTTGACACAGGCGCAAAAAGTTGCTCGGAACGCGACCCCGAGCAATATGGATTTTGGAGTTTTGGAAGTCGCGGGGGGAACGGCTTGACCACGAAAAGTTCGAATCACGTGTATCGCCAAGACGGCTCTAACCGCTTTTGCTAAGGCGGCTGAAATAGCCTGCAAGAAAAACATCATTGCGATCATCATAGGCATGATCTGTAGTCCGAACTCTGAGTACTAGTTACCTTCAATTATTTGGTTTACACACTCTATGTTAGAAGTCGTCGGTGGGTTCGGAAAACAAGCCCCAGGGCGTGGGTTCGCCTGCTCCTAACAAGAACTCTAGTAATGTTTTCAAGACCAGCTCGCTCAGATGTTCTATCCTACAATGCTTGGTGAATCGAAAGCTAAAATAAAAGGAGAATGCTAAAAGTAAAAGTTGCCCATTGGTCGTTGTCGGAATATCTATGGAGGATATATCCAAAAACAAATATGAAAACAATAAAAATGTACCGGAGAATACAAATTTACAAATTGACAAAATCGCTCTATCATAATCTCATCGCGGCATTCTGACTCGAATAGATCATTCGCCCTTCTTGATTTTCCCCGCACCCATCGAGGAAGGCTTTGACCCGCCACCTAGTCCAAGTTGCATGACTTTCTCTAGTGGAGGAGGCGTCAAGCCCTGCCGCTCCAGTTCCTTGATCAATGTACTTGCCGTGCGTTTGAGATTTTCTGGCGAGAGATCCGCGAGTGATGGCCAGGGGATGTTGGTGGGAATCTCGACAGAGCTACCCGAAATATGTCAGCATAGATCTTTTACCCAGACGAATGTGTTGCGCATACTTGGGTCTTGTCTTCGGACTACCCTCATTTGCGGGACCTTCGCTATCTGAGTGGACGAACGTACTGCTACTCCACCTTGGTGATGATGGGAGCTTCATGTCTGGAGAATCCCAGTTCTCCCAGCTATCGTCATCGTCGTTGGCCTCTTTACGCTGTTCCGCGAGCTGTAGTGCAAGTCCGGCCTTATTCCTGGTGTTCTTCTGTCGTATGGCAGTCTTCTTTGGAGTTTGCACACCATGCTCCTTCCAGAACGAGTCTTTGACACCAACAAGGGTACCTTTCCCTCCATCTTCCGACGACTCTGGTTTTGTGTTTGGCGAGGCCATTTGTCCATTCGTATTCCGTCCATTGCTTCGAAGACTATTTTTACTTCCCTGCCTCCTCGCGCCCTTTGGCGCTGAAGCGAGAGTAGGCGACGTTGTCGTTCGCGAGGCTGTGGCACTCACCCCCTCTTCGCCCACTGTAGCTTGTCGTAGATCCTCAATAAACGTCCATAGGCCTTCTTTGAAATCCTCGGCCATCTGCCGCCCGGTCCGAATAAGAGCATCCCGCTGTGGACCTTGGAATGAGTTTCGTGATCTTGCCGTGTTGCTATCGTCGCCCTCAGCGAAATCGGGCGATTGTTTCGAGGCTACAGAAGGTTTTGATGACGTAAGTGACATCGGTGGTGATAGCTCTGGCTTGCTGTCTAGAGGCCCATCGCGTAGTTCGACATTGAGATCTGTAGGTTGAGGAAATGGTTGAGGGGATTTCAGCCTATCCGGACTCAACAACGACAAGGTTCGTGTGTGCCTCTGCCCCGAAATGACCTTTCTATGTGATGACGTCGAGGTCTTCAGCCCGCCATTAGCCAAGCCTCCATTCACAATCGCCCTCCTCCTCCTCTGTTCTGCATTCCATAGCTCCATGTTTTCTACCTCCTCCCTTGAGAGGGCCCCAACACCGCCACGGCCTGACGAATTATTATTCACAGGTCTCAACGGCTCTACGGCCCTAAGTTCGCCTCGTTTCTTCGTTGCCTCATGCATTGCCCACTGCCGCTTTAGCCTTTCCAGTTCCCCCTCCGCTCGCCCAAGCTCTTCACGCAACTCCAAAACTCGCCGTTCGTGTGCTGCTAGTGCAACAAGGAAACTGACAGAGTCCTTTGTCGGAGAGGGGACGATATCACTGTCGGTTTCGATGGGGGATGCGGGAGTTATAGGCGTCTGCGATGTGGAGGAAGACGTCGATTGCCTTGAATTGTTAGTGCTGAAGGGTTGGATCGGAAAGCTCAAGGAGAGTCTTTTGCCTCCGCGTGCAGCACCAGCCAAGGACATTGAGCGAGAATGGGAGCATAAAGGTTTGCGTATCTGAGGGTCTTCTGGAGCTGCAGTCGAGCTAGGTAGTCCGCCAGTTTGTTCATGGTCCAGGGGTGACTTGTTGGAACTCGTTTCGCCCCCTAAAGTGAGGATAGGTGGGTGCTCCACAGAAGATTGACTATTCGTAAGTGAAACTAAGTTTGTAGCCTCCCGTTCCATGGTGTGTAACTAGTTGTGCTAAGGATTTGTGTTTTGTACGAGAGTTATGGCTAGGGTCGTTAGGGTATCATGCTGGTGTTTGTTGTTGTTTCTAGAGATAATTTGGGCGCAAGGATTAGTGCAGGCGAGGCGGTCAAGGATACAGAAATAAAACGGTTTCATAGGGGATTTCTTGGCGCGACTCGTCATCCTCACCACCAAGACCGGCTTGGAAACGCAGCGTCCCCAAAGAAAGGCTACTATGCTCAATTACGTTAATTTCGCATTTCCGCTCTCCTCGATATTGTGTGATCATTCTAACTCATTCGTTTCTTGCGTTCTACCTGATATTACATGAATGCGAGGCGGAGAAATAGATCAACCAATCTTGAATCGGGACCAAAAAGGTGAAATACATGAACGAGGAGAACCCTTCGGAAGAAAACTTCGAAGCAGAGACAGAGAAGCCAAGCCGTCTTGTGAGAAACGCGGGGAGTCGCACCAACCGCAAGTACTCGCCATCTAATCCTTCATGGACGTTGATGGGAGGGATATGGTATAGTACATAGGTTTACAATGCGGCGACGCATCCAAGTGTCTGAATATCTATGCTCAGAAAGTAGTAGTGCATGGGGTATACGCATGACTATAGGTGAGAGTGGATAACAGCAGCAGATACAAGGATCGGTCCAACTCGGGCTTGCAGGACTAATCCACAGCTGCATGTATCACAGTACCCTAGATGTGGAGGAGGAGAATAAAAAAAAAAGAAATCGCCATCAACCGTGAATCATGAAGTTCATATAGCGTTCAATTACTACGGCCTCACTCACAGTCGATAATAGTTCAGGAGTCTGCAGCTTACCAGACCCTGACCAAAAAACCTGGTTGTGGGCTCGCTGCTCTTCCTACACGACAGGCCATCTTGTCTTCAGGCCCTCGGCCCATCTGCTGTAGAGGACGTCGGCTAGGAGCTTCGTGTGTTCCATGCCAGGAACTAGTCGCCCTGGAAGGTTCATCTGATGGTTATCGGTCCAAATGTCCTCCTCGGGTACTTGTAGAGACTGGCGCCTCCTATGACTCCTGAGGTGGGGATTGTTGGTTGCGAGCACTAGCTTAGGCTTTTGAGGGGTGTTCTGGTTTGTCGACGGGAGGAGCGATGAGAGCTTCGGATCACTGCACCGATATTAGCATCTACACAGGATATGAAACTTTGTGCCACTTACCTATATACTTTCTCAATAATCAGCTTCAACAGTTGGTACTCTCCTTCCGGGTCAATAGTATCTAGTGCGCTCCATGCGTCTGCCACACGGGACAAGGCTTCGCGTTTGGCGTGTGTGCTGGTCTGCGAATGAACTTCCTGGAAGGTGTTTTCAACAATAGAAGAATATACTCTCCGCCCAAGGAGTGATTCTTTTGTCACAGTCTCTGCCAAGGGGGGCCTATTCTCATCCTGTCCCGCCATTGACGACTCGGGAGATATATTCGGGGAGTTGTCAGACACCCGTCTAAACTGTCGAACCGTGGAACCGCTATTCCCGAAGCTCATATCGGGGACCAGCGGTTGCTTTTGACCGCTTGGTCGCCGCGCAGGAGATGCAACTTTGGCTGACGATCGTCTCCGCTCACTATTCTTTTGTAAAGTCGGATCTATGGGCGCTTTCTGCTGATGCGGGCTACCGTTGATATCTAGCTGTTGGAGAGCTTCCTCTGGCGTGCTATGTTCCATTAGTGATAGCTTTCGTCGCTTTTGTGTACGTTTTGAAGCAGGTGCTAGGGTCGGCGCCTTAATAGTGTCAAAGATCCATTCGTCCCGTTCTTCTTTTACGCTCATCGTATTCCTAAAGCAATATCAGCGAACCCAGACTCCCTGAAACCTGGAGGAAGAAGCCCTACATAGTTTCCTCGTAGAGCCGAGGGTGGCTCGTTCTCCCACCTTTACCACCAGTCCATTCCTGTCTTCTCTCAACTAGCTCCTGCAACGCCTCAACCTTTCCGGCTCCACGTATGAACTTATGTCTCAACAATTCCCTTGCGGACGGCCTCCTATCAGGGTCCTTAACCAGACAGGCGGCCACAAAATCCTTGAGCTCTCGGCTGTAGTTGCTTCCCTCGAGCCTTGGAGCAGGCGCTTTTGGTATCAGGAAAAGCACCTTCATTGGGTGAGTACTAGCGTTCGGTGGCTCGCCGTTGATCATCTCCATTGCAGTAATGCCCAGTGACCAAATATCTGCCTTGAAGTCGTACCCAGCCTGCTGAATGACTTCTGGGGCCATCCAAAATGGAGTCCCAACAAACGTGTTTCGCTGAGATTTGATATTAGTTAGCTGTGCTGCGACACCAAAGTCCGCAAGCTTGACCTTGCCGGTCGAGGAGAGGAGAACGTTTGCGGCCTTAATGTCCCGGTGGATCTTGCCTTCGCGGTGGAGGTAGTCAAGACCGAGGAGCAGTTCCCGACAAATGACTGCAATATGGGTTTCGTTGAAAGGGCCAGGTTTCAGCTAGAGAAGGTTAGTTAGAGCGAAACAATCTCGAAATGGTGTTTAATCCCATACTAAGTCCAAACATGATCCCCCACCAAGATATTCCATGACTATCCATAGCTTGTGTCCCCGAACGAAGCTGGCCTTGTACTGCGTAACAAACGGACTAGCGCATGTGCTGAGAACCGCAATTTCTTGCTGAATCTCCTGAATATCATCTTCGCTGGACTCCAGATCAATCTGTACTAGAATCAGCATCAAGAATCTATGGCCTCGCTTCGGCATAAAGAATGGAGACGCACATGCTTAATGGCGACGATATCGCCAGTTGCGCGCTCGATAGCTTTGTAAACAACGCCGAAACTCCCACCTAAGCGCACATCAATCAGATCAGCACCAGCTCAAAAGAGCTTAGAATCGCAGTTGGAATATGGATCTCCTACTCCCTAGCTCCTCGAGAACCTGGTATTGGCTCGCCATTGCCGCTTCGGTCGCCATGTTTAACCGCTGAAGAGTCCAAGACACGGACAGTAAGAGCGTATTGCGAGAAGAGCAAAACGTAGCTTCTCAAGCGTGGCCAAAGGCGAGCAAGGCGATGACTTTGGACACGGCGCGCAAGGGGTAAAGGTAGATGACAGAGGCGGAAGGATCAAGTTGAGGATAGATTCCGGTCATTCGGCAAAGCGAAAATTAGGTGGTAAACACATCTCCCAAAGTAGCTCTAGCTCAAACCCGTTGCTTGGGCGATGCAGCCTGCAAGGATTCATGCCTTAAACGACAACACTGCCTTTGGAACAAAATATCGAACGGCTCTGACGCCGCAAAAGAATGAAGGAGGACGAGGACGAAGATGATATATACTCCTCCATCACAACAGAATTTTAGTACCTCACTGCCAAAGTTTGAAAAGATCCGGAGCACAGGTTTTTTTTTTTCCTTCGTTACATATCCTGTACGGTGCATGGTGAGTCTTGGATCCCGGTTCAAGGTACTCCCTCCTCCTTGCAGGCGACTCCATGTCCAATCACCGACCATCATGGTTTACTAGAACAATATCGAAGACGCTCTGACGTTTTTGATCTGCTTCCGGATGTTTTAGTAAGTGCTGGCGGTTATACAAGGGTTCAGATTATGACGCTTGACTGGGAGTGCGTAGTATTTCGTGCACAAAGCCTCTGCAAGGCGGTCGTCACTGGAGGAAAATAGTGCCTAGCATATGTAGTACGGCGACCTAGTAGCCATGGCAATGAAGTGTTCCCTCAAGGCTATCAGAATATGATGGGCGGCTTAAACTGGAAGCTCACAGTCCGATAAGCACCATATTTGAAAGGTTCTATCCGATTCGGGCTTCGAATGGATGGAAGTATCAACCGAGGACATCCTCTAACACCAAACACCGCTTCAGCAAACCCCCGGCGCCTAGACACTAAACCTCTAAGAGCCACCGCTACTCCCAGCGACGAATAGCCCAGGACCCCCTTCCTTGAATCCAGGAGAAAGGTTTCCCGGCTTAGCAGATGCCCAAGAAAAACCCCATCCAACAGCGTCGCGACACTCACGCGTCGAAGACGACGGCGCCCGGCAAGGGTTCCGGACACCCTGCTCACGCGTCCCAAAGAGCTGAACAACCATACACACAGCCTCAGAAGAAAAAAAGAAAAGAAAAAGGTAAAAGAGATAAAGAAAGAAAGCAGGCAACGAGACAGCCAGACAGAGAGACATGCAGCATACCACCTACCTGCCATGACACCACAGTACGTGTGTGGTCTCGAACCGCATGACCATCCATAATAGCAGACACACGAAGAAACGCGAACGAGAGACTGGACCGGCAATCCCCATCCACCTGCCCGCTATGTTCTAGGTTGGAGAAACCGATGACTCCCATCACTCACGCAGAGTACGGCACCCCACCCACACCTCTCCGTACCACCCCATCCCACCCTATCGACATAAACCCGACCCCACCCAATCGCCCTCTCGAATGTTAGAATTTAGACTACGACTCAGTAGATAGGTGTGTGGGGGACGTGACCCCCTAACCCGACGAAACGCGTAACGCCTCAGAACCCTCTCCGAGTATCCGAGATGGTAGGCATACGGCGCGTCTAAACTGCGTTGGCGAAACCCCTTCCTCACCACCCATGGTTGATCCATCGTGTCGTATGTGCCTCAGTTTTGGGACGTAATAGTACTTTAAAAGGCCCGCACATATCCCGATCCGGTTCCATTAACGGTGAATACCTCAAGATGTCACCAGGCGCGCCCATAAGAGAGAAAAAGCTAACGTATTTATTTTTTTTTTCCCGAAATCTGAACCTGGTGAGGACCCCCAAAAACCAACACGTTATCTGCTGATATGATGGGTACGGTACAGCGATTAAACAAGAATCTTATTGAACAAAACTGCAGCATTGGTATTAAAAAAGGATATATAACGAGCCCCCAACTCCAAGACAGAACGCCGAAAGGAACTCCCTTTGAAAGAAACCGAATAAACCCGCGGAGCAGATAGCCAGACCTGGACGAGAACAAGAACGAGAATCCTAACAGGAGAGAGAACAAGGAAAGGGAGATTCAAAACACTGGAGAATCTTCTGCATCTGCTTCACACTTTCTCTTGAGAGGGTTCGTCGGCCCATGAGTAACATCAGTCACTGCATCCATCTGAAAAACCTCCTCATCACTTGCACTCCCGCTATTCTTTTCTTCTTCAGCATCCGCCTCATCACCACTGCCGCTCTCCCAGATCACAATCTCCTCATCCTTCTTCCCGAATCCAGAGAAAGTAGGTGCGCTACTCGGCCAGTTCCCCTGCTCCTCTCGCTTCTCCATAAATTCTTTCCTCTCGTCTTTGATGGAGGCGAAAGGATTGACACGTGGCCGGCCCGGGGTCGCAAAGGACGGTACATGGAATTCGCGCGGGGAAATTGATTTTTCTGCTGGAGAAGAGGTTACAATGACGAAAGACGTGGCATCCAGGCCTTCACCGTGAAAGTCTGCTGGGCGGAGATCGCCAAGAGGGGCGCGGTAGTAGGGGCTGCTTTGGCGTTGGCGAGCCTCGCGAGACCTCTGAGGCTTGCTCGCCGGCCCAAACGAAGTGCTAGGGGTCGCAGGTGCATTAGCGGGCTCCGCCGGAGTCTCGGAATCAAGCATGGGAGGGATGTTCTCCTTTCCGCGATCGTCCTTTTCGCGTCGCCTGCTCTCATCGTCGGAAATATCAAGAACACCAGTGGAAAATTCCATGATATTGGTAAGAGTTTCCTCAAGCGTATCCTCATGAATTTCAAATTGCCAGGCTGCCGGAGTCGCGCGCTCTCCCAGAGTCGGAATATGTATCTCTTGTAGAGGTGTCGAGCGAGCCTTCGGTTTGTAGTTAGGGATAGTACCGCTCAGGGCAGCGTCGATAGAAAGCGGCGCTGCATTTTGAAGACTGGAAGGAGGATCGATCCGGGTGAACGGTGAGGATGTTCGCCGTTTACCGATATTTCCGAGGATTTTATTCTTCGGAGACCTGCCAGCAGGTGTAGATAAAACTGTATTGGACAAACCCGGTTTATGGAGGCCAAAGGCATCACGCTTCTGAGAAAGACCAGAGCCAAGTTTGTTCCGGCGAGAAACAGGCGTGTTTGCCAGCCGGGCCGGGCTCTGCGAGGGCAGCAGTTTGACAGTCTTCTTTAGGTCGTTAGAAGCGGGTGTGTCAGTTAGAACGAAAAGTGATTTTTTAGCCGGAGTGATATTGCATTTAGTGGACGGTGAATTGTACGACCCATCAACATTTTTCACACGTTTCGAAGGTGTATCTAGTAAGGAGGGGTCGATATTCTCAGAGTCGGCCTCAAATGTCGAGACGGGTGAGAAGCGGCGCTTAACAGGAGTGGACAATGTTGTAGGTAAAGCTGTGACAGAGCGTAAGAATCGGTCTAGACAAACAACAATATAGGTAGAATATTTCCGAACAAAATGAAAATACTTTGAATCATACCATTCTGACGGTTCTTGATGTTGGCAAGATTTCGAAGCCGAGGGCTGTCGAGAGAAGCAAAGGGCTGCCTCGGGGAAGATACAGGGGCACAAGTAGCCATATCTCAGGAGTGTGCAATGTATCGTAGAGGTTGAATACACCACAATTGACAGTGCTAGGGTAGACAGAACAAGCTGAGCCTTGTTCAATACAAGAAGTTTGTTTATGATTCAAATTGCGAGATGGAATATCTTCCGATGTGATTACTTGGGCTTAACACGAAAAAATGACTGCGAAGAGAAGGAAGAGAGAGCAGCCTGAGAATTGAGCCTGGAGAAAGAGTGTGCTGAGAAATGGGCGGGGAACGAGCAGGATGATATGAAGGCAAGACGCGAGAATAAGCCGCAGCAAGTGCAGGGAACCCGCAGGGACTACGGACGAAAGAGATGCAAAAACACGACTCGGGATGTGAAATGCGTGAAATGAGGGGAAAGCGGCGCAAGGCTTAAAGAATGGCAACGCGTTGAAGCGTGTAGAGTTGGTGACCTGTGCCAATTAAAGGCGCCTGGACGCAGGGGCGATGAGGAGCGTGCTCGACGCGACGATCGATGGGATCGACGTCCGTAGAGCGCGAATAAGCCGAACGAGCGTAGGGAAACCCGCAGCAAACTCCGGTTTTTCCTGCAAGGGTCCGCCGCCTCTCTCTCCCTCACACAAACAACTGCGCGTCGGGATAGGCCGATTGGGGATTTTATCCTGACGAGCGAGGGCTGCCTTGGGGGGCATATATCATGCGGGAGAAGCCCTTCCCCCCTCGATTATTCTTAGCACGCGTCGTCGTGAGCGAACGCGCCAAGCCAAACCGCATTTGCGGAAATGGTGCCCTACCTCGACCAATCCGTAGCTCCTCCGTTACCTTACTACTTAGTTACGCCCCACGGGAAAAAACCTTACCACGGCGTACGCGGGCTGCTTATCTTCTTTATCGCTCGCCGGGGATGGAGCAAATTTCTCTCCTCCAGTGAACCATTTGCAGGGTCTATCTTGGGACCGGTCAACCGTTTCACCCGTAAATTTGCTGCTTGACGTGCAACTCGAGGTTTTGGGTCACGCCAGGAACGATCATCTTCCTTGGAGTAAAGCGTTTTCGCCCTCTCAGTGGAAGTGGTTCGGGACGCCGTACCGCGAATTATTAAACTCAATAATTCGTTACCCATAAACCGACGAATAAGACCTTGCTTTAGACGGGATTCTCTTCCACTCCCGACGTATGCCAATCTATTAGATTCACCCCGTTGGGCTCTGATACGGCTGAAGAGTTTTGCGGAATAATTCACTTATGGATACACTCAAGGCCAATAGATAGACTATGGTCGCGCTTCTATGCTATATTATCTAGGAATATTCCCACCCTGCATCGGCGTGATGCACTCCCATTATCATACCTACTAAACCCCAACAAGCAAGCTCATAGTAGACCTTGTTTTTGTAAACTGTGCAGAGTCAGTACCACATCCTTAACACCAAGTCCAATAAGGGAGATCACATACTCGTAGTAGACCTTTTCAGGCATAACATTCCCTTCAGCATCTTCCATTTGCACTACATTGTCTGTCGATACTTTCTCTTTCTTTTTGTCACGCTGGATTTTATCCCATAGCTTCAGCGCATCCTCGATCCCAGTAATCTCTCTAAACAACGTCGTGTTGGTAATCCCCAGACATTTCAACCCATATATGTGTCTTGCTTCATTAAAATGCTTGTCAAAAGCTCTGCGCCCCATATATACGAAGTTGCCGCATATTTCGCAGGGAAATTCCACCCCTAGGCCGTGCAGTTTGTAGAGCCAGTACGGGATAGGCTTGCCATCCCAGGCTAGGGGGAGTTTAAGAGGATTATATATCTTCTCATCGGAATCCGACTCGCTATCGTCGTCGCCTCCAGTTGCGAGTGGTTCCGCAGATTCCGCAAAGAGTGCGTCAAGTTCCATCTGCCTCTCGCGCTCTGTCATACCCTGCCTCCGCTCTATATTAACACGGGTATCGACTCGCACTTGTTGGAGAACTTCCGCGAGTCTATGTATCCGAAACTCTCGGTCTGCGATCGCGCGTTCCTTCAGTCGTTGCAGGCTCACTCCTTGCTTTGGCGCCTGTCCATTTGCTTCCTTGTTCACGCCATCCTCGGCTTCGCGGGCTTTTCTAGCTTCAGCGGCTTTAATGTGCTTCTTTCCCGTTAGGTGGTATTTATAGACGTTCTCGTTCTTGAACTCCTTTTCGCAGTCAACGCACCACACATCATTGCCGCTCCCTCCTGAGGCTGCAGGCGTAGCAGGACCCGCAGTTTTCATCTGTACACCCCAACCAGGCACCTCTCCAGCACTCCACGCCTTTTCAAACCCTTCATCGATGCTCCTAAAGAGCGTATCCAGATCCTCTAGCGGCCGCGTTCGCTTTAAGAACCCCTCAAGGTAGGTCGCCAGTAGCCCGACGTAAGTAAAGTACTGATCCGCGGATTTCTGCGCTCGAGTGATTAAGCACTGTGGAGGTGTAAAGGTGTCAAACGAATCGAGGTATTGTAGATAGGTCAACCTCTTTACGCCTTTGAGGTTCAGGTAGTCCTCATGCAGTGTGGTGAGGTCCAGAAATCGGCCATATGCCTCCTCCCCAGTGAACATGGTATCAACTTCTGAAGAAATTGGATCCCCTTCACCAGGTGCTTTCTTCTTGTATGCCCGCTCAAGATTCTCCACGGGCTCATTTGGATATCGCCGGTGGAAATCTCTTATCTCATTGAGCTGCTTATAGAACTCTTCAAACGGATCGCCTGTAGATATAGCCTGGATCTCGCGCTGCCGTGCACCGCCTGCATCATTGTAGATGTAGAGAAGGCGCTGTGATTGGTCTTGTATTCGAGTTAGAAAGCCCGAGACTTGGTGGTCTCGGGTTAGGCGTTCCCTTATCTAAGGCCAGTCAGTCCACTTGATCTTGCCTGAGAGTAACAACAGCTGCTTGCCTGCTTTGGTTCCTCTGCAACACGATCACTAACGCCTTGTTCAAGCCTCTCCAGGTCCTCATGCAGGAACCGTTGTTCTTCCAAGATCATCTTAATACGTCGGACAGTGACGAGAAAATGGCAGAGATGGCTCGGTAATGGGGTCAAATATTTCTGATAGCAGCTTTGAAGTTCCTTGAAGGCTCGGGAGTTTGGAATCGACAGCTTTTTCAGCCAATCAAATCGTAGCCCTGTCAAGTGCAGCGCCAAGCGATGTTAGCTGTATAGTATAGTAGGGCAATAAAACAGAATTATGAATATGATTCAATTTAATGAATTATACAAGAGGTGTGTTAATTAATAGAGGTTGAAGAATTGGCTTTTGCTGCTTAGAACAAAAAAACTCGCAAGCGGCTCTGTATGCTATAACAAGTTTGTCCATTGATTACTCTTTTACCCATGAGGCTCGGGCGATTTTTAAGCTTTTTTGCAATACAAGATACAAGATATAGCCTTAAAATACACCTTTCATATGCCATACCATAACCACAACCAAACATTGTATTCTCAAAGGCTGCATTTTTGCTGCTGCTAACTTGTGGCCTTTTTCGGTATGATTTTGAAATTTTTAGAGCTTGTGTTGTAGTTTCGCGCGATGTGGTTTGGGGTGGACAAACTACTGCATTTTGGTACCCGCGCCAAGCGGTGCTGGGGTGCTAAGAGATGAGCCTCCTTGAGTCGGTGAAGCTCAGCACATCTTTCTTTTCTACAACACAGCATCACCTTCTTAGCTCGAGCTTGAACTATCCTCACAATATATAGTGACACTACCGCAAAAATGACTGAAGGCATCGATAGGAAGGCTGAGGGTATTTCTTCACCTAGGAAGCATTTTAATACTGATTGTGAGGCTAACCACAGACATAGAGAGAATGGAGTTTACAACCTCGAAGGAGGTAACTGTGTGAGTGGTTATTCTTCTTGACGTCTGACCGTAGTTGCTGATTCGGTCCTCTTTAGTGCGCCAACGTGTAAGGTTCCAGCCAGGCCAATGTTGGGTATATACTGACTGACAAACACAGTCGAGGCTATGCATTTGAAAGGTATGTAGAGGATCCCAAGAGGCCGTAGGAACAGCTACTTACCATAGTGGTAGAAAATCTCCTTCGTGGCATCTATGCATACGGTTATGAATCCCCGTCTGCGGTTCAATCTCGTGCGATTGTTCAAATCTGCAAGGGCCGAGATACTATCGCCCAGGCACAGTCTGGCACGGGTAAAACGGCAACATTTTCCATCAGTATCCTGCAGGTTATCGATACCGCTGTGAGAGAGACTCAAGGTAAGCTTGCTTTGTACCGCTGCCCTAATTACCAGGCCCAGTACATTCCATTTACAAGGATAATAACTATTCGATCCAGCTCTGGTACTTTCCCCGACTCGCGAACTGGCCACACAGATTCAATCAGTTATCATGGCTCTCGGCGACTATATGAACGTCCAATGTCACGCTTGCATTGGCGGGACAAACGTTGGCGAGGACATTCGAAAGCTCGACTACGGCCAGCATGTTGTCTCGGGAACTCCGGGTCGAGTTGCGGACATGATCCGTCGGCGCAATCTTCGCACACGCCACATCAAAATGCTCGTTCTCGACGAAGCGGATGAGCTATTAAACCGCGGGTTCAGGGAGCAAATCTACGACGTGTACCGCTACCTTCCACCGGCGACACAGGTGGTTGTTGTTTCTGCCACGCTCCCATACGATGTGTTGGACATGACTACAAAATTCATGACTGACCCTGTTAGGATCTTGGTGAAGCGCGATGAATTGACTTTGGAAGGCTTGAAACAGTACTTCATTGCGGTTGAAAAGGAGGAGTGGAAGTTCGACACCTTATGCGACCTCTATGACACATTGACGATTACTCAAGCCGTCATTTTCTGTAATACGAGGAGGAAGGTCGATTGGCTTACCGACAAGATGCGCGAGGCGAACTTTACCGTCTCCGCGATGCACGGAGAGATGCCTCAGAAGGAACGCGATAGTATCATGCAGGATTTCCGTCAGGGCAATTCTCGGGTTCTGATTTCTACGGATGTCTGGGCTCGTGGTATCGATGTCCAACAAGTGTCCCTCGTCATCAACTACGACCTGCCTAGCAATCGTGAAAACTACATTCATAGGATCGGTAGGAGCGGTCGATTCGGGAGGAAGGGTGTTGCGATCAATTTTGTGACCAGCGAGGATGTGAGGATTTTGAGGGATATCGAATGTACGTCCTCCATGCTCATCTGATCTAGCCAGTCAACTTGCCAACGCCAGACAGTGTACTACTCAACTCAGATTGATGAGATGCCGATGAATGGTAAGTCTTGGAAAGGTGAGAGAACCGGTTTGACAATATCTAACCTTCTCTACAGTGGCGGACCTTCTCTCGTAGGAGACGTTAGTATTTACAAAACATTTCATTTGTCAGGGAAATGCCCCAGGTAGCAGGCCACTAGCGGTGCCGTGCCAGTTAGTGCAGGTGGTTGTGGGGGGAAGGGGCAATATTTTTGAAGGTATGTTCCGGGTGGTGTCTCCAGAGACCAGACAATCCGTTGCTGACTTGGGGCGCGAGGGCCTGAAGCCCATATTTATTAATGCAGGACTTGCTCGTTCAGTCCCGGAGACCCACGAGACTTCGCGCTTGAATCTGTCATCACTAAATTTGATTATTTGTTCATGCAATATCGTTCACAAGTCCGTTTTGCATTGCTTTGAAGTCCTTTTGGACTACATCAATAAATGCTAACCCAGGTCAAATTGCTATACTTTAAGTGTGGACCGAAATGAACCGTTGCGCGAGGCCGTTTGCCCCTGCAAAACCCGTAGTGACCGACCGAAATGCACACCAAAACGCCTTGAGAATACCCATAAACGCCAAACCCCAAAATATTACCAACCCCACCATTTGTTAGGCCGTTACGGGAGTCACTGGAGTTTGGGGTGCTCCAGGCGACTTGGCCGACCTCGAAAGTTTTATCCCTAATCCCCGAGGCCGCCGTGACGGCTTCTCTAGCTTTCCTGCCTCGACTACCACATTATTCTCTGGTTTTTCCTTGGGCGTTTGCCTTCTCCGCCTGCTAACCGAACGTACTAGCCCCCTCCAGGCCGACGACTTGCTTGCGGTCGAGTCATCCGAGCAAGAGATCGTGGTGTAAGCGGGTTGGGTAAGGAAATGAGGCTCGGCTTCGCTCGGCGAGGGCGTCGTGTCTGAAGGTGGGGTGGGCGCCGGCGGTTGGGTCTCCGAATCGCTGTTATTTCCGTCTTTTTCCGATGCAGGCGTGACAGGTGTGTCGATATTCAAGGTTTCTGGCGTCGGCGACACGAATTTGCCCCATCGTCTAGAGTCGTTGCTGCTCCGTGGGCTGTGAGGGATGTCGACCATTTTCGGCTTCCCGACAAAGGCGTAACTGATCACGACGGCGATGTCACCACGGAAACACCCCCCTGTCAGAAACTCTAAGCTTCCCGTTCCCGTTCCCGCTTCATCGCTCTTGAAATCGGAGTTGTCGATGGCTTCGAAGAAGTCGTCGTTTGGGCTCTCCATGCAGTCAACAAGTTCGCAGCCGTCCGCGTTGTCAGCGTCGATCATATCGTCGTCGGCGCTGGTCTTCGTCTCCGTCTCATCCTCCGCCGCTACTGCGGTCGGATTGGTAGGTTCAGGGTCGTCGTCGTCCAGGCAGCTATGACTGCCACTGCTCCCTTCAGACGCATCGGAAAGGGATGACGAGTAGCTACGCGCATGGTGGAACATGGCCCTCGCCGGCTCCATGGTAGGCTCTCCGAACATTCCCCTGTCTGGTATTGTGGGAGCAGAGAGCATGATGTCTCCTTGCTTCTCGGTGAGCAATCCAGTTTTAAACTCGCTGCCGTCGTGTTCTTCCTCGTCCCGCGAGGGAGCTCGTGGAGGTATATGTGGCATTGCCGGCGTAATTACCCTCTGATGTCTGAGAACTGGCTATGTGGCCACGGCAGCTGTTGTTTCGTTTCGCGGTTGGTACTCGGCGAGTTTCAGCGAGTAGCAGAAATGACTTTTAGGCTAGAAACGTGCGGGCCGTTGGAAAAATAATAGTAGCAACACGGAAGGGCGAAGCTCAATTCCTTTGGACATGAAAAGCAAACGATCCTGCCAACCGAATCGACTGTCAACCAGCAGCGGGGAGTGGGGGGAGGGTCGGCGTAGTTTCTACGGGGGGGCATTGTCTATATACCCAAAAGCGCAGCACTGGAGATTTTCGCTACATGAGGTGCCTTGACCGAGCCTTGGTAGTGTGATAGGATAGCGGGGAGCAGCCCAGGGGGGGGTTTCGCCAAGCGGTATTGGTTCGGCTGCTTTGCATGAGGCTGGGGAGTCGAACCCCTGCGCCCCCCGACCATCGTCAGGTGTGCGCAGCATAATGCAGCACGCATATAGAAACACGATCGAGTATGGGGTGCCGGCATGCGATAGGCAGAGAGAGACTGTGGTCGCGCAGCTAGTCTCGGTGCGTAGAGAAACTCAAGCGGCGGCGGCCTCCATCGGCGCCAGTTGCCTCGTTGGGTCTCAGCCCTCTTTCCGATCACGTACAGCATATACAATGCTTAAAACCAAAAACCCCTTATCTAACATCACCCTCATGGTGCTGCTCAGACCCGGATTGGGTAGTCCGCAAGAGCGGTTGTGCTCTCTCCACCTGCTACGCCATTTCGCGGTCATGGGGATTGGTCCTCGATGGTTCCCCCCCCAACGAGCACGCAACTCCAGGGCATGGGTTGCTTTGCGAACGAGCGCAAGGAACGAGCTCCGAACCGCAAGCGTCGGCGAATCAACTCCTCCAAAACAAGGAACAAACACCTCTCCCCTCCCTCCCTCCCCCCCTGGGAGCAGAGCGCGAGATTCGCGGGTGCGCGATCACTGACGGGCACCGTTTCATGAGGTAGCCTCCCCAACGAATACGTGCTCACCACAGCACTCCGCCGCAAGTTTCACCTCGCCAAACAAAAAGCCCGGACGCGTTGCATTCATGGCTTTAACAGACGGGTCCCCTCACTCGTGAAACGATCCCCAATCCGTCCCCATTTAATTTTCCGTCCGACAGACCAGAAACGCACGAGAAGCCAACGAAAAAGAAGAAGCCGCCTGCTCGGGAAACCCGGCGCGATCGACAATGTCTCTCACCTCAGACGTAGCGTGCGTGCGCCGGTACATACAGAGACATGCAAAGGAAAAAAAAAACGCATGTGCCCCGTGCATGATGTAGTGTAGCAGTATGCGACGTTTCTCCCTCTCCCTCTCGCTCTCTCTCTCTCTTTTTTACCCGACCGATGAACCCGCCGGTCGGGTCGTTACATAACCGCTAGTCCAGAAACAAGGTTTTGCCAGAGTTCGATCGCCCCGATCTGGAAGGGTTGGGGGGGGGGAAGGGAAAAAACTCAAAGGGAAAATATATATAAATTTCCTTAACCCTCCATTTTATTCCGGTCCAAAGCGACGCACACACACACACACACACACACGCACCCTATCTATCATCTATCTCTCTTCTCCCGCCCCCAATGACGCAGTTGGGCATAGATTGAGTTGCCGTTTCCCGCAAACGTACGACCAGCGAAGAAGGCTCATTTCCTATTTTCCGGGCGGATGATAGGATGGGACGATAACGTTTTCTTCTCGTGAACGCTTCGCCATCGTCATTGTTGTTGTTATTACCGTTATTATTATTATTATTATTATTATTATTATTATTATCATCGTCATAACCACCCCGTTGCTCGTTTCAGCAAACGCAACACTTCCCCACTACCCACCACCACCAAGGAAAAAAAAAAAAAAATTTAAAAAATTAAAAAGAATAAATAAATAACCTCCTCATTCCTCCAAGCACGACGACAACGACGAAAGAAAGAAGAACGAAGAAACGGGAACAATCCCCGTAGCCCGGGGTGTTCCCCCGAAAACCAGAAAAAAAAAAGAAAAGAGAAAGAAACGGCGAACGGATCCGCGCCCCACATGCCCCCCCCTCCCTTGCCCGGGCGAAAGGGCTCAACCGGCGCGCCCTCGCAGAGAAGAAGAAAAGAAAAAAAAAAGGAAAAAGGAAAAAAAAAAAAAAAAAAAAAGCCTCTAATTTATTTTAACACATGTCGGCTCGTATATTTGTTGCATGGATGGGGTGTTGGGGAAAGCAAAATAGATTTCAAATGCCCGTGTGTGTAAAGTGTTTGTTTCAGTAGCCGGGGGACGGGGGTCGGGGGGGGTCTGAACTGCACCACCCGTCCGAGGGATGGTTTGCCCCAGCTTTGACGTAGGTGTGTGTGTGTGCGTTGGGGCGCGGAGGAGAGGGTGTGGGGGGGGTCCCCTGGTTTCTTTTCCCTTCTTGCTTTCCTGCACCTGAACCCCGGAGATATATATGTAAGGGCGTTTTTTTTTTTTTTGCCGAATGTGTGCATGTACACCGAGGGAACTTTACGGGAGAGTTTGTGTGAAAAGAGTAGTGGCAGGCTTAAGGTTTTTTTTTTGGCTTGTGATTTGGTTTGGTTCGGTCGCTGATGATGAAGGTTGGCGGTGGACGTAATCGTAACGTATGTGGATTAATGTATAGCCTACTACAGAGCGTATGTGCACGATGCGTAATCTATCTCAAGTAGCTAGAGCAGTAGGGCGGTGTGAGTTGGTTGGAGAGTGAGGGAAAAACAGGACACGTCTTTGGCTTCTCGTCGCAATAAGAACCCGGGATGTCGGAGTCAAGTCGGTTCCGTACAGTCGCAAGTAAACAACTTAGCTCGTTAAAGTTGGTCCGGGGTGGATCAATCGGGTGCTGCTGCTGCGATGACCGCGCAGTACTGCTCGGTACATACATACCCGGGAAGTACCTTTTTCGGTTGTGGCAAGATGCTACCCTCCCAAAAAAAAACGCTTGGGTTCTGGAGAGGCTACTACTACCCCGTTCCGTGAAAACAGGACGTAGAGCACTATCGGGTTCGACACTCCAACGGCCGGTGATCGGAATGAAACCCTTGGCGACAAAGCTCCCGGTCGTCGAGTGGGATCGTGATCCTCTGGGGGCCAACACCCATCATTCATCTAGATGCCCCGCCATGCGCGCTTTAGAAGCCGGCCGCTCAGACGGACATGCTCCCCAATCCAAAGAAGAGGCCGGTGCTCTCGACATCAGCGGACAGCAAGGATACTACTTGGGCGGTAAGTAGCCACCGCGTGAGTCGCAGCCAAATCGAATATTGCTTGTGACTAACGAGAAAGCTTCAAGCGGGTGCCATCGTCCCACTGCTACCACGTGTCCCCCACTCTAACTCCTCCGCAAGCATCTCCCAGCAGGGCTCGCCCCCCGCTCTAGCCACACCTCTCAGACCCGCACTAGCAAAACCGCACAACCTCTCAAACTGCTCCCGCATTTTTCGCAGTCTCTCACCGTAGGCTGTTTCCTGAAAAGATATGTATGACGTGTCGGCTTCTTCCGCAGAGAATTCATCAGAGGATGATGATGAGTCGGTATCGTCATGGCTTTTCTTAGCTTTGCGGCGGCGATGGCGGAGTTGGGAGGCCACAGGTAATTGGCTCACGTGGATTGAGATGGAGCGATTCGTAGTATCAAAGAGCTTCTCGCCTGCGTATATGGCGTGGGCATCAGAGAGGAGTATCGCGAGGTCAAGCAGCGAGATAATCGCCTGATAAATCGGCGCCAATTTAGGTGAGAGTAGGCACTGGTCCTCAAGCCGCGCGACATAATTTCCATGTACTCTGATTATTGCATCCATATCCTCTGCTGCCGAGAGTTGTTGACGCATCTTCGCTGTATGAGGAATAAGCACCAGTGTCGTTAGGTAAGTATAAATTGTGTTTGAGAACCACAAAAGGCGGTGACGGAGGGCATAATAGAGTTCGGCTTCGCCGTCATCATCGTCGTGAGAGATCGAAGACCCCGAACCATCCTTGAGGAGGCGGAGACGTTCAACTATCTGCATCGCCCGGCGGACCTGAAGGAGAAATGTAAAGATACGCTGGTATACGGGGAAGGAGTCCCTTTTGACGACATTTGCGATTGGCCATGGAAGCTGCATAGATTAGCGGCAATACTTCCCGCAAGATATAGGGGTGCCCACCGAGTAAGCAATTGATATACTGCCAAGGATTTTCACTGAGCGTCGCCGGCTATGGATATCACCGTATTTCCCTGGCTGTGAACGGACAGACAGTTTCTTCGGGTCCACGCACTTGAGGCTACCAAAAACGCTTTGCACCATTTCGGTCAATAGGAACTGGTCATTCCAGGCCTCCTTTCCTCGGTCTATCTTCTCAAAAAGTGTCGCTGAAATACTGCCGAACAAGGCTCCATCCCTGAGGAAGTAAACGTATTCCAGGGCATCTAGTGATCGCCAGAGTCCGCAATCAGAGAAAAGGCGTTCACGCAGAATCTGCGAAGACTTTTGGTGTTTGCTTTTGATCCAGTTGTCAAACGCTGTATCAAAAAGCTCAGAGAATGGCGCTAGAGAATCAAGGCCGTTAGACTGGTAAACCGCTTGAAAATCCAACTTCGGCTCGTCCCCCGATGTGATGGGTCCATCGTATCCACCTAATTGCTTAAGAAATACTACACTTTTGCCGGTGGTGAAAATTTTACTCGCTGCAGCATGGAGAAATTTCGGAGCTTGGATCCTCCCATCGCCATCCTGCCGTAGGATATACTGGTCGTGCCATATGGAGCCCAGATTGACATCCGCAGCGGTCTCGGCAACCGCAATGAAAAATGTGTTGTCATGTCCCTGAATATCCCCTTCCTTCATCCATATTCCAATAGGCTTCAAGTATGTCTGGAAACACTCAAAGAACAGCCTCGCCACAAATTGGAAGACTTGCTCATCGCCAATCATTTGATGCAAACAAGCGCTATCAAATAGAAGTTCTAAATGCTGGAACTTTCGTAGGCTCGACTCGGAATCGTTCCTTAGCTTCGACACAATCATGGACAACTCCAATAAAGGTCGAGCGCGGTGCCGAATTTCGGCGTGTATTTCGACTAGACTTACGACGATACTTTGTTCTGGTTTCATAAACCGCTCCTGAATATTAGATAATATGCCGTTGTATTGGCGCAACCGTTCTTCAACACCCGCTCTAAACGTCTGCAATAGAAGCACTTCTTGCTTCGATTTGGTCCAGGTCCTCAGACCATTTAGTTTCACCCCAATCATCGCGAAAGAGTCAAGAACTCTGTGGAACAGCGCCTGCGAAGAGTGGCTCGAAGCATATTTTTTGTCCCATGTGATATTCCCATTGGAAGGGCTTATACGAAACAGCGAGGTTGGGAGGCCGGACAGCATAAACAGTACCTCTCTCACAACTTGCAGCTCCGTAACGAGCCACAGTCCCTCAACTCCATCTGTAACTAGGGACACATCGGTTGGTTCCGCCTTTGTTGGAACCTGGTGAACCCAAAATTGCGCTTTTCGGAGCTCATCCAGACCGTGATTGTCAGTGGCAATTAGAAACGTTCGAAAATCTCCTAGATTCTCGTCAGACGCGCTGGGAGACTGAGTCTCGCCAGCCGCCATCGACAGCTCCTGGCTGCCCCCTATAGATTCCTCATCTGAGCTGTCGGCAGCAAAATCAACATTGTCCCAAATTCCATCCTCCGTGAGAGGGTCACCGGCAATGATATCGGACCAAGTCAGTGGCGGTGGCGGCTCAGGGGGCTTGAGAAATTCCAGATCCTTCAAGTTCGACTTTATAAGGGGTTGATCTGATAGATGGAGAATGAGCGAAAGAACTTCAGGAATAAATTCATTCGATGTCCTCGAGAGTTCGTTTAGACGATCTCGTAGAGCATCCGCTAAGTCTTCCGAGTTAAAGATACAGAACTTCTCCTCTAGTCCATCTAGGCTTCTCTTGACATCGAATTGATTTGTTCGACCAAATTTGTGATTCCTGAAGCTCCGTAACGTGAAGGTTCTACAAAGATTGAAGTTTTGCGGGTCATCCTATGGTTCCGTCAGTCAAAGAACTAACGGTTGGAGCCACACCCAGCCTCACCTGCTCTGATATGCCAGTGATGAGCGTGATAAGCTGATCAGAAAGCGCACCTAGCTGTGTAGGATGTGACATTCCCGCAAGGATCAATAATTGCGGCCGCTTGTTTGACGATGACCACAGCCCGTGTTGTTGTCGCAGCCCCTGGAGGGCTGAATGTTTGACGTTGGAACGTTTGACGCGCTTCGCGTGTGGCTGACGTAGGCTTGGCTCCCGTCCGAGGCTAGAGGCGCACTTTTTATCTTCTACAACTAGGAGAGGGTTGACTTCTCAACACCAGCTTCCCCTCTCCCCTTTCTCTGGTCTTGACCAAGAGAAGCTTGAACATGGCATTCTCACAATATTTACGAGGACCCCGCCTAATAGGAAGCTTGTCGGGCTTACTGTTCTTCTACCTATTACTCCAGATATTCAGAGCACCGCCGACTAAGTCGAAAACCTCCACAGATAATTCTAAGGAATTTACGAAAGACCCTCTTCTGAGCCGTAGGCCTGCCTTTAGTCGCGCCGATTTGGGAACGGTACTGACAGCTCCTTAGCAACTGGCGAACCAGATGGGTTGCTTTATCACCAGGGGGAGGCATCGCGGATCAATGCTACCATTCTCTCGTTAGTTCGCAACAGTGAGTTAGAGGGTATGCTACGATCGATGAGGGATCTAGAAAGGACATGGAATAAAAAATTCAACTACCCTTGGACATTCTTCAACGATGAGCCATTCACTGAGGAATTCAAGAGGCGAACACGGGCGGAGACGAATGCAGAGTGTCGATATGGTAAGCTTCAAAAGATGAGATATTTCATGGACCGTGCTAAGTAAATACTATAGAGCAGATACCGAAAGAACACTGGGACGTTCCCAGTTGGATTAACGATGATATATTTCAGGAGTCCGCCAAAATATTATTGGAACAGAAGGTCCAATATGCAGATAAGATCAGTTACCATAAAATGTGCCGGTGGAACTCAGGCATGTTCTACAGACACCCTGCCTTGAAGGACATACGGTACTACTGGCGAGTAGAACCTAATGTCCAGTAAGCTCCCATGCAAACCCCCCCCCCTTAGACAAGCCGAATCAAATAAACTTACACAATTCTACTCTAGTTTCTTCTGCGACGTCGACTACGACGTCTTCCACTACATGGAAGACAACAACAAGACCTATGGCTTCGTCATCAACATCTACGACAGCCCGGAAACAATTCCGACCCTCTGGCCCGAAACTCTGAAATTCATCGCCGCTCATCCTGAATATATTCATGAAAACAACGCCATGGATTGGCTTAGGGACTCCAAACGTCGCCCCGACCACAATGAAAGAGCAAACGGCTACTCCACCTGCCATTTCTGGTCGAACTTCGAGATTGCAGACCTGGACTTCTGGCGGAGTCAACCGTACGAGGATTACTTCAACCATCTAGACAGAGCAGGCGGTTTCTTCTATGAGCGGTGGGGTGATGCCCCTGTGCATAGCATTGCCGTCGGGTTGTTCGAGGACGTCAGCAAAGTACATTGGTATGCGTTACTCGTACTAGACTCTTAGCTTCCGTCGTTTATGCTCGCTGACACGCCAACAGGTTCCGGGATATCGGCTACCAACACATCCCTTACTTTAATTGCCCTAACTCACCAAAATGCAAAGGTTGTAAGACCGGACTTTTCACCGATGGCGAGCCGTTCCTCTTCAAAGAAGATTGTCGACAGAATTGGTTCAAATATGCCGGTATGGGCTAGATCTTTTGCATCGTTAACGAAATTATTTAGTTCCAAATGTATTTTAACAGGGATATCAAAACCCTATCTGATATCCATAGACCATGGTCTGCACTGTATTCTTTTTCCTCATTTTAGGGTACGCTGGCGTTCGTTCCTACCGTGTGCGTAAGATATCTCACCAGCAAGCGGTCATTTGGGGGACTAAATGCGGAAAACCAAAAGCTTGTAAAAATCATTCCATTTAATGAGCTCATATGGATACGAATCATTAGTGGCGGGGTCTCTTTGATACGGGTTTCACGGACAGGTAAATTATAGGAAACTAGAAACCTACCTTCAGCCTTGGAATATATTTCTGCATCTCTTCGTTATTAGGATATGCTTCCAGAGTTACGAAAAAAATCACCTGGGGAACAACATAACCGCGTTGATTCGAAATGGTGGGCATGTATATTAGGGCCATCTATGCTTTAGGGTTCACGCACTCCCAACTCAACTAACCCTTCGGTCTCGCAACCCCAGAATGCAGTTTCACAGCACACGGCAGAGCTGAGAGCAAAAGTCAAAACCCCCACCCTGTAAGAACTTTTTCACCGTTCGCTAAGTATTGGTGGCGGCGAGTAGTAGTAATAGTAGTAGTGACATCCTCGTCGAGTGACCTTTATCCAACCTTTGAATCACGGAGAGGGAGGAAAAAGATAAGGGAAACGGAAACCCCAATACACGAATGCGCTCGTATTCGCCAGTCCGAGTTTTCTTCATTGACTACCGTGACAAACTGTGTAGAAATTTCGCGACCCGAAGAAAATAAAGTGGAGGACCGTCAACATGTAAACAGGGGGAATAAGAGGAAAACAGCAACGGAACGCAAGCCCCGGCAAGGGACAAGACTGTCTATGAAGAAGGAAAATGGTGGACCAATCCGAACACTGATAAACGACTCTCCTAACCCTAGAAATTTCACTGACTACGTCGACCACATTGTCCGTTCCTTAGTATGTCTGACTCAATGTCCTTCAGCGATTAGGTTTTGGGGATGCTACTGCTCGAGCTATGCCGGACGTGCTCAGCAGTCGGCCGGGCTGTCACTGCATTTGACCCGAGGCTTTGACTTCTCTCTCGGCCGCTCGAGGAGCGCTGGAGTCTATTTTTGTCATCCGGCTGATGACGACGGCTCTAATATTAACGGATGACGGCTACAAGTCAGAAAGAGAGCGGGCAAGTGTGCACTGGGTAAAAGAAATTCTCTAATGAAAATGTGGTAAAATTGTTGTAGTCGAGACATAAGCCCCATGTAACCCGGACACGAGGCAAGCATTACTCAAAAACGGAGTCTCAACATGACCATGAATGAAACGCAGGAGAGAATCCAATTTTAATCATCGCTGGCTTCTGGAGGAGCCTACCGAATTCTGCCTGTCATGATCTTTCGTGCGCCGGTCCCTTCCGTCCCTATAATCTCTTGCAGTTGCCTCATCTTGAATTTTCAGCGCGTCCAGTCTTTTCTGACTATCCTGGGTGATAGGGTCCACCTCATCGACACGCATTGGAGAGCCGATCTTGGGGATCTTTGGTTGAGAAACTGCCGTTCTCGAATTTGATCCTTTGGCGGTTGCAAGTTTACTTCGCTTCGCCTGTTCTTCGATAACCTTCCAAGTCTTATCTCGATCAAGTTGTCGTTGAGCGGCACCCTCCTGGATTTGATTGTACTCATGCGAGCAATCGTCGAATAACTGAGGATTGATCTCCATGAACAGCTTCATGGCATTATAGACCATGCCGTGGATGGTTCTAAACGCTGTCAGATGAAGAGTGGGGTCAAGGCACGCTGTAGAGGGCTCACCGATTCCAATGTCCCTTTGAATTCTCATACAGCGGTGCGAACATGATCGGCAGTATGACCTCAACGTTATCGCTAACCAAGTTGCAAAAGTATTCATTATTCCAGAAGTAGAGGGCTCGTTCAGCCACCTGGTATATGGATAAGTATTAAAACCTGGTGAAGTATATGCGAAGCAGTTCGTACCTGGAAATGAGGGCTCGCTACGGACTTAGCCAACTGATGAAATAGTGGCTCTTGCACTTTCGCAAACTCCGCAGGGTCCATCACCTCAAAGATGTCTTCAACCTCATTCAAAAACATGACCTCCTTTGTGCTGTTCACTTTAGGCCAATACCGTAGCAGTCCTAACACCACCTGTACCACTCATCAGCATATAAAAAAAGGCTACAACTCCAGAGCTGTCTTACTTCTTCAGTCAAAGCGGCGTCCTTTTCTAGGAACTGCACAATACAGTAGGCCAACTGCGGGTGATACATGCTCAAGCTTTTTACTTTATGCAATGGGATTAGCACCCGCGTTAAGAACAACTTGTGCTCTTCCTTCAGTGGAAGTGCGAAACCATTGATAATCGATCCCAGGATCTCCAAGAGCTCTGCGATACCGTTGAACCTCTCAGTTTCGTAAATGAACTGGAAGAACACATTGTTGATTGATCGTCTTATGTACGAACGTAGATTCAGGAATTTCCCGTATATCCGGTGCAATGTAGTCTTGAGGAAATCACGTTCTCGGGGATCTTCGGAATCGAAGAGTTCAAGTAGCTGACACTACCGTTAACTTGAAGCCAAATTATGGGAGATTGCATAACGCACCTGAAGGACAAATTGATGGTCGATGTACGCTTTGGCAATGTTCGTGTTGAAATCTTGACTCTCGATGAACCTCAGGAAGAATTCATATACCACCTGAATGTGTGGCCATGCAACCTCCAGAACAGGCTCATCTTCTTCGGGGTCGAAAGCTTCACCCTGAGGGTTCACAGGGGGAGGGATTGGTCGGAAGAGATTTTTGCTGAACATCTCTACCACGCGCGGATACATCGGTTCCGTGATTACTTGGCGATTATTAGCAACATAGTCGAGTAGCTCGTGAAGCGCTAATCGTTTGATTTCTTTAGATTTCATATCTCCGCTAGCGTCATTGAAGTCAAAGATCACATTGCACTGGTCAATCTTCTGCATGAAGAGTTCTTGTCGCCGATTGGGAGGGACTTCGTGAAACCCCGGTAGTTTCTCTAGCTCCCGTTGGGGGGAGATATCAAACCGCGACGAGTGCTGCCGCCTAGGAGTTCGAAGTCCTTCCGGCATGGCAGGGTCCTTGGGGGTTGTCTGTAGGCGGTCGAAAAGGAGCGATTTCTGGCCCGCTTTAGGGGGAGCGAGATCATGCGGCATGGTTTCAGCGGCGCCAGGAGGAGGAATGTGCTATAGATCAGAGAAAGAACGCATCAGTTAAACCCGAGATCGCGCATAGGAAGCAGGAGCGCGGTCATAAGCCCATCCCTCCAACACTATGCAGAAGGCCATCGGCTAGTGGAATACTCACTGGTGCGCTGGGGCTAATTATCACGCTGGGTGGAAGTTGTCCATGTCTCGCCTGCCCGCTGGAGCTACCAAGGACTCCTGGGACACCAATGCTGCCAATATGATGCTGTGTCAACGACGTTGGAACCGGTCCTAGGAAGGGAGCTTGCGCCGATACTTGCGAGGAATGAGAGCCTCCACCGGCTGGACCATTCTCATTGGATGGCAGTGGTTTGTTCCGGGATTCATTTAGTGTCGTGGTAGAAGAAGTCGGAGTCGGATGATTTGAGCTCGCTGGTGTCTGTGAGTGGCCCGCACCTGCGCTGGACGACTGTGAGGATGGTGACGATGTACCGGAACTGGAGTCTTTCTTTTTCGAGGATTTATTTGAGTCCTTGGCCCGTGAGAGCTGTTCGTGCTGAGTATGTTAGCAGAACTTCGCAGCACACAATCAAAAAATGACTGCGATTTATTCCATAGCGGAGGCAAGTCCATCCACCGAACATAAAAGATCATAAGAAGACCTACAACCCTCTGTCTAAAGCCTTTCATCTTGGAAATTATCGGCAAGTTGAATGTTGGCAGGTCATCCGAATAAGAGGGTATCCTGGAATAGAGAAGAGGTCCCAAGGGTTGCAGGACGTTAAATCCCGGCCTGCGAACAGCAGAGCCTCAACCTTATCCGATGGCTGAAAATTGACCTCTCAAGCTTTTGTGCCTAGGGTTGAACTCGATGTGAAGTAGTATCGACAGATAAGGTTGATGGATAGGCGGGGCGACAAGCGTGGGGTTGACTTGCTGTCGTCGACCACTAGCAGTTCCAATATTGGTGGTGTAAGGGGTCGCCCTGCTACGTCTTCTGTGTAGCGTAACGTGCTCGCCGCGAATTGCTTGGCAAAGCACTCAACTCAGGTATGCGAACGAGGCCAACCACGATGCTCGACTAACTCTAGCGAAGTGCTCTGTGGAGGAGACGTTGAGCGTCTGTAAGTCAACGGTTGTTGACGCTATCGTTGCTAGGCGATGGAGTCGAACTTCTATGCGGGGCGGGGGCCAATGAGCTGCACGAGCACAAGTATTTCCATCGTCACCGATTGGTGATCGCACGTCCCTCCTATTTGATACGAGACAACGCGTCACAGATTAGGGGAGTCTACGGTGGTCCCAAGCTGTGCCGTGTCCAAACCCTCCAGGTGAGCCAGCGAACCTCCAAGTTCTCAATCCTACCAAACGAAAAAGACCGCTCTAAGAATATTCTACGGCATACATTTAACGCCAAACACGTAAAGGGAAGAAAAACTTACACCGAATTCAGGATGAAAGAAGGTTTAGAGCTCCTTCCTTACTCTTTGGCCGAAGCCGGGTCATTGGGTCAGGTGACCGAGAAATGAATATGAAGCTCGGACCATGCGGCTCTCACCTCCAAATTGAATGTTCTTGTCAATCAGCTGTGCTGATGATTACGTAGTATGCGATGAATTCTGGTAGTGATACGGGGGAGCACCAACCTCTCGGGCAACATACAAGCCCGTGGTATACCGTGCCGTCGAGATCTATTATTTGTGTAGAGCACCCGTTCATTATAAAAGATGTTGACAAGGGACTCCAAACATTCGGGAACGGCAAGAGCATCGAGCAGGTAGGTAGGAGTATTCATCCTACTTAGATTTTCATGAGTCTCTCGAAATTTAGGGATTTGTTGGATTTCTCACTTTATCATCTAGCTAGTCAACACTAATGAAGACGGCCGACCAATTGAGGTATACCTCAGGCCTGATGACCCGATGTGCAGACCGTTGCTCTCGGAGAATCTCAAAACCAATAACATCCTACTCAAAATAACTGTTCCGAAGATGGTTGGGCGTAAGCGTAAGAGAGAGCCAAGTAATGAGTCTGACGCAGACCTCGCTGCGATACAGTCCAAAGCACCAGACAGAGCACCGTTGAAAGGTGGTGAGGCCGGCTGCCTGAAACGAAGCATGCGAGACAATGTGGGTAGATATAAGGTTGAGCCAATCGGCAAAATCAATTACACTCACAGATTTCGAGGTAAGTGTTTTGTATCATATCAGTGTACGGCAGACGACTAACAAAGACCCAGATCTATCCGATTTCCAGTATGCAACAGTTAACAGCAACTTTATGAAGAAGATGAGAGACTGTGTTCTTGATTATGATTGTGAGCTAGCTCCCTAGCACACAACTCGACGGGCTTAAAAATTGATGACCGAATCGATAGATGAGAAATTAAAGGGATTCAAGTTCGACCCCAGCAAGGGGCCAACACAAAACACGGACCTTATTCCGCCTCCATATTTCGCTCGAACGCATGTTCCGTTCAATTACAAGTATGTCTGTTTCCGAAGTGAAGGACGGCATTCCATTGATATTAGACGTGCCTCTTAGCTACCGTCAAAACCCAGCTGTCAGATACACGGTCGATAATGCTGGCCGGCCTATAGTTGTGAACGATCAAGCGCCGCCAAAAATATCAACACTTATAGTCTCTTCCGACGCTGATGTTATACCGAGCGGCCCACCCAATGATCTGCCTAACCCTGCGACGCTCGACCATGGAATTCGGGATACCATCATTCAACTCACAAAATTAATGGAGGAACGCCCCCTTTGGACGCGTCGTGCGCTTTTGAATCGCTTCACCAACCCCGATTACCAGTATACTCTAAAACACTCCATTCAGTATGTGGGGTATATGTTCCGCTCTGGGCCTTGGAGAGATACTATTGTAAGATTCGGTATAGACCCACGGTCCGACCCCAAATACCGCTTTTACCAGAGCATATCCTTCCAGATATATGATCGGCACGACGAGCGACTTAAATACCAACGCCACCTTAAGGGAAAGAGGCGTAACTTACAGAGTCACATATTCGATGGCCGACATGTCGAATTAGATGGCAAGGTTTGGCAGGTTTGCGATATCACTGACTCCTTAATAAGGGGGTTAGTAACGGATGCAAAGAAATTGCGAACCAATTGTGACGTGAGGCCTCCTGCCTCCAATGCCTAGTGATTACCGGTAGCTAACACGACACGACACACAGAAATGGGATGGATGGTATACGAATGGCCTCTGGGCAAAAGTCAAGACGATCATGCGAGCCAAGATTAGAGCAATCATTAGGGAAGGCAGGATCCCATCTGACGTTGAGTTTGCCGAGGTCTTAAAAATGCCAGACGAGTTCGATGATACCTCGCGCACCCATGCACACTTGTCGAGCAACGCCATGCATAAGGACCTCCAGCTCGGAAGTCAAGCTCGGGCTATGATCGCTCAAAGAGGCGGGGGTGTTTACCCTGCTACCGGCTGTGACGTTCAGCATATTATAGGCAGCAACGAAGGTAACAATATAGGGAGCGAGACGAGCAAGGATTCCCAGGGCGAAGACGGCGAGCATATCGAAGATGCACGGGTGGCAGAGATGATGCTTGAGCTAAAGCGGATAGGTGGAGAAGATGATGCACAATTCGATGACGAGGAAGAAGAGGAAGAAGATTTCGATTTTGACGAGGAAGATGATGAGAGCAATTGAAATATTAAAATCATGTCGAATGCTCCGATATCCAGGCTATAATTTGATTTCTATCAGTAGGCACTCGTACCTACCAATGTCTCTTGTAGAAATCAGATCAGTCAAACTGATGACCGTTCAGGACAGCAAAATAGCTTCCGAAAGATAGGTGCTATTCGCCAAAGGGGCTTGTGTTCCTGGCAATCTGTTGCTTTTCTATCTTGACCTGACCTATATGACCGAATTGGCACAGAATCGAAACTGAATTAGTAAATCTTCTTGATACAAGTGATAATACAATAGATCGAACGAATTTGTACTATAGCTTCCGGCTTAGCCCATTTAATCTGAGATGTTATGGGACATGCCGCTGCGGAAGGTGGTCGGGTGGGCTGACTAAGCCCCCACCTCAATACTTGTAATGCTTTAAGTGCTAGTCAACATTGTTTGACAACAACCAGACCAGATGTCCTCGGACGAATATCTCGCATTGCCTGGCTCACCGGCTTATTCAGACTTCCGACTCGCTGCGTTGAAGGAGTCAATAAACGCCGTGCTAGTTACAAATGCCATTGCCACTAAGGCAACAGCGGTGAGTGGTATATGGATGTACTATGTGGACGGCACACGCCTTGGATCCAAATCCTCCCCGGCAAGAAAAATTCTGGAGCAGCTTCTCGGAGCTGACGCTGCCCTTGATGGACGGGATCGCAGTTCGAGAGAGCTTGCAGAAAATGTGGAGTCCTCGAGGTACCATGCAATACCCTTCCAAATGTTATGATATCTTCCTTCTTTCTTTTCCTCTTTTTGTTACCTGAGCTCTACGCACTGGCATCACGGCTGCTGGGCAGAGGTGTTTGCGGGGCCTCCCGGTCTCCCGTCTCAGAGTCTTATCTAACTAATATTACTCTAGATCAACACAAAGCCCAGTTTCAAAGCTTTTTTATGTTTTGCGACGCGCAGGGACAATTTCACCGTGGAGCTCCAAGGCGACAAGCATTGCGCATGTGTGTGGCTTGAAGGGGTTCGTGAGGCAGATTGAGCGTGGAATGTTAATATCAATCACCTTCGATCGTCCTTTAGGCAACGAGGAAATCCCATTTTTGGATTTACTCCATGACCGTATGACGCAGGTATGCAAATTAACCTAGTACATATAGCAAGCTTAGAGATTATCTTTTCGTCACGCTGGATCTACTCCCAACTCAATTATATTCTTTCCTTTCCGCTGGCGTCGCATGGTGGGGGTTTTATGCTAACTGAGACTGATTAGACAGTCAGTTTCACAACGCCCTCCCTCCCCATATTGTTTATGGAAAATGCGCCTCAACCAGCGGCGACCGTGCCTCTCCATGCTCCGGGAGTAAATCCCCATGAAGCACTACAAGAAGCGAACAGGTCGCTTGGCCTTGCCCTCGATAACTTGGAGATCGACTACCTTGTACAAGCGTTCTCACCTCTTGGGCCTTGCCCAAGACCCCCTTTCGACATCGAATTGTTTATGTTTGCCCAAGTAAATTCTGAGCACTGTCGACACAAGCAGTTCAATGCCGAATGGGAAATCGACGGCCTTAGAAAGCCCGGCAGTCTCTTTGACATGATCAGATATACGCACAACAAGAATCCGAGATATACCATAAGTGCGTATAGCGATAATGCCGCCGTATTACAGGGTGAACTTGCCAGCTTTTGGGCACCCAACTATTCGACCGGCGAATGGATGCAGACAAAGGAACAAGTGCACTTTGTGGCGAAAGTTGAGACACACAATCACCCTACTGCCGTCTCGCCTTTCCCAGGGGCAGCAACCGGATCAGGAGGCGAAATCCGTGACGAGGGTGCCGTCGGTAGAGGTTCGAAGCCCAAAGCTGGACTGTCAGGGTTCAGCGTGTCAGATCTACTTATACCCGGACACCGACAACCTTGGGAACTCGATGTAGGGAAGCCGGCACACATTGCTAGTAGTCTGGATATTATGATCGAAGCACCGATTGGCAGTGCTGCGTTCAACAATGAATTTGGCAGGCCATGTACAGTTGGCTATTTTCGAACCTTGCTGACAAAGGTGATGGCCGAGGGCAGCACCCAAGAGGACATCAGGGGCTATCACAAACCTATAATGATTGCTGGCGGTGTAGGAACAGTCAGGCCACAGCACGCGAAAAAACAGTCAAGACTTGTGCATCCTGGAGCGCATGTGATTGTGCTTGGCGGACCGGCGATGCTTATCGGCCTGGGAGGCGGCGCTGCGTCCAGCATAGCTTCAGGTGAAGGCTCTGCAGAATTGGACTTTGCGAGCGTTCAGAGGGGTAATCCTGAAATGCAGCGGAGAGCGCAAATGGTGATCGACACTTGCACAGCGCTGGGTGAGAACAATCCAATCAAATTGATCCACGACGTTGGCGCCGGGGGCTTGTCAAATGCTTTGCCTGAGTTAGTACATGATGCTGGATTAGGTGCTGTGTTCGAGCTACGGGAAGTAGAAAACGCAGATAAAAGCATGAGTCCACTTCAGATTTGGTGCTGCGAAGCTCAGGAGAGATACGTATTGATTGTTAGTGAGGATGGGCTGAAAACATTCAAAGACATTGCTAACCGCGAAAGATGCGGCTTTTCCGTGGTTGGGCGTGCAGTTGGTGATCCCAACGAGGAAAAGAGGCTTATTCTGACCGATAGGGATTCGACAGAGTTCCCAAGACCTATTGATCTTCCAATGTCAACACTCTTCGGAAAACCTCCTAAGCTATCTAAGGTAGTTAATTCGAGAAGGCTGAAATTGCCAAAATTCGATAGCCGCTTGGCCACCTATATCCCACAAACGCCTGACGCTAGGGTTTTGGAAGAAGCTGTGGACAGAGTCTTGGCACTTCCATCCGTCGGGTCAAAGTCATTCCTAATCACGATAGGAGATCGAACCGTTGGTGGACTAACGGCCAGAGACCAGATGGTCGGGCCATGGCAAGTCCCGGTTTCCGATGTTTCTGTCACGGCAACTTCCCTTCTCCCAGGAATCAAAACCGGGGAAGCCGTGGCCTTAGGGGAGAGGCCAACATTGGCTCTAATTTCTGCAGCCGCATCTGCTCGCATGGCTGTTGCCGAATCTTTGACGAACATTGCGGCAGCAGACATTCTTGGTGGTCTGGAACGTGTTCGTCTTAGTGCGAACTGGATGGCTGCTGGTAGTCACCCAGGAGAAGGAGCAGCGTTGTATGAGGCCGTCGAAGCCATCGCTATAGGTCTCTGCCCGCAACTCGGAGTTAGCATTCCAGTAGGCAAGGACTCAATGTCCATGAAGATGAGGTGGCCGGATCCGCAATCGAAAGAGCCAAAAGAAGTAATAGCCCCCCTTTCACTCGTGATATCTGCTTTTTCCCCGGTTGCAGAGATCGGAGGGACATGGACTCCCGCATTACGAAGACTCGAAGATGTCGGGGAGACCGTGATACTATTCGTTGATCTTGCTGAAGCAAGGCAAGCTTTAGGTGGATCTGCTCTTGCTCAGGTATTTGGCAAGGTTGGGGATGAAGCACCAGACGTACATAATGTGGGACTTCTAAAGGATTTCTTTGACGCCATTCAACAATTGCATGAGTCCGGTATCGTCCTGGCATATCACGACCGATCCGACGGTGGCCTTTTCACCACTTTAGTTGAGATGATGTTTGCCGGGCGGGTCGGCCTCGAAATCATGTTGGATGGCATTGCCCGGAGTGTCCATACTAGTGATATCGTGGAAGCCCTATTCAATGAAGAGCTAGGTGCCGTCTTTCAGGTACGGAAGAGAGACGAAATTGAATTCCACAGGTGTTTTGCTACGTGCGGGCCCCCGCCTGGCCTAATAAAGAGGATCGGGAGAGTTCCTGCCATCAAGAAACAGGAGATCACAATAAGGCAAGGCCTAAGCCTTGTCTATAAGGCGAGCAGAAGTTATCTTCAACAGAGATGGACATTCACTTCTCATCAACTCCAGCGACTTCGCGATAACCCTGCCTGTGCAGACTCAGAATATACCAACATCTCTGATGGCGGTGACCCTGGCCTATTTTACAAGCTTACCTTCAACCCGAAAGACAACGTGCTCCCCTTATCCGCCACTTTTGCATCCACATTCACACGCAAACCTCGTGTTGCTATCCTCCGCGAGCAAGGAGTCAATGGCCATGCTGAAATGGCCTTTGCATTCCATGTTGCCGGCTTCTCTGCCATCGATGTTCATATGACTGACATCATCTCTGGCCGTGTTTCTCTCGCTTCATTTGTTGGCCTCGCAGCTTGTGGCGGATTTTCCTACGGTGACGTCCTTGGCGCTGGACAAGGCTGGGCCAAATCTGTGCTTTTACATGGAGATACCCGAGAGGAGTTCCGCCGCTTCTTTGAGGAAAGAAAGGACACCTTTGCTCTGGGAGTGTGCAATGGTTGTCAGTTTCTCAGTCGGCTAAAGAGCTTGATACCTGGAGCAGAGGCTTGGCCAATATTTGGACGCAATGAAAGTGAGCAATACGAGGCTAGGGTTTGTATGATAGAGGTGATAGACCAATCTTCGTCGCCGTCGGTTTTCCTTCATGGCATGAAGGGGTCAAAATTCCCGATTGCCGTCGCGCACGGCGAAGGTCGTGCTATGTTCACACGACCCGAAGACAAAGACGCACTTACTCGGGACAACCTTATCGCCTTGCGATATGTGGATAATTACGGCGAGCCAACAGAACGATACCCATATAACCCCAACGGATCTCCTGAAGGCATTACAGGCGTGCGTACAGCAGACGGAAGGGTTCTTGCATTAATGCCGCATCCAGAACGAACGGTCCTGAAAGAGGTGGGAAGTTGGATACCCAAGGAGCAGGCCGAGGAGTGGGGGGAGTTTGGTCCATGGGTAAGGATGTTCAAAAGTGCTAGGAGGTGGGTTGGATGAGTGAGGGAACCGCACAAATGTGATAGACCCTTGACCTCGAGTCGCAATCTCGTTCTAGACCATTGAGAACCCGGGTTAGAAATTCTGGATGTTGCAATTGCTGGTTGAAGATTGAGTCCAACATCTCGAATAGACATTCTAGAAATTAATCCGTAAATTATGCATTATATCAACAATCCTTTATCCTTTTCACCCTTTCACGCCACCCTATTGTTACCACGCGAGCAATCGGCAATAGGAGAAAGATACCGTAAAAACGTACATCAGAGCTAATGAAGACAAGGTCGAGCAATTCAATCATGAAAAGATAAAAGATCTACAGAGAATAAAGTGCGCCAAAAAGGTAATACGGTCAGGCATGCTAAACCCCTCCCGGAAAAAGAGGGTTATACACAAATAGGCACAATTCTGCTCGACACTCCAGACACATTCATGACCGGTCTCCAAATCCCATGCACTCACATTACCGTTGGCCCCTAATCCTAATTCCATCACAGAACCCTATGCGGCCTAGTTCAAGGCGCCCCTCAAGTCAATATCTTAAGCTTTAACTTATGCCTTGCGGGATCGGGTGACTGGCCCATTTGGGCTTCTACTCCTGCCCGTCGCATGCGTACTTCCGTTCGCAACCCCGTTCGCGGTCCCGTTCGCGGTTCCATTTGCGGTCCCTTTTGGAGCCCCACCTGCAGTGCCATTTGCAGTCCCATTGGCCTTCAGTACGCCATTACCGTATGCATGGCCATTAGCGAGGGCCTTTGCCTCGACCTTTCGTCCTTTGCCAGACTTCTTATAGGTGGCAAGGTAAAATGAAATGAAGAGCAAAAGATACGAGCTAAGTATGCCCATTCCAGAAAATGCGGCAAACTCTTCACCAGCACACTTGCCAGCATTCGGCATCCATTGGAAGTAGGTGCTTGTGAAGTAGGTGTAAGACGCGAAGTAGACGAAACCTATGGCAATCCATTAGCTAGGCTGTAACTTTAGATCTCGACTCAAGTGGGAAGAGAAGGCAGTACCGAGATCAATGATGAATTGAGCGATCTGTAAGCGGGTAATCCATTCCTTCCACCAGACGCGAATCCCTCTCGAACTCAAGAAGTAATACCAGTACATTACTACGTGTACCAACAGGTTGAGTGTAATCGGAACCCAAGAGACAGAGGTGAGCCCTATGAGTTGAGTATAGCACAACAATGCCGTGGCTCCGTGGTGATAGCAATGCAAGAAAGCTAGATTCTCGTAAGTAGTTGATTAAGGATTGTAGGCACTGCATGACTTACTGAGAGGCTTCTTCTTGAGAACCAGAAATACGGTATCGATCAACTCAACGTATTTCGTGAGGTAGTTAAGCTACTGGAAGTCAACACCTCAAACTCTCTGGTTCTACAAGGCGGTCATACGTAGTATAAGATCACCAACTCCTTCGTCCACCCACCATCTCGGTGGCATATGGCATAAAAAGTCCCGTGCCTCCAAAGCGTTGGCACAAGCTGTTCCATGAACAGCGCCAACAGAGCTCCACTGATAAACGTGAGGTATACATTGTGGATTTGAAAAAGAGCATTCAGTTTCAGCGGCTTTCGATTTCGCATGAACTCTCGGCCACCAAGAACGACAATGTAATACGACACAATCATGGCCGCGGTTTCGGGAAATGTAGACATGGGTGTCATTCCCTGCACGAACCTGAAGTCCTGTGGGGAGTAACCTTTCACTGAAGAAAAGGCCTTGTCGAAAATCGGCCAAAGCTCAATCCCGAAGGGCCGGTCAATTGTCGGCAGAGGGAGCGATTTGAGTAGATCAGAAGCCATCTTGTTGACCCGCCGCGAAATCTCGGAGGATTAGGATCTAAGTCTTTTGCGAAAGAGTGAGAAAGTTATTTGGCGGAACAACTGGAGATCTAGTGCAAAAGAAAAAAGGCCGCCGATGAAAAAACCCGTAGCAGTCTGGACTTGATCAAAAGAGTGACAAGAAGGGAACAGAACGACCCGATGTCAAGAATTAGACATGCATTAGGATAGCAGAGTGTTAAAGGGGATGAAGCCGGTTGAGGTTGTGGAAGCTTCGGATATGTTGAGAAAAAAATAATGCCGAGAAAAAAGAAAGGGGGACGCTCATCCCGAGAGACACATGTGAATTGCACGGGTGATGAGACCACGTTCACCGTTTCTGCTCAAAATCAGCATGCACACAAATGTTCGCTGTAACGACCCAATTCACATTATACATAATCCCCGTCATTATCGGTGGAACTTATTGGTATTCTATATTGATTATTGTTTGCATGGAAAATCCCGTGATGCGTCATGCTCAACGGGACTAGGTATTCGCACCTCATGCCTCAAAATACTGATAACTCGGGACTCAACCAACCACAGCGGTCGTGATTGATTGATTCCTTTTCCCCTTCCGACTCGGAACGTCAATCCTTTGCAGAGTACTTATCTGGGCCAGCCTTCTCAGACTATTGAAGCTTACCAGCACCACCTTTCCTAATGTCGTCCTTACCTCTTCTCCGTTTCGCTGCTCGCTCGTCCGGCTCCGCCTTTCTCAGGTCCTCCTACACCGTCCGTCGTATGCCAGTTGTCTCGTCTGCGTCCAGCTCGGCAGTCGTTGTACCTACCTTCGGTGTCGCGTATGGCAGCAACTTCAGCACAAGTGTAAGGAAACAGTCAGATGATGCGCATGCTGAAGAGAGCTTCGAAGAATTTAGTGCAAGGTATATATCAGCCTTTTTCCCACTTTAATATGCAATTGGCCTCTTGTGCGACGCCAGATGGAACTTCTGAGGCTTTTTCTCGGCTGCCGCACAACTTCGAAAATTTATCACAGGGATCCTGACCAGTGTGCCACAGATATGAGAAGGAATTCGAGAACGTCCAAGACGTATTTGAACTTCAGGTACGGATTGCCTACCTCGACCGACTAGCCAACCCTCTGGTACGAAATCACCCAGCTAATACTGACTCTCATAGCGGAACCTCAATAACGCATTTGCCTACGATCTCGTACCTTCTCCATCAGTAATCACGGCCGCTCTGAAGGCCGCACGGAGAGTAAACGACTTCCCCACGGCAGTCCGGATTTTTGAAGGTTTGTCAGATCCCATTCCAGTACCCATATCTAACCTGCCGTGACCTTTTGACCTCATACTGACATAGCGCCAATTAACTACAGGCATCAAAGCCAAGGTCGAGAACAAGGGGCAGTATGAGGAATATCTGACAGAGCTGAAAGACTTGCGAGAAGAACTTGGTATCAGCCTGAAGGAAGATTTGTATCCTGGGGAACAATAGCCGAACTCGCGGCTCGGAGGTCGATCATGTTATGATAGGGGTTTCCTTCGAGTGTGGTCAAGTCCCGGGGGTGTTTGTTGATGTATCCTTTACAAAAGTCGACGAGACGTCCGGACGGTGGGGCGATATCAGGTGGTCGTGACAGCCTCGTGGCGCCTGATGTCCCAGTGATTCGTGGGAGGGCTAATTCTCGTCGATGACATGTGCGTGTGCTGGCGGTCACTGCCGACAGATCCTACCCGCTTGGTGTGTGTTGCAAAGATAATGTGTACATTTTTTTCAAGGCTTTGCAGTGCACATTCTGATATCGGCTGGTCCCGAACCCACGACTCGCTTTCCATATTGCACATCTCATTGTTAACAGCAAGGCATCGCATTCATATTATCTCAAGTAGAAATTTAGGAGAGCACCAAGAGATACAAGAGTTTGACCTACGAATTTGTGGTTGGGATAAATAGTAATTATTCACCGTCATAGCTATATAGCAAACGGCAAGCAGGCGCAAGGTCCGATTCAGAACAGGCCAGTGCTACGTAGTAAAATAATACAGGAGATTAAGACCTCGAGTTCCCCTTTTTTTGGGCAAATGGGGCATGGGTAAAAGAAATCCCGCATTGTTACCCGGCTACGGTAAATATCTAAGAAATAAAAAAAAATTGTTCACCGAAGCTTATCCCATCGACGCACATCCCTAGACCCATGAATTTCCCCAACGGTAGCAGAGGCCCCGGCTTTGGTGGGCTTGGTATGGGAGGAGGTGGAGGTGGTGGCGGCATGACGCCAGAGCAGCAGCAGCAGATGATCGAGAAGAATGTATGCTCTACTATGAAACCCTGACACCAGGGAGAGTTTAATGAATGATGCCCGCTAAGACAATCTATTGAATTCATGCAGATGCGCACTGCAATGGAGTCATGCCTTGCTAAAGTTGTCATCGCTGGTGGAATGGGCTTTGCCCTCGGAGGCGCATTCGGGCTTTTCATGTCTTCTGTAAGCTCTTCATCTTCAGATCGCCAACCCGGAGACTCAAACAACGGTGGCTAAGTAACTAATACTTACGTTAAACTGCAGATGTCTTATGATACTCCTATGTCCGCCCAGGGCTCTCAGCTCGCAGACCTCCCCATGCGCGAGCAGCTACGACGGGGCTTCAAGGACATGGGCTCCCGTTCCTTCAGTTCTGCCAAAAACTTTGCCATTGTGGGTGCAGTATTTAGTGGAACCGAATGTGTGATTGAAGGGTACCGAGCGAAGAACGATCTCACGAACGGTGTGGTGGCTGGGTGTATCACCGGCGGTGTGTTGGCGGCAAAGGCTGGGCCACAGGCAGCAGCTGTGGGATGTGCAGGGTTTGCGGCATTTAGCGCTGCTATTGACTACTATCTACGAATGCCATCGGACCATTAGGTTATTCTGGAAGAGGGATGTCGACATTCTACTTTGGGATATGGTGGTGGAGTTACTTGTAAAAACTATGGAGCTACACTCGGGTGTTTTCTCTCTGCTCTTCACTCTAGCATATGTACCGGACTGGTGGCGTTTAGGGTTTGCTTGTCTGGTGTATACTTAGACCACAACTGGAACGCAAGGAAAGTAAAGCTCTGTATTCTCGATATCCTTTCTACCAACATTTGCCGGGATGTTGTTTGGAGATCTTTAGAGATTCTCGAGGTACCCAAGAGGCCACAAGCAGAGTTGTTGTGGCATAGAAAGTTAGATAATAAACCTTCCAATGGATTGTGCCATCCCTAAGTCGTTTGATAAACGATGACGTCGCACAGAAACCCAGCATCAACGACCCTCAGCCTCACCCTCGTCGCAGTTCTCACCCTCGCATTCCTCCTAAATCTCTTCATCAGCCTCCTAAAGCTTCCACTACGCCCCTTCCCCAGCTCAAACACCAAAACAGAAAGCCACACCCAACAAGCAATGTCCTGGTTCCAGAAGACGATCAACCTCCCAGAGCGGAGTCGGGGCTCCTATCTTATAACCGATACCATCGAGCAGAATTTACCTGAGCTCCGCGACTACAAAGTCGGTCTTCTAAACCTGTTCGCACAGCATACGTCATGCGCGCTGTCGCTGAACGAGAATTGGGACGATGATGTTAGGGCGGACATGAGCGATGCGTTGGACAGGATCGCGCCTGAAGATCGGAAAGGGAATTTGTATAGACATTCAGCGGAGGGGTTGGACGACATGCCTGTACGTTATATATCTACTTTATTTTACTCCCCTCACTCCACCCAAGCAGAGTCGTTCCGACCCCCCGCTCGAATGCCTACAACTAACGGAAGGGAAATAGGCGCATATCAAATCCGCGCTCATAGGCGCCTCGGTCACCATCCCGATCAGAGAAGGGAAGCTAGCGACGGGCACATGGCAAGGGATCTGGTACCTGGAGTTCCGGAGGGCAAAGCATTCGAGGAAGGTGGTGGCTACGATACAGGGAGAGAAGAAAACTTGATCAACCTCTCCGGTGTTTACGCACGCGGGGCTGGTGGAATCCCAGCCTCCCGGGGGGGCAGCTCAATAAACGGAAATTGTTAACGCTTGTGGCTGGCCGAGACCATACGCCATAGTTTTCCTAAACCATGGATAGGTAACCCGTAGAAAAAAGCTTTATTTTATAGGCATTAGATGCCACTTCCATGCTGATATAGCAGCGTATCAATGCTCAAGGATCAACTCAACACCGAGTCTCCTCCACACGCTCAGCTATAGACGATAGATATATATATCAGCCGCATTCCCATGTTCGTCGTATAAAATTGAGAAGTTTCTAAGATAAAAATTTTGCGTCACTGAGACTCGAATTAATCAGTCCCTTCCCATTGCCGCCCTAGTCGGATGGTTTTTAAACTCTGCTCCGCCTCACAGGCCCAGTTATATGTATAGAGTATGGGAAAAAAAGAAAAGGCCCAGTGTAAACAGATCTTATGGGTGTTTTACACGATAACAAGCCGATCACTCCTATATGCCTCGCCCTAATACCTACATATGGTGTGTTATTAATAGACCTTATAACCGCGGGCAAACGGCCCTTGGTGGGGGGGGTTTTTTTTTTTTTTGGATTCTTTATTATGATAATTCTGATGGGGAATTCACTTATTCTCACTACGTTCGACGGCTATTTCGATACCTTTTCCACCCTAGGACTCACGAGGAACTAGGGAGCATTTTCTCGTCATTATTGCTACCAATAAACTCGTCGAGACCTAATTTTATGTTGTGGTTTAAGCATAAAGATGTTTCCGGCTGGCATCCATTGTCAATAATTAGATACTACCCGAACCCCGAGCATGGATGACGTTTATTTATGCTAAGACCCACCGCGAATCTGAATAGATCAGGGTGTGAACCTTGAATGACGTTCGCGCTAGGAAACCACAAAATCTAGGATAAGGAGTTGGAGTAACCAGCGATTCTGGGCAATGGGGTGAGCCCACCAGCAAATTCCCAAACATACGTTAAAAGGCAAGACCATCGCAAAACCCAGCTGACGACTATCAGCATAAGGGTCAGCTCTGCCGGTCTCATAGTGAATCATATCATCGAGCCTGCAAAATGCATACCCTCCCTCCACCCTGGAGCCATATCCATACGCGCTGTGAATTTCCATAACTCGTCGAGCATCGTAAACGGCGAGTCCGACCTACATTTGTCAGTTGAGCGTCTAGGCCGTACGTACGCAATGCCATAGGGACTCACATCGATTGGCTTAGTTGGGCTTCTCCGTGCGGACAAAGTACGGGACACCGCCTTCGCCATAACACCAATAGCCGGGCTGGAGAGCCTCTTGAATTGTGTTGGTGTTCCTCACGGTCCAAGTCCCATCTAACTCACGGACCCACCATTCCTGTGTAGCGTTTGCCTTGTATGGAACGAGCATGGTTGGCTGGTTTGCACCGGCTGCTTGGGCAATGGCCGCATTTCGTGTGTCGACCTCGGACTTGGTAGCTCCCTGATAGATGTAAGAATTTGCTGCGGCTCCAGAAGCTGCGGGGGGAGCACTAGTTTGGATTGGCGCAAGGAACTGGGCGTACGGGTAGGCAAATGTGGCGCCAGGAGCGAGTTGGTTTAACGGAATCAGGAGCTGTCCTGCATACTGATACTGGACCGTGGGTGCTGGGAGCGTGGTTTGGGGCGGCTGTGGAGGTGGGTTATCATAATTAGGCTTGTAGGTGTAAACTTGTGGTCCATCCTGTGTAGGAGCCGGTGGAACATCAGCAGCGGGAGCAGATAGTTGTGCCGGGGGAGCGAAGGCGACTGGGGGTTGCCAGACGTATGCTGGTAAGAGATTCATTGTAATACTAAGACTCTTTGGTGGGCTTTATGTGATAGGAAGCAATAGTCTCGCGCGAGGTGAGGTGATGATGACAAGAGGGTCGCAAGCAGCGTCGAGGGCTGTGTTAGAGGGAAGAAGAACGGGAGGCGTGGGGTAAAGCGAGAGTGAATGACCAGTTGGGAGGCAGATATTAGAAATTCAAAAAAAGCTCGCTACAACAGTGCAAACTTACCACTTTTGTTCCAGGCTGCCAACTATAGGGCACAACCGTGATTGTGTCTTTCTTCTCTCTCTTCTCCTTCTCCTTCTCCTTTGGAGGATCCTCAAGCCATAGGTCGGTGAACGGCCAGCAACAGGGAATGCACATCTTTGCTCAGTGCAGCTTTGGCTTGTGGAAGGTATATTCTTAGTGGGAAATTAACGTGTGCAGCAGGTGCGCAAAGGTGAGAGATCAGAAGGTGAGGGTTGCTGAGAATGGAAGGTGGCGATTTAGAAATGAGAACAAACACGGTAGTCTTTTGCATCACCTTAGACGTTGGATAATATATAGCAACGAAAAATTGATCACCGGCAAAGGAAAGTTGCATATGACCACTGTATCGCAGTATCGAAGCATTTCTTGTGAGATTATATTTATGCTCTGTATAGGTATAAGAGAAGTTTAAAAGAGATAAAGGGAATCATATAAATTATAGAAGTTGCCTGTTGATTTGATGGTAGGAGCAAAACACCTTTCTCGCAGTCGTAGTCAGGATAACGTCTTTCGGCTTGATTCCTCAGAGGAACATCACCTTGTAATATATCACGCGATCCTGGACAACACGTCTATTCGATAGTAGCGGCGCGTTTCTGGTCCTGGATATCATCTGAGTTGACGCTATTCCATTGGTTAACGACTTGGACCTATATACATCAACCTCCACCATACGGTCTCGAGCTGTATTCACCATTCATGGACTGGTATTAGCTGACTTCTATACAGGGTCTGTTAATCTTCCATTAGATATTCGCTGTTAGTATAAGGAAGTGATGGACTAATAATTAGTAGTGGAGTAGGAGTGAAGTCGTTTACGGGCAACCGAGCACGGGCGATTTCTACGAGACCCGTGTAACGCGAAATGAATGAAGCGCTTCAGGACGAGATTGAGGCTATTAACTCGATTTATGGAGATGGAACTGTTCAAACTTCAAAAGAAGAGAATATTTACATCCTCCACCCTCCGCAGCAATCAATATCTCTTCGTATAGAATTCCCTCAAGGTTATCCCGATATACCGCCGAGAATCCTAGGGAGTGAGACATCTGGAGATCATACCCGAAAAGGGGAAGCCTCTCGTGTTGTGAACGAGATACGGGAGGCCTTAAAGCGTACTTTCCGGCTGGGAGAGGTATGCCTATTTGATTTGCTGGAGGATGTTGGATCTACTTTTGTATCTGGGGCACACGACGATGGTTACGAAGATGAAGTACACAGTGGGATCTTGAATGGTGATGCTGGTGCACTTGGAAGCCATACGGAAGGTGGAGAGCACTTGGAGAAAACGTATGAGGCTGTATCTCTGGATGTAGAACCGCCATGGGTGATGTCTGAGGCGATATCAGAGAGAAAATCCGTCTTTGTTGCTCGTTGTGCTGGGGTATCTACGATAGACCAGGCAAAAGGCTACCTCCATCATCTTATCTCTAACAACAAAAAGGTTGCCAACGCGACCCATAACATCACAGCCTGGAGGATAAGAGGTGCGGACTGTATCACATACCAGGATTGCGATGATGACGGTGAAGCAGCTGCTGGAGGTCGCGTGCTTCACCTGATGCAGCTGATGGATGTGTGGGATGTCATGGTTGTAGTGACCAGATGGTATGGGGGGATTCAACTGGGTCCGGACAGGTCGAGTTACCCTTTCATTCTTGCGAGGCAGGGTGCTGACTACTTCAAGGTTTCGTATTATCAACTCTGTTGCCCGCGACGCCTTGGCTAGAGGTGGACATGTTAAACCGCAGTCGGGCATAGGATCCGGCATGAAGAAAAAGAGAGAGAAGAAATGAAGGGGAGAGGTGACCGGAAGAGGTGACGGATGATGGGTCTTGGAAGATTTTCTCAATATCTCAAATTGGTATTTTAGATCAGATGAAATGGATTAACTAGTTCTCTTCCGAGCTTCCGAGGGCAACTGGGATGTCGGTCTCTGTACACAGAGTGAAAACGCTCACAGTTTCGGGTCTAGATCGATAGACGACGCTGGGGCCACCGCCACAGAGGCAGGAGTCTTCCGGGGTGTTTGAGGCTTACAAAGATATATCGGAGAGTTTTGATGATCCTGAGTCAATCTCGTACGGTCTAATGGCTAGATTAGATGTAGGGAAGATGCGGGACGACGTAATAAACTAAATTGCCATTTCCTGCGAAGGCCAATGATTAGGTTTTGCCGAGCGTGGCGTGGTGTCAGAGAAGACGGTAATCGAAGTGAGAGGCAGATCTTGATGTTGATTGCCTACGAACTAGAATCCAATTTATCGCGGTCGTCCAAGGAGATCCCGTCATGCTTGAGATGGTGTGATGAGTTTCTACCACGAGGTACTTTGTACAAGAGAGTACACAGATTTTCAAGTGATTGCCGCATTGAGCCCTGAAACAAATTGGTCGTAATAGAGTCAAGGGGGACGCTGGAAGATGTTATCGATCCAATCACGTGATTCTGAAGCACTGGCGGGTATTGGCAAGAAGCCAAGCATGCAGACCGGATGGACGAAACGAGCCGAAGGTGTTTGCGCCGAGAGAGCGAGTCGCTAGTCGGATGACTCGGCGGGAAGTTGGAAAGATCTATTCGTCAGCGGAACCGCGGGGGTGAAGGTATAGGCAGGGGTTCATCGAAACCCCTTTTCACTACGAACAATTAAATCTTATGATCTCGTAAAGGAGCAATACTCTATATCGGAAAAAGTAAGAAAAAAGGAGTGGTCTTGTACGGACTGCCGTTCTGGGACCGGCGGAAGCGTGTAGGATATAGTATCCTTCGTATAGCAGCAATACGTTAGCGGGTATGCGCCACACCCGCCGAAGAAAAAGGGCATGTTGAGTTTCTATGTATAGGGCCGACGTGTATTGTGTAAAGCCATTTAGCATTTGTTGCGTACGGGAGATAGGCTATCCGCATATAGTGTATTAGTGTACGGCTGTTGGATATAAATTCCGAGCGAGATTCGAGTGCTGCGTGGTAAAGAGCGGAGGGAAAAAAAAGTTCGTCAGACGAGATTGCGCCACGAACTGCGCGGTACCCCGAGACGGCAACGGTTTCAGGTTCAGCGGGCCATTCTTGGTTCGCTGGCGGTTGGTCTTTGTCTCGATGGGGTTGGCGACGGGCGTTACGTATAGGTTGTATAGGTTGTCCCGGGCCAGGGACTGGATCACGCTAAGCGGCTCCAGTAGAGCGCCTCAGCGGCCCGCCGGGATGAACCCCTGGTTCAAGTCAGCCCGGGACCTGCGTCGGTGACAGCGAGCGGCGCAATGTTATTCGCCACCCTTCGCCAAAAGGAAAATTTGTTTCCACGTTTTGAGTTTGATGTCTATCGTTCCTATCGATAGGAGTCGGTGGGCTGCAGCCACGCCGGGGCGTCCATCCCCTTCTTTCATCCTGACCTGCCCACATTCAAGGGGCGAAGTTCTTTGATCAGGTACCATCGTGCTGTCCAATCACAAATTACACTTCCCTTGACCCGTCGTCCTGGTGCTGCACGCTTTTAGCGGTTTCGAAAAAACGACAAGCTTTTTCCGCGCCTCTCACTTCCAACCCCATCCAGCCCCTTGCTTCGTCGATCGGTGTTCCCCTGACGTGCAGAGAATGTCCGGATGCTTCAGCAGCTTGGCGCTGGCGAGAGAGGTATGGTCGTCGCTGGCCTAGACGCAGCAGACATGGGCTCCAGATTCGGGGGGAGAACGTGTGAGCGCAGGGGTTGTGTGGAAAGGTCTCGTTACCATGCATGTCTGTCGGTGACATGACTCTTCTTCCAGCGCACCTTGCTCAGATCAACTGAACCCACGCGGCTGGCTCCGTTGGTAATGGCCCGCTTACGTTCTATCAGGGGTGATTTATCGTACCTGAGGACGGACATCCCCAAAGTCTACATAAATCCGTCGGGCATCCGCCCATAGCTCTGGTTCTTTCTTTCCTCCCCATCGACCATTGTCTAGCTGACACTCCGCGACCTTGACACTTACAAGGCTAGCCCTTTGTTTCTTTTCCCGCACTTTTCTTCTTCATTCTGCCTGTGGCAGCATTGATCACTATCTTTTAGAGCAATCGCAAAGAATTTCGTCGAACGAAAGAACCACTCCTTGCTTGTCCGAGACAGACGGCGTAGATCGTATCAACAGCTAGACTTGGGACTGCAGCTCTACCCCTCGTCGTAAAAGGTAAGCGCAACACTCTTCTATCATCATGGCAATAGCTTCTGGTGTTTGTTGGAACAAAAAGAGTGTTCGGAGCAGACAATGGAATCCCGTCTGCATAACACATTACACTCGACCTTTTTGTCCATTTGTCGCTTCAATGGTGGCGATAGCGCCATTCACCTCATTTAATTCCCCAACAACCTCGCGTCCACTCACTCTTTCCACACCCCAAGTCACTTTCCGCACGATCCACTTGTTCACCATACCCACACTAATTCACACCCGATCCACCCTCTTCGCGCACACTTGAGAATTCTCAATATTTAAAGAGAATCTCAACCGCTAATCCAACCGTTCTGCAGCAACTTGCTTCCAACACTCTCACCAACACGCTCTTGCAATTCTTTACTATTTAAGCACGCTCTTCAGCATTCCAGCTTATAAATCCAAACACGCAAACATGCTCTTTTCAAAGACTTCAATCCTAGCTGTGGCCATGGGCCTTACCGCCTGTGTCGATGCCCACATGCTTATGGCCAATCCGAAGCCATACGACAGCCAAAATACCGCTGGTAACGGTCCCTTGAGACCCGATGGATCGAACTTCCCTTGCAAAGGCGAAACATCCTATGCTGCAGGTGGATCCAGCAACACTTGGCCTCTCGGTTCAACCCAAACGCTCAAGACAATTGGTCAGGCTGTCCACGGTGGCGGTTCTTGCCAGATTAGCATCACCTACGACAAGCAGCCCAACAAAAGCAGCGTCTGGAAAGTCATCCACTCTATCCACGGCGGCTGCCCTGCCAGAAACACACCCGGAAATCTCGGAGATTCGGCTAGCGCCTCAAACCCTGATACCTATGACTTCAAGATCCCCGATGGTCTCCCAACCGGAGAGGCAGTTGTTGCCTGGACATGGTTCAATAAAGTCGGCAACCCGGAAATGTATATGAACTGCGCTCCTGTCCAGATCACCGGCGGCAGCAGCAAGCGAAGCGAATCCGAAGCTGACCTCGTTGTCCGCGATACCGCATTCCTCGATAGCCTCCCAAACATGTTCAAGGCAAACATTGGCAATGGCTGCGGCACTGCACAGCAGGGGATGAATGTCGTCTTCCCGAACCCCGGCTCATCTCTCGAGACAAACGCAGGCCCCTTTGACCCAACCAAACAGTTCACCGGAGATTGCGCCGCTGCTAACGGACCTGGAAATGCTGTTGCTCCCAGCCCTGCACCCGACTCTGCACCTTCAAGCACCGCAGCGGGAGCTCCTGCACCCACAAACACTGGGGGAATTTTCGCCCAACCCTCAGCCGCACCCACAACTCTCGTGACTTCACCTGCACCGGCTGCTCCTACAGGGTCAATTCCTGCCCCAGCACCACCTGGCCCAGGTGGAGATAGCGCCACTGGCTGCACGACAGCTAACTACGGCAAGACAATCTGCTCTGCCGATGGGAATCAAATTGGTACCTGCGACTACGGTGGCAAGATCGTCATGGGCTCCGTTGCTACTGGAACCAAGTGTGTGAACGGCGCTTTAGTCGCAGCACGCTCTGTCGCCATCCGCGGCCGCTACGTCCGGTTCGCAGCATGAGTAAACTTCTTTTTATATTTCTAGTCACTCCTTAACTCACCGCAAGTCATTGCCCGCTGGTCGAGCGCCGGAGTCTTGTCAATTATTTCATGGAATCATGTTTATGATACTTTTTGCATACTGGGGGTTCTCTTCTTACATTCTGGGGTCGTGTCTTCCCCTGTAAATAGTTTTTTTTGTCTAGGTTTGGGGTTTCTGGTTGGGATCTTTGTGTTTTAACGGAGCTTTTTGTAAAACCATACAGCCTGTCTACAGTCCTGTCTACATAGACGATATGCAAAATCGAATAAAGTCGAGTTTGCACCTACAAGCATTCTTCCACCGTGCCTGCCTTTACAATGTGAATTAAAATCTGTGAACCTCCCCTTCAACCGTAGATTTTGTTTTTTCTTTTTTCTTTTGACGGTAAGTCGTGAGATCGTTTCAGGGGTAAAAGAGTTTATCCGACACCCTGGTAGCGCGCGTCTTTTAAGACCCAGACCCATTTTCGTATACACAACTTCGAAACGAAACGCACAATGAAAAAAAAATATACCTTACCAACGCGGGGCGCGAAAAGGGTATGTACCGTACTCGTACAGATATCCCTGCAGCGGAGGGGGGGTGGTTGATAAAGAACGGGTGATAAGGGGGATAAGAAAAGGGAACCCCACTTTACGCACGGAGCGCGCCGTACCTTGCATGCGAGCCCCTTGCGGGCATACGAAGTCAGATGTGGCTGTTCGCACGCGACCTCGACCTCCTTTTATTCTCGCAACACCCCCTGCTGAGCCGTCCGAGGGACCAGGGGAGAGCGAGAAAGGGTCCACCTCCATTCTGCTTGTTCTCGCTCCCCATTGGGGCCATACTATACGGTTGGGGCTGGCTGACTGCGGGCTGTCTTTTTTTCGGCTTCGCCGGGGGGGTCAGCTGCCCCGGCTGCGTGTATTCAGCTGCGTTGGGTGTATACGTTGTGTGTACGTTGCCTCCCCCCGCCGCTGATGTCAAGGCAACAGTGTGGGTGTAAGGGTGGGTGTGTATGTAAGAGTCTCGGGAGTGAGAATAGGGAGGTTTTTTTGTTGGGTGGTTTTTTTTTTTCGGGTCGTCGTTCCCGCGGTGCGCCTCGCTTCGGATCCCTACAGACGAAGGATATAGCCTCTCGGATATACCTGCACCTCGGGGTGGGCCCGGGCTTTATTTTTATTTTATATATTTGGGCGATAAGAGGTTTTTTAGGTTGTGGGGGGATTAACAGCTAATAGATAGGGGGCGATGAGGGTAAGCCATCGGTTTGTATCTATCTTATTACATGCATCGTTGAAACGCTGTTGGTACATCACGTCGTCCGTACCTATATAGGGTATGTTGGGAGGGATCTGGGGGGTTTTTGGGTTTTTATTCTATAAATGCTTGGGGTTGCGAGAAATCCTCTTCCGGAAAGTAACTTTCCATGTCGGCCGACGTAAAATGCCCTCTAGATATTTCTTGATGGAGATAGAGAGGTCATCAAACATTATGTCTTTATGCGTTACACCTTATACGTTACACTTTTTATGTTAAGCAACTATTGTCTCTGTGGCTCATGGTGGCTGATGGATCATGGGGGCGTTTTCCCACTTCCTACAACAATGCTCTATTCCGGTGGTCTATCTTAAGGGAAGGCACTTGGTGTTCATCCGTCTTTGGGTTCTACAAGTTCTCTCTCCGCGGGACTCCGATTCTGGCTAGAACCACCCCCATGTCGTCCGGTGCATCTAACCACGTGACTCACTTTAGATCCAAGTATACATGATATATGTAAATGTATGTATTAATACCTGCGCAAAGTTTAACAGCAGAAGTGTTGGATGAGATTTGATTATCAAACTTACGTAGTTGGTGAATGCTTTGTTAGATCATCTCTCGCTTAGGTAGGGCACGAAAATCGCAGTCCGTACGAGGCGCACATCGTCGACTTCTCTGAAGCGAATTTGCTCTTCCGACGGCAACGACAACGAATCGACATCCCCAAATCGCTGGAGCTGTCGACACAACCCCCTCTCAATTCCGCATTCCTCAACCGATTTGAGCAGCCCGACTACTCAAGATGACGACTCGTCCAACGGTTTCGATTCTCTCGGCGGATGGGAAAGCCACTGGCAAGACTCATCCCCTCCCGGCGGTCTTCAAATCACCTATCCGCCCTGATATCGTGCAGTACGCATTCAGATCTCTTATGGGTGTTGGCGCTGTTTGGGATATGGGATATGCTAATTGATGTAGGATGGTGCACACTGGAATGGCGAAGAACAAGAGACAAGCGTACGCCGTGAGTGAGAAAGCTGGTCATCAAACTTCCGCAGAATCATGGGGTACAGGTTAGTTATAGCACACAACGTTTAGCCCCGAAATTGGGCGATACAGCATCATTGCATTGATCGAGTATTTTTTTTTATCGAAGATAGTGGCTTATGAACTCTGATATCAGGTCGCGCCGTGGCACGTATTCCTCGTGTCTCCGGTGGGGGTACTCATCGTGCTGGCCAAGCGGCTTTCGGTAACCAGTGCCGATCTGGACGTATGTTCGCCCCTACGAAGGTGTGGAGAAAGTGGCATCAGAAGATCAACCTTGGTCAGAAGTGAGTTGCCTGTGACGCGGATATGGCGGTATTAATTGATCCCTGGACAACGCTAACTTAAGTTTACTCTCCAGGCGTTTCGCTACTACCTCTGCCTTGGCTGCCTCCTCTGTTCCGTCCCTCTTACTCGCCCGTGGTCACCAAATCTCCACCGTTTCCGAGGTCCCACTCGTCATCTCATCCACTACGTTCGCCGGATCTGAAGTTTCGAAGACACCAGCTGCGCTTAGTCTTTTGAAGACTATTGGCGCTGGCCCGGATATTGACAAAGTCCGCGCTTCACGTAAGCTTCGCGCCGGGAAAGGCAAGCTTAGAGGTCGGCGTCATCGTCAACGCCGTGGGCCGCTGATCGTTTACTCTCCTGACGAGGATGGTAAGGAGCTCGTACGTGCCTTCCGCAACATCCCTGGCGTCGAGACATCCTCCGTCTTTGCTCTCAATCTGCTCCAGCTTGCTCCTGGCGGTCATCTCGGACGCTTCATCATCTGGACTTCCTCAGCATTTGCAGCGCTCGATACGATATACGGCTCTACCACTAGACCATCTACCCTGAAGAAGGATTTCCTTCTTCCTTCAAATCTCGTTTCCAACGCCGACATTGGTCGTCTCATCAACTCCTCGGAAGTACAGGCTGTTGTTCGTCCAGCGAAGGGAGACTCGAAGACGAAGAGAGCTGGTGTGCAGAAGAAGAACCCGCTAAAGAACAAGCAGGTGTTGCTGAGATTGAATCCTTATGCTTCTGGTTTCTCGAAGGCGGGCTTGGGCCATAAGAAGCTAGGGGCCAGAAAGCCGGAGAGAGCAGGGGAGGTCTTCTCTAGGGTTCTAGAGGAGAATTAATTGGAGAGGCAATTGACGAAATATGGGCTTGTATTCTTTGAGTTAGCTAGTTACAGAATCGCAAAAGGGCCCTGGTCCTTCAAAGTGAGGCTTCTCGGTTGAGCATTCGATATCACTTGTGACGAATACGACACACTGCATGAACAAATAAATTTGCCGAACGCTGGCCATTATCTGCTAGCGTTTCATTGGGCACGGGAGTTGGTGCCGATCCGCCATAAAATTACCGGCCGAAGGAAAATGATCGACGGAGATCTAGACCGCACTAACGTTGTTGGGACTTTATCAACGCGCCCGTTGAGTCGGGTCGCTGATTGTCCTCACACGGAATATTCCGTCTACAACGTCCATGTATATTGTACGTAAGTAAACACGGTAGGCAACGTGTTATTGCAAGCGACGTCTTCCGCGTTAAGGAAACGGCTTAAATTGAATATCAATAGAATTTGCAGGCAGGAGCCTCGGTAGCAGGTGCTGCGGCGAGTGCTCGGGCCCCGTTGAATGCTGGATTGTTTAGAGTAGAGGAAAATTTTTTGGTTCTCCTTCTCACTTGCTTTTGAGATGAGCAGAGGATTTTCGGAATTTTCCATGCCCAACCGCGTTAACTTGCTTTTGGCCACTGCGACCCCGGCATGCTGTTCACACACCACTTCCTTTGGCAATGCGTTTTTACAGGTGGCTGAACCGAGGAAAAGGATGCGTTGCTCGGGATCACTAGTTCACCTTACGTCGTATGCAAGATTCGGCAGATCCCGAGGCGGAGTTTTCATGTGGTGTTGCTGGGGAGCCGCGGCGGAGGGAGGGTGTTGGAGATCAGCCAACTGCCAGCCTGTCGGCATATTTTGCTGTTGGGACTTCGACCCATTTCGCCGGTATATCGCAGAGGGTTGACTGGCGAGCACTCGGCCTTTGGCCACAAAGCCTCTCGTGTGCTGAGCATGTGAGAGAGCTCCGGCCAGAGATCGAACCCACCAACATTTGTAACGCGGGGAGCAATCGGGACTTTAATTAGCATGGTTTTTAGCGTAGCTTAGCGTAGTTTAATTTACCTGTCGCGAGCAGCCATGCTTCCTACTTTACCTGGCGACCTCAGAGCGAATCCTTGAACACGGTGCAACAAATGCTACGTATGGTACTTACGCAGTGACAGCAGAATCATGTAGGTAGCACAATGTCGTCCTCGGCTCATTTTCCGGTGGCTTGGAACGGTGCAGATGTCAACCAGTCTGAGTCAGTTTGAAATACCGGGGCCGAAGCGCACAGCTCGGGTATCAGGCATAGCTGGTCTGGGGTAAGGACTCGAGCAACGGCTTTCCCGCATCTTCGGCGTACCCTTCGGCACTTCCTGGTTACTTATACTGGGTAACTGGATCGATGATGTCTGCCCTTCCGTCCTTTCTCCCCTACAGCCTGCGCCCCTGCACGATGCGCCAGGACTGAAACGCATTTCAACACGCTGTTGCTGGTACCGTCTCCGCTTGGGCCACTTCCACCAACCTGCTGCCTCATCAGTTGCAGACTCCTCCACTCCCCCGCTCCGCCGGAGATAAAATAGGTAAAATGCTGGCAACCTGATTTGATTGCTTCGTTCCTACTTGTTCCTCACGCTTTTCTTAGCCTGCACCCCTCCGCCTCCACCTCCGCCTCAAAGGAGCAATTTGCTACACTACCGCGCAACATATTACCTACCAGACCACAGCTCGGAGATGAGGAGGTTCTCACGTTGGAGTTCGCTGTTCCAGGGCCCTGCAACTGTCGACTGATATGCGCGCTTCTCCACGGCGGTCCGCTTCTCCACGGCTCTTTATTCTAGTTTGTCCATTCGCCGACCACCTTTATTCTCATATTTTCACAATCATTGCTGGGATTCCACCTGCCTGCTACAGGGAGGCTGTCAAATAGGCCTGGTCGCGAAAACTGAGGACCGGCAGACGGACTTGGTCAAACGACTTTATTTCGGGTACCTGTTTGACAACCGCCCTTGTCTCTGCCGAACCTTACACGAGTGGTTGTGGGTTCTCAAGAGAGTGAATTTCTCTTGTTCATAACATTTTAGGATCGAGGCCCTGAGGTGTCAGAATCGACATCTAAGCCACGCTGACGTTACATCCCGCGTCTTAACCTCATGTACCACCAACGCTAGCGATATTGTCAAACCAGTCTATTATAACCCGAGCTGTCTGCGGCGAACGGTTATATAGATTTAAAGATCACTTCGTACGGCAGCTGTCATCTATTCTTGTGGAAAGGCGGATGTGTTAGAGCCACGTCAGATACAAACACTACCTTCTTTGAGCACGCGGGGTCATGATAAGTCCATGAATCGCCGTTATTCGTACGAATTCGATCCACCAAAAGGCTCAGATACATTGGGGATGATGCGATCAGGTGATCGTCGTTCTGCCGAGTGGACAAGTGGTGGTCAAGAAGGGCGGCTGCCAAGTTTCGATCCTCGTGGCGGGGCCTTGTACTCTATCGACCCCGATTCGAGGTTGCAACCGGTACACCTAGGGAGTGATGGGTCGCCTACACGGGGATACCCACCTTTTGGGGGAGCTTCTGATGGCAGTAGGCCACAGCTTCCATCTGTCAGTGATATCCTGAAGACGAGTCCACAATCTCAACATTCATACCACCGACCGACTTCAGCTCATAGGGTTACTATGGAGCCCTTTGAGGGAAACCCCAAGTCATCGCCTCTGCTCCCTGGTGTGGCTCCGGAAGAGATAAACAGACCTCATACATCCCTTTCATCCAATATCTCCGCACCGTCTAGCACGCCTTGCCAGCTCGAGAGTCTGAGCGACAGGCTGGGTAATGAGATGCCAAAAGGGACTTCTACAAGTCGACAGCATACAATCGGAACCGATGTAGAAGGCCCATTTCGACGACACCGTTTAAGTAGTCTTGGCGAAGGCAATCCCTCATCCCACCCTGATGGGCACCAGCTACTGGTTTCAACGCAGCACCCGCTTCGGCAGTATTCTACTGAGGGGTCTGGGGGCGAGTCCGCTACATTAATGGCTGCAGTTGAACCGTCGCACCCTTCTACAATGGAAGAAGGCCAAGGACGGGGTAGCCTAACCACTCACAGGGTCTTGTCTAGCGACATCCGCGGTGCCTATGAAAGGTTGGGCCATAAAAGCACGGTTACTTTAAACTACCCTCGCTCCGGAAGGGAGCCCGAAAGGGGTCACCATTCGGTCAGCGCTTACACTACGACACCTAGGGCAGCCTACCGTTCGAGCCAGCGCCATGAGCTTACCGGACAGCAGAGATTTCCGCAACCTAGGGAAGGGTTCGGTGCGCAGAGATGTACAATGACCACCAGCGTGCTTAACAATGGCGGCCCCTCAGTCCATACACCGGTCGAAGACAAGCTTTCGTCACTGATATGGGACGGAAATCGCTTCCTCCCAAGGCTAGTAAGAACAGAAACCATACCAGGAAAGGGTCTGTGTTACTTCTATGACGACGGTAGTCACTGCAAGGCCAAGATCGATGGGGAGGATGTCAACCCTAGCTGGGGAGTCACCAAGGCCGGGAAGCCACGAAAGCGGCTTGCTGTCGCTTGTATTACGTGCCGGGAGAAGAAGATCAAATGTGATCCTGACTATCCTAAGTGTAAACAATGCGTGAAGTTCGATCGAGTTTGCATGTTTAAGAATGCGCAAGTCCCTCCCTGTTCGAACCGCCTATTAGGAATAACCTAATTGATCTCCTTATAGAGCTCGAGCAGCCCAGATATTGAAGGAAACTCTTGTAAACGGTGATAACGACAGGGACACTGGGGAAGCTCCCCAATCGTTTCAAGTATCACACTCGGGACAACGTATTGAGCCTCGAGTAGGCCACAACATCGCCTTGGAAGATTCGCCTACCGGAGTGGAGTTGGAACTGTCGAAGAAACGAAAGCCTATCTCGAAGTTTGATAGTAGAGAATCCTTCGCCAATGGTTACAATCAATTGTTTATAGAAGGAGGCCTAGGCCAACCAACAAAAAGGCGGCGGGCAGCCTCACCAGCGACTGTGCTGAAGATGCTCAGCGGAGCGCTTAGGTCGGGTAGTCCGTCAGGTGAGTTCGATTGGGAGATTGACCCATATGAGGCGTACCCAAGGCTCGTGGATCGTTTGATGGATCTATATTTCAAGCATATAAACACGACGCTATACTGCATGTTTCCTCAGAAGCCTTTCCGGGAATGGCTGAAATCTGGGGAGAAATCTCCAGATGACCGTATGTTAATCTACTCGATGCTTACATTAGCGTCAAGATTCTCCACCGACCCGGATAGGAAGACGCTTGCCAAGAATCTCGAAACGACAACTCAATATGCCATTGGACACCGGCATGGGAAATTCAGCCTACAATTAATTCAAAGCCGACTCGCGTTTTCGCTTTATTGCTTCGCCGCAAACAACTCGAACGATGCCTACGAGTACAGTGGAGCGGGAATGAGGGCTGCACTGGCCATGAGACTCAATATTGACGATGGAGCAGGCGACCTTCCAGATGATGAGACCTTTGAATATGGACTAAACCGCTATGCGATTGCGGAATGTCGGCGAAGGACTTTTTGGTCTTGCTATATGTTAGATGTGAGTCAATATCTTGGAAGGTTACCTCTGTCCCCTCAGCTCACCAACCTTGCCCACAGCGATTCAGCGGTTTCAGCTCTGGACGCGCTGGACTTTTTAGCAATGATGACATCTTTGTTCGGCTGCCGTGCCACGACAGGCTCTTCGACGATCAAGTGGAAGTTTCCAATCCCTTTTTTGATAAGACAACGGCGCACAACACAGACGTCCCCCAACTCGGTCGAGAGCACATGAATTTAGGCCCAATGGCATTTTTAGTGAACATATCTTTCATCTGGGGAGATGTTCTTGCGGAAACGTATCGGGCTTCACATCGTCTGAACGGAGCATGCGCAGCGACCTACGAGGCATTCCACTCGAAAACTCAATGCCGATTGTCTCGGTGGTTAGCTGAACTGCCCCCGGATCTAGTATATACAGAGGAGAACATGAGCCTAAGCTCTAAATCGGGCCACCTTGGGGCTTTCTTGACGATGCATTCGCTTTACCATGCAACAGGGATGAAACTGAACCGCTATGTGCGATCGGACCTCTTGTCACGCGAACGGATCATAGAGAATCTTAGACACCTGGATAAACATGCTCGAGAACAGCTCCAGATGATGATATGTTTGAGGCGAGGGCTTCAGCTCGAAGAACCACTTGAAGAACCGCTTGGAACCCCGTTTACCGGTTACGCAATTTCTTCCGCATGCGATATCCTAAGCGCGAAGGTTCCGAGGGACAAATATTCAGAGATCCTGGGCCTCTTGTCGCGGGGATTGTCGGTGCTTGAGAGCCTGCAGGGTCATTGGCACACTTGCAAGAAACATAAAACATGGATATCGAGACGGATAGAGAAACTAGAGGCCAATCACCTCATCGGCCACAAAGATGCCGAAGACGTTAGCGACTCGCGATCGCCAATCACAATCGAATGCTCTCCTCAGCCGATGGAGGTTCCGGTTTGCGCTGTCGATGATATAGCTTATTCTGTCGACCAAGATATCTACCGCGAAGCAATTATAAGACAACCACATGCCGAAAACAACTATGATGAATCTAGGAGGTCTTCGATAAACCAGGAAGTACCCTCTCCATCTCCGGTATTGATGGAACCAGGCAGTGAGAAGAAATCGGAAGAAAGTAGCCGAGAGACTGATAACCTGTTCAAGCCACTTCTCCTGACGCCCTAGTCGGTTCTTGTTCAAACGGGTCTTTTTTACATAAGTTCTATTTTGTTAGGGTTCGGTTAGGGATCCCCCAAGGGCGCTAGGTTTCTAAAGGACTTTTCTTTATAGGTAACCGAGTCTTAAAGGAGCATATTTGGGAGCTATATAGATAGGATGGTACGTAAGGGTGTTGAGCTTATAGATGTCGCAAGTTTGCGGCAGATCTGGTTTGGCATTGCGATTGGGCTGGGCCTTTCTGTCCCAAATACAAGCTCGTAACAGACCTCTGCTAGAGCACGCGGAGGTTTCATCTCCACATCACGTGATAGGCTTTGAAACATATTCCCCCGGTTAAGAGATAAGATAATTGAACATGCGGGATATTGTATAATTGTGTCTGATGGACTTGACCCAACGAATTGCGGTGTGAGCTTAGGGGGTTCTGCATTTGGTGTGGGCTCGGGTTCGCGAACTAGGCCCAAGTCACCTACACCCCCCAAACATGGGAGGGCTCACATTTAGGACTCCAGGAAGGGATGGCGAACCACCATTGGATACACCACGCATGTCACCAGAGGTCTACATCAAGCTGCGGGAGAAATACCTCGACCTGCTCTCCACTAGATTCTACCAACTAGCGATTTGCCCTATCGAATCGCCCGAAAAAAAATCCTATGGCGATATAGACATTTTGGTGGAAGGACCACGCTACCCCTTCGAGGTCCAGGACCTAGCCGGTGCATTGGAGGCACAGAGGTACAGTCATGAGACTGCAGGTCCGACAACCAACTTTGCTATTCCAGATACGGAGCGGGAAGGTGAGGAGGATGTGGTCGTATATAGACAACTCGACGTGCATGTTTGCAGGCCAGGCACGCTGGATTGGGAGGTTTTCACGAAATCCCACGGGGACATGTGGAACATATTAGGCTCTATGGGCCGGTTCTACGGTGTTACGGTCAATGACAGAGGCTGCCACCTTCGAATCCCTGAGATCGAGCCCGTGGACAGGAAACACTCACTCCTTCACCTAACAAGCGATCCCGCGGAGGCCCTAGCCCTATTCGGTCTAGACGTCGATAGCTACCAGAGGGGGTTCCAGACCGTTGACGAGATGTTCGACTACATATCCAGCACTCGGTTCTTCCGCCACGGCGCCTTCGAGAACACAGAGGAGAAGCGCCGCGACCGGCAACGCATGTCTCAACGTCCGGTATTCAGGCGCTGGGTCACGGAGTACCTCCCCAAGCATACCGACATGCCCATACGGAACCCGGAGCTCACGAGGGACGACATCTTGGAGGAATCACTAGACAAGTTCCAGAAACGCCCCGAGTACGACGCGAAGCTAGCAGAATGGAAGGCCAAGGCCGCGGAGGGAAACCTCTGGAAGAGAATCGCCGCCGCAATCCCACTAGAAGGCGACAAGCTGAACCTCGTGATCCGAGGCCTTCGGAGGAAGTTCAACGGCGCAGCAGTCCTTGACGGCGAAGGCGACGAGGCCGCGGAACCTGGACCGGATCTCCAATTTAGACTCCCCGGCGGCGAGCTGGACGAGGATAGGCTCGTGGAGTGGGTGAAGGAGAATTGGGAACACGTCAAGATTGAGGAACGGCAGAGGGTTAAGAAGGGGAAGGCGGAGAGGAAGGCGGCTAGGGAGGCGGGCGGTGTAGCGTCTGAGGCTTGAACTGCGAATTGGAGGTTATTTTTTTCCCGGTGGAGGGAAGGGGGTCCTGCTAGGGTTGTGGTATGGTTTTGGAGTCCGACTGGTGGACTAAGGTCAGGGAACCATACTAGGAATTGGGCGTTCCCGGCATGTTTTTTGGGCTTCATTATTAGTCTAGAGGTTGCCTATTGAGAACGCTAAACATCCCTCTGGTAGAGGCTGGGTGGGGTCCTCTTGAACGTGAACAAGAAGCCGAATGCATGGAGGGATCGGAACTTCCCTGGCTGCTTCTCGAGTCTAGTCTGCTGCCTACCCCCTCTATACCTATCTATCATTGAGTGAGGGCTCGATTTCATCCACCACCAATATGAAAAAAATGCAAAGAGAAACTACTCTTAACAATGTTCACTCGCATCTAATTCATAGTTTCCATCGGCATGCACCCATTGAATTTTCTCTCCAAGTCTCACCCACATGAATCAATCCTCCATCCTTCGCTCCAGAAGCTTCTCCAGGCAACAACCAAAAAAAAAAAACCAGAGGAGCTGAGTCAAGTATTGCTTTTTCCTGCCTTTTTCCTCTTTTGAACTCTGTTTTTGGGGGCCAAGATGAAGAGTGCAGCGTAAAAGAAGCCAACTACAAGGTTAGAGATGCTGGGAGTGACGAACAGAAATGATGATCCTTTATACTCTTTTCGCCCCTTACATGCGTTTGTTGATCGCGAAATGCTCGATCGGAGAATGACGGGCGGTTATGCAAGATATTCAAACCAAAAAAAGCAAAGAGGGTAATTTTCTTTCTTTTTCCGTTGTTTTTTTCTTTTTTTTTTTTCCCTGCTTGGTGCGGATCACAACATCCACGTCAACTCATTCAACCTCTCTTCCACTGGAAAAACCTCCCTCGCATATTCTTCGATTCCACGATAACCTGGCCATAGCTGCAATGCCTCATCGGGTGCTATAAGATCTGGGCCGAAATAGGGAGCCTGATAGTGTCCGAAAAGTTCCTCGATCTTTTCTAATTGCTCGCGGTAGCCTGCAGGGACGGACACCTTGATCTCGATGGGTCCACGTACGTATTTGACTGGCCGGCCAACGCCACGCTGAAAGGCTGCACATGCTTGACGGGGGGTGAGCATTTCAAAGGCCAAGGCGATGCTGGTTTTTCCCAAAAGGGTCAGCCGTTTCTACTTTTTCCTTGCCTCTCCGTGTACTTTTGCGGGGAGGCGAAGTGAAGAGGGGAACCTCATGTCGTACATACCGATGTCCTGCCCACTTCCGTGGCCCATCCTTGAAAATCTGCAACACCGCAGGCCCCACATCATGCTCAGCATCCAGCCATGGTAGAGGGAGATTCGGATGGAACGGGGCTTTCCACTCGAAACTCCCGTCTTTCTTTAGTTCCATGCAAAACAGCGGATATGGCAGTGAGGTGAAATTGTTATTGTAAATGCCGGCATAGACAAATGTAGCGGGCAGACCAATCTGCCGGACGTAATTCTCGATAGTGAACTTCGCCGACCATAGCGGAGGTGCTGGCCAGCCCTTACCATAGATCGAATGATCGGGCATGGACGAGTAGATGTAATGCTGAATCCCTGCCTTCCTGGCCGCATCTGCTAATGCTCGTCCTATCGCCACCTCATCCCCCCAGAACGTCGTGTTGATGAAAGCCAATTGGGCTCCAATAAAGAGCCGCGAGATGAGCCCCCCATCCTCCAACGATCCCACAACCAGCGTGACATTTTCCAGAGCGTCTAATTCCTGTGCCACCAGAGAGTCCTTCGACCGTAGCTGCGCCCTCACATGATAGCCCACGGCAGAAGCCACGCGCGCCACACTTGCGGCCTGGCGACCGCATGAATTGACGACGACAATGGTCTTGTTGGGAGAGGGCATTGAAGATGGGGAATTTTTCGCCTGGAAGAGCAAGACAGACAAGAATGAGCGGGGTGTAATTTCTCAGGCAAACCTAAGGTAAAAAAAATAAATAGAGGCGGCGGCTACCCTAGGTCCACGGTGGGCACCTGGGGGGTGGAGGCACCGAATGCACGGACAGCGGATGATGATTTGCAGATAGTGGTCAAGCTTCGCAGTGTATGGCTGCGTTAGACGCTAAATGTGACCGCCCGGAAGGTCAGCCGACAATTAAGCTTCAGACCCGGCGACATGCACCTGGATCAGATTCAAAACCAAGACGGACAACGGGAATGCAGCCTGAGACACAACGAAACGGGAACGACAACGAACTAGGGGGGAGGGAGGTTTCGGCGCGGAGAGGAGAGAGGAACAGACGGGGAATTTCAGCGGCACCAAGCACGCAAGGCACACAGGTACGCAGCACGCAGGCACGCAGAAACGAGCATACACAGCTGGATCAATCGGACAGGCCGGAAGCCAGAAGGTCGGAGATGGTACAGGCGAGCAGGTCGGCAGGCCAACAGCAATTTCTTTGTACGACGCAGATACGGCTCCGAGAGCGATAACGCGGGCCGATGTTGAGTAACGACGCCATAGGATCCACTCCCGAAGGAGAACGGTTTGCAGCAAGACGCCTCTGCCAAGAACAGACGGATAAAAAGAGGGCAGCAATGAGAACGAGGAAAATGGCTGACGGGGGTAGAGGATTGAACGAACTAAGAACGCGGTGCGACCAACCAAAGCCTCTTGTCTACCTTTTGCTTTGGTTGAGGAGATGGGGCGGAAGACGAAAGGGACGTCGGACTGAACGCACGTTTTTGACGACCACGAGGTAGGTTGCGTGCGTACGTTGTGCCCACGACGACATCACTTTACGTAACCCGTAACCCTCTCGCACTCATTCACACGCCCGATTCGAGCTTAGCAATATTTCCGCGGGGCGTAGGCCATGCCAAAAGGGAAGGGGAATTTTTGCGCGAAGCATCCCCGACCAGGTCAGATCACACGCAGCGTTGACGTTTTGCTGGACGGCCATGTTGTTGTGTTGGTGGCTGCTGTTGGGAGCGGTCGTTGCTTCTGTTTCTCTGGGACAGACAACCAAAAGTCGCACTAGGCGTGCCGTACGGCTCGTCACGGCGGAGCAAGTATTCAATTGGAATCAAATTAAAGCAATCAGCGCGATGGATGGGGAACCGCCTGGCTCAACAGGCTGGCTTGTCATCGTCGGGTTTTCACGTGAGGCTGATCATATTCTGACGTCTGGTGGGAAATGCCTATTGGCCGTGTGTAGTTCCCCCGGATGCCATCCTGATTCAACGTTCCCATTATCACTGGCGAGCATTTTCCAAAAAAAGATCGGATGAAAAAATAAGCCTTTAGATATTTATGAACCGCAAAGCTACTTGGAAAGTCTAGAATAACTGTTTTTTTTTATCGGAAACTTCAAGTTGGTATTCTGCCTGGATTAGTGCCCACTACCGGATATAAGCCCCCCGAACGATTCTCTATGCCTTCTGATATGTACTTCCCGTGGCCAGCCACGAGTACCACGACCTTACGAGACCTGTTCGACGTCCGAGCAAACCATAGGCGAACCTCGACCTGATTCTACCACAGGAGCCCCAGCAATCTCCCATACTTCGGAAATTTGTCCGGTTTCCTCCTCTTCACGTCTTCTGAGAGCGCCTGCGACGAGCAGCTCAATTGTGTGGAGATGTGCCCCCGACTTCCGAAGGAGCGAAACATTTTCGACAGATCCAGCTTTGGCGGCCAGAAATAGTGGAGTTCGTCCGTCGCGATTACGGAGATGGACTGACGCACCTTGTAAGAGAAACTCGTGCAGGACGTCTATATTGGGACCCGTGGCGGCCAGATGCTGGAGGACACGTTAACAATGTCGTGCCCAAAATGTATTCCTCGAGTAGGATTGAGGAAATAAATATGGTGATATATGCAAACACACGCACACGCCGTCCCAAAGGTCCGAAAAAAAGAAACAATTAGGCGAGAGAACAATAAACATCCGGTATAGTGCAATTTGGGAATAAGCTATACGAGCTCAGTTAGGCTACTCACAAGGGGTGTGTTGCCTGAATAGTCAGCTTCGTTCAGCAGCCAGTCTCTCTCGCCTCTCATGACCTCTTTTACTCCCTCCAGGTCTCCCTTTGCAATGGCGTACCCTAGGGCAGCAAGGCTTGCCAATTTGGGCGTTAGCTGCCCGTTTGGATGGGTAAACAGAGTCTGGGAGGATTCCGTTAATTCGCCACGCAATGAGACAGTCATCCGTCTCGTGACGTCCTCATAGGACAAATCAGGAAGAGCGAGTAGATAAGATAATTTTGTCAGGGCCGCTGTAATTAATCAGCAAAAGCGCAAATAAAAGGACGAGTTCGAAGCATATATAAACCTTCAGAAGTCATATCGTGACCAAAAACTACCCCTGCTCTACCCAGTGCTGTTGCCGGAGCATAAAGCGGGCTCACGCTGCCGACCATGCCTGAGCAAACCATTAGCCTTGGTCAAGGTAATTATGAAGCCACATCTTACATTGAGTGACGTTTACGACGACGATTCCTCTCCTAATGGCATCTTGAATCACCTTGGTCATTGCTCCGTCTGAACCTCCAGGTGCGTTCCCAGCTCCAAAAGTTTCCAGTACTAATCCACGCAGCCCCTCAACTCTTAAAACCCCATCAACCATCTCTGGTTTGATGCCTGGAAAAATACGTAGACATGCGACGTGAGCAGTGTCTAGGTTAGTTTGGATGGTGAAAGGATTAATGTGGGTTGGGCGGTATATGAGGGGCCAAGAGACATCTGTTCTGATAGAAGTAATAGTAGCTAGTGGTGGGTGATTCGGTGACGCGAATGCACCGAAATCGCTTGAAGAAATCTTCGTAGCTCTATTGCCGCGGAACAGCTTGTAGTTGAAGAACAGACATACTTCGGGAATCATAAAATGGCCTGCAATAACTAATGAGCCTAGAAGATTGTCTGTGGCATCGTTTTGTAGTTCAAGCATGGGAGACTAGTATTGAGTTAGCAAAACTCCGGCCATTTAAGTCGAGGGGGTGGGCCGAAGGCTCTGCCAAGTCGACGGTTGGCCTGGAGTGCGTCTCCTTTCTCCCAAGATAATAAAATAGGTTTTCCCACCTGCGAGCCTCTGTGGTTTGATACGTCAGGCTAGGATCATAAACCTAGGGGGGAGCTGCACTTACGTTAAGATTACCGGTTTCCCCAAATTCTGTAGCATGAAGCTCAATGCAGAGCACGTGTATGCTAGACTATCTGTTCCGTGCAAGATGATGAAAGCGTCAAAAAGCTGATAGTTATGAGAGATAGTTTTTGCTATTTGAGCCCAGCCCTTTGCATCAATCGAGCTGCTATCCAGTAGTTCTTTGAATTCAAAGACCGAATAGCGAACCTGACGCTCGTATCCACTTAATGGAGTACGCAAGCTCTTTAGGCGCTTGATCGTTCCAGCATCATCCACTACGACGTCTAGCGGGTCAGGGTCTGAGCCATCATTGAAAGATGGTCTCGGGGACATTCCAGCATCAAGGAATCCTCTTGCCTGTATGTATGTTAGTTTGAATATTGGACGATAGGCGCTGTTGTAGTTATGAAAGATCAACTGAACATAGTCTCATTCAAGATTCATTATCACGCTGTACTAGGTTCGCTTGTTGATGACATACCGGAACAAACCCATCCTCGGACCGTCTCATACAGATTGTTCCTCCTACCAGGGTGAGTTGACCAATTCACCACAAATCGCAAGATTCGGAGAAGATTTACCAGTCATCACTACAAGCACTCTCGATTCCGGAGCCTTTGAAGGAGTTTGGGTTCCACCCAATTCGTAGCTGCGCATCTTGATCTCGCGATGTGTCGATACTTGGTTGGGGGGTGTCTTAGTGTCTCTCGGATGTGCGAACAGGACGAAAACTGTTCGACCGGCGCGGACAGCTTTATAAGACCATGCCCCGGAACCCCAAACGGACAGATAATTACAGTGGGAAGAGCTAGGGTAGTGTTCCCGTCAACTCTCTAGTTCATACAGGTGAGTTCATGGTCAGGATCAGAACTTTGCAATGACACCACGAAACTCAACGACTGGTGCAAAAACCCAGCAGGTGATTGCTGGGTGGGACCGGCTTGAGCTTGTACTTATACTACTGCAAGCCCCGACAACAAGCGGCCTTAATAACAATGGATTTCCAGTGTGTTGGTCAGCCGTGTTCCCGGAAAAACGACTAGGCTATTATCTTAGAGTGAACCAATTATCCCCGGAGATGGAATATTTTCTTGGCGTTCATCACCATAATTCGGGTGACCTTTATGGGGTAAAAATGATGTCGCCGGCCGTAATTTTTCCGAGGCCAGGTCCTTGAACACTTCTAGAAGTGGGACTTCGGGACCCTCCCCGGTTATATAAAGCGACTATCGGCATAAGGCGGATATTTGCTTTTCTTCTGCCAGGTGTTCACGTAGCCTCTGAAGACTTAACTTCTCTCCCATTCAATCCCTCTCTCCCCGTCCTTCGTGTCTTTCATGCTGGTGTACTCCATAGCTAGCCCGCTTAAAACCACGCACCACGATAATACGTATATATAGACACCTTAAAGTAATGTAACAATTAGACGTCGAAGAATATGAAGGAGTGGTGGAACTAGATCACCATGCGAACTCAGAACAGTTTATGGTTCAACTCTGCAGTTATAGATATCACAGGACGTCACTTGATCCGCAATCCAAAATATTAAATGTAAATCCATAATCCTTTTCCATCCTCCAAAAGATCTTTAACTATAAAGACCCACACATGATTTGCGCTATTAGAACACCTCTGAAAGTGCGTGAAGACCTATGGGAGTCGTGCGATTGGGTTGTCCGGCTAAGGAATTCTTGGGGGGGTGTCACTTAACTAGACATAGTTAAGAGTTCAAAGTGTGGGCCCCCGTACATCAACTTGTAGCCATCGCTGCATACTCCCAATATTTCTTCCACTTCATCTAGGTTTTTCTTAGCCCAAAAGCTGTTGACCCCTTTCACGAACCGGTGACTGGCCGCTTCTATCTCATCGTCTTCTACTGCGGCAAAGCACAGCCGGTAATACTCAAATCCTTTACTCTTAGAGATTTCTGGCGTCGGAGAGAATATTGTACCGGGAGCAACGAGCACAAGGTATGGTTTCGTTGTCAGATGCACCCATAGAGCTTGACTGAGCTTGGGGGGTTCGACCTTGCCGTGGAGAGGATGAGTCCCCAAATATATTTTGATCCATACAAACATCCCTCCTCTCGGCCAGACGAAATTATACATTTGCAATCTATCGATAATACTCCAGGGCTCCGTTGTCGTGTACCCTTTGCTGCCTAGGCCTTTTGACGTCAGCATATACTTTCCATCCTCGAGCACCCTACACATCGTCTGCATCCTCCTTTCGTAGGCGCCGCGGAGGCCAGCGAGCCACCTAACCCAGCCCTCAACAGCCCAACCCTTACCGTCCTTTCTTCCACCCCGGCCGCCATCACATAAATTGTGAGGACCAATGAGATGCTCAGCAACGATAGACTGAACAAAGCCGCTCGGCTGCTGAGTAGCGACTTCCGTGAAGCGGAGAATACGCTCTATCAAAGCGGGTTGAGCAGTGATCCAGCCCAGCCGACAACCGGGAGAAATCGTCTTTGAGAATGTATCCAGTCTCACGACTCGGCCGTCGGTGTCAATGGAAATATAGCTCGGCATCAAAGAGTCTAAGAAGTCAAATCCGGATGAACCTTTTGCCCCTGTGATATCTGAAGGTGACTTTGGGAAATATCGCTGAGCTATGTCAGGGCCAATTACAGAGGGGAACTGCATGTACCAGTATGGTTCGTCCTCTATGATGATAACATCATACTCCTTACAAAGTTCATACAATTCTGTACGCCTTGGTAAGGATAAAGTGCTGCTCGTGGGGTTTTGCCCAATGCTTTTCGTCATGTGTTAGCTGTGTTTGCGGATCCGTAATGGTTTGAACCTACGTAACAGTATACATTAAATGTGGACGTTTGCCCCTGCTCTCATCCCAGTTTCTAAGGGTATCTCTAAGGCCGCCCAATCCTGACGCTCTCATACCCTCGTCATCCATTCCGACAGGCACCACCTGCAGCCCTCTTGGTTGTACGCACTGGACAGCGTTCATGTAGCAGAATTCTTCCACCAGTATACCCTCTCGTTCGTGAACCGGCTGTTTCTCCGCAGACCATTCATTTGAGAAAGTTTCGATGGCTTTGTTGAATCCATCCGTTGAGCCACATGTCAAGACAATTTCAGGGCCGTCTGCGTAAGGTACATTGGGGTGCATATTCTCGCGTGTGATTTGGCGAAGGAAATCGTACAGTGGTGGATAGCCTTGAGCAGTGCCATACTGAAGTGCAGTCTTCAAATCGATCTCGTGCAATCTATTCGACGTTCCTGAAGACTTGGGAACCAGTAGGTGTGCAGTGGTTGCACGTTGCTCAGTCAGCAATGTAGAGGACACGCCGCGTGGCACGCCCCCCAATGGTCCGTTTGGTCGATTTGGTGTGGGTTTAAATCGCTCTGGAGGCACTAACGACGCCTCTAATGTTGTATAAGGAAAAAACTCGGCGTTCGGAAGACCTACTTATGTCAATAGTAGATTTTAGACTCCGGTGTTTTGAGTTTTACCCCCAGCTAGATTCGCGATGCCCGGAATGGCAAAGTACCGGTAGAACTCTTTAACCCTGCTCTCATGCCTTGCCTTCGCCGTTCGAGAAAAATGATGCGAAAGATCCAATGGTGCTGGGCGCTGGTCGATCGCGGATGTATGCATATTCGATGTTAAAGCACGAATTAATGAGTCCAAGGGCTTTCTCCGCAGTTCGGTTTTTATCCTTATCAAGACAGGGATACACATTCTACACACAGCCAATCGGCGCTCTTCACGCAAGCACTGGTTACCCTCAGCCCTATCCCACCTAACCAACAAAGCATAGCTTCTTCGGTGAACCGGACAAAGTCCGCATTCACTTTCCAGCGCAGCGATCCGTACCGCCGAAGGATTTAGTTTGTCCGAGCTCGGTATATACTGCCTTCCTTCTCGTCTTTATCGGGACGCGGCAATACTGAGATATTGAGAGATCGAAAGGATTCGGTAATGTTATGGAGGTCATGGATCTAGAGCGTGATATTGCGACGCAATCTATCGATACTCCTACACCAGACTCTCATGATAGCCTATTCTCCTCACGTCGGTATCTGCCGCTGCTCTGCTATATAAAACGAGTCTCTACAGCAGCCATTACATGGATTAATGGTCCCGAGCCACCACGGATCCAGAGGATCAATTCGTTCTTCCCTCGAATACAAACACTGCCATTTCGGTTTCTGGATAGACACCTTCCGAAGGGAAAACAGAAACTCGGGTTGTTATTGGGCTTTTATTTTGTCTGGCTTCTGGCTTTTGTTTTAGTTCTTCGTCGTTCAGCGATCGCAACTCAAATTGAGGGGTACGGCAAGGCTCAACGGATATCTTGCACAGCTAGCTACTGGTAAGCTCACCCTCTGTCCCATATCTGTAAGCTTTGCTGACATCAGTAGGGCTTCTGGTAATGGTTGTGGGCTGGATGGGAACAACTGCCGGCCTTTTGACAACAGCACATTTGCCTTCAACTGTCCTGCCAATTGTGAAGGTGTAAAGGTTCTTAACCCACATGCGGTGGGTTCGCAGGAGATAATATATCAACCTCTTGTTATCGGTGGTCCACGGGAGGGTGGAAATGGCCTAGCCAGAGATCCGATTTACCGTGGCGATTCGTTTTTGTGCGCGGCTGCACTGCATGCGGGGGTGATCAATAATGAGAAGGGTGGTTGTGGGGTAGTTGCGCTGGTGGGCCAAAAGGACAATTTCCCCAGCACTTTTCGGAACGGTATCCAGAGTGTCGGTTTCGATTCGAGCTTTCCTCTATCCTTTTCCTTCGTGTCTGTCCCATCAACTGAATGCAATGACCTCCGGTGGCCTCTGCTAGCGGTCTCAGTAATCTTCACTTCGATTCTATCTATTTTCACAATATCACCAGCCATATTTTTCGGATCGATTTTTCCAGCTATCTTCTTCCACGTCGGGCTTGTTTCGGACCCCCCCAATCTATCGAGCTATTACTCTATCATTTCGGTCATCATCGGACGGTTCCTACCTGCAGCCTTCGCAGCATTCGTCATTTACCAGTATTGCGTCCACCCGCAGTTAGAGGGCTTGGTGGCTCAATACGAGAAGACAATACTTTGGTTGGGAGGCTGCTGGATTGGAGCATTAACGAATTATACCTTCGACTTCATACCAATACAACGCCTCACACCCCATGACCTTGACCAACAACCCGGCGCCAAGGTTGCTCTTTCTATTATCGCCGTCATCCTTATCCTCATTGCCTTTGGCCAGGTCTGGTACCTCCGCCTCGAAGGTCGCCTCCCAAAGCTTTTGGCACTCTATCTATTGTTTGGGATAACTCTAGCCTTTTTTATTGCCATACCAGGTCTCCGTCTCCGCATACACCACTATGTACTAGCCCTGCTTCTCCTGCCCGGAACTGCAATCCAAACTCGCCCGTCCTTGCTCTACCAGGGGATCTTAGTCGGACTATTCATCAACGGAATTGCCCGCTGGGGTTTCGATAGCATCCTTCAAACCCCTGCTGCGCTGCTGGGAGATGGGCAATATAACTCTGTACTTCCGGTTGTTGTCCTTACCCAAGCTAAAACAAACAACATTACCTTTTCATGGATTCCGCTGCCGGAGCCTTTTGATGGCCTGAGCGTGCTGGTTAATGATGTGGAGAGGTTTCGCGGCTATAGAAGTGACGGCCTGGATGAGTTTACTTGGGAGCGACCTGTTAACGAAAACTTGCCGTATTACTTTAGATTCGGGTACGTGCAAGGGAGTAATTCGGCCGACTACACTAAGGCTGGGGTCTGGGATAGTGATGGGAATTGGACGCATATGGAAGCTGGCCCCAGCATGGAATTTTATGAGCATGCTTTTTAACAGCCTGGATTTGCTTTCATAGGGTGTCGGAGCCATGTTGGGATTACTGCATATTGGTTTAGTGACCTTTCTTTGGCGTTACGAGCATGTTGGCCTATTCCTGAATAGACAATCTGTGACAAATTACTCTAAGGATGGAAATGAGAAACGGTCAACATGCACAAAGCATTTCGCTTCCTCTAAACTGCTTCACTTTGACAGCCGCATTAGCCAGCAAGGGTTTTAAAATCAAACGGGGTTTCATGAATCAACCCAAGAAAACTCGCCACGTGATACCACCCCTAGTTCGTTCCCCAGATTATCGACAGGGATCAACGCCGCGCTGCATAACACAAACGGTCTTCTCCTGAATATATGCGCGCACGACATAACCCACCGCAGAACGAATAGCGATACGACACAGACTCGTAGAGTGGAGTACGGGACTCGTGGAAGCGGAACTGAGGAGTAGAGTAATGCTGCCGCTTCACCAGTGCGGCAGATGACATCACACTCGGCGACACGATGACTTTAGTGGGGGTTGGCGGGATGTTTCAAGATGACCAACTTCCACCCTTGAATTTAATAGATTTGACGTATGGACAGCCATAGCCAATGCTCTGAGCGTGCCCCAGCAGGCCCCGGTAATATACACGGCGCATAGAAGGAACCTTAGGCTGGGTTGAGCCGTGCTGGTCTCTGCATCGCGTAGGTAGATTGTAGAAATCGATTAAGAGGAGTGAACGCCCACCTCCTTTCGTTTCTTTCTCTCTGCAATCTTTTGCCCCCAACCATCTGTGGCATCCGTGGCGGATTCAGGACATTCGTTTAAATCGTCTACTGGTGCTAGCGATTTTATTTGTGACATTCTTTTTTACCAAGACAGTCTTGGAGCCTGGTGCACCATTGGTCCCTACTACGCTAGACAGCTGGAAGTAGTGCATACTGTCTTTTACTACTTGAAACGAAAACGACAAGCGATTTCCCTGGATTTCAAATATCTTGTCGTTCAGACATTCAACTTTCCACTCATTAAGAGAAGGGCTGTGACGGGTTGCGGCCTTTGGTGTTTGATACAAGAGAAGTTGAGGAGACATCTACCTCATTGATTTCGAGAGAATTTTCGGAGACGAGGGAAGATTCAGCCTGGCCCCGGTGAATACAAGATACAAGACAGTCTCTAGAGCAACTGGAGCCTTCTCAAAACCCACCAGCCCCCCATAACACCACACTCCTCAACCACTACAACACCACTTCTCTCTTACATAACCTACCGAAGAGCACAGAGCCCTCTTCAAGTCCATGCGCGTTGGCGCCGTTTATTCAATTCTTTACTCTCTACTGATAGCTTCTTGCAAATAGTTATAGCCTTTGTGACGTTTCATTATGAAGTTATTTCGCTCCTTTATCGGCGCGCCCATCGCTACCGCCTTGCTTGCATACAGTTCCAGCGTTGAGGCTTTCTGGCGGCTGCCGTGCCAGGGCCAGAGCGGACTTGCTCGAATTGATCCGCTCAGAAACTTTGGCACTGTCTCTGAACATGCGCATGTTATTCATGGAGGAACCAGTAAGTCTTTCTCTTGGGTGGCCTTTTGTTGGCAATATGTCTTTTATACCCCTTTAGCGCAGGACTGTAGTCACCAGAGGCTATATGTCGCCTTTCATTGATCTACACCCCCTCTCGCACCCGTGTACAGCTCGAATGTAGCTTAAAACGTTTACACATGAGCCTGCTGCATCCCCCAAAGCGGTTCGCAATGAGTTTGTGCTAATTGTTCTTAAATCTCCTAATAGACTTCGGAATGTCTTCCACTTACAGTGACTTAATGGCCTCTAGCGGAACCAGCTGTGCGGTCAGCCAGGACAGATCCGCGTATTGGACCCCGGCTATATACTTCGTTGGTGCCGATGGGACCACAGAGCTGGTCGAAGAGGTTGGAGGCATGCTTGCGTGAGTTACCTTTTATTTTGTATCCGGGCTTATTCTACGGATATGAACCGGCTCTCCAGCTTCTCATGGACCTAAAGCTAATATAGGAGGTTTTAGGTATTATTTTCTAAATGGCCAAAACATCAAAGCCTTTCCTCCGGGGTTTCAGATGATCGCTGGTGACACTCGAGAACGCAACTTCACTTGGCCCGTCCCTGATCCCCCAAAGTCTGATTGGTCCGGGGACCAGGTCAGCCAAAAAGCATTATCTCAGAAAGCTATTGGCTTCAATTGTCTTGATTATAGCAATACTCCCGAGCCTTCTCTCTTTCGCCACTTTCTCCCCGAGAAATCCTACCTTGATGCACACTGTAAAAATGGCGTCCGCTTTGAGATTATGTTTCCAAGCTGTTGGAATGGAAAGGACGTAGATTCTCAAAATCACAAATCTCACGTCGCGTATCCGAATTTGGTAATGACAGGTGACTGTCCTGATGGTTTCGACACCCAGCTTCCCGGACTCTTTTACGAAACGATTTGGAACACATATGCCTTCAAGGATAAGGCTGGTAGCTTCGTGATTGCTAACGGTGATCCGACCGGTGAGTCTTTCATTCCCCTTCCCTCCCTCATAAGATATTTAATCCACTAATTACGCTTGTGCAGGCTACGGGTATCATGGTGATTTCATCGCAGGGTGGGACCCTAAGTTCCTCCAGTCTGCGATTGACACCTGTACTGACCTGTCCGGTCGGGTGGAGGACTGTCCGTTGTTTAAGGACCAGCTTCAGTCTGAATCTGACCAGCAAAACCATAAGATAACTCTGCCGTCTGAATTGCAGTCCGATGATTGCAACGGCCCAAGAAACGGCCTACCTGGCAATGGTGATTGATCCTTCACCTCCAATTATTTCCGAGTGTTCATTAACAAAATATGTAGTTCCTATTCAAAAGGGCCCCGAATATGCATCTGAGGCATCTCAGAACTCACCCCTTTCAGCACCCCCTTCAGCACCCCCTTCAGCACCCCCTCCAGCACCCCCGTCCACTGCTACTCCGGCTCCATCTACCACCAAAGATGTTGCGGCCGCCGTTTTTGTCGAAGCTCCTTCGAGCCATAATCAGCCAGTAACTTACGCTGCTCCCCAGATGATAACTGTCGCGTCTGTTTCGCCTTCTTCCCCTCCCAAGGCTTCAATTGTCAGCACGCTCTACTACACGACAGGCAATCTTGTTAATGAGGTTATCGTGTTAGAGGAAGTTGTGACAGTACCCTGCACATCAACCAGCACCGACACCCCCTCCGACGAAATCATTCAACCCACATACCGTAGGCGATTCCACGAGGGCCATCGGCGCTATCGCCGTGGCCGCTTGCTCTAATTAGTATATGGAAACCCCTACGATGCTAGAAGATATCGGACATGTTCCAATCCTAAGTTTTTTTCTACCGGACCGAAGTGCAACGGCATGCAGTAACGGATTTCTTTAGCGCTTTTGGAGCATGTTGAACGGGGCTGTGCCCCTCGTTCACGTCTCGCTATCTGTGCTCTTCTTCTATGCCGGGATGGCTTTTCTTCTCCAGCCTGTCTTCTGGCTACATGTACCTACTTGCTTGTACAAACTGACCATCTATGGCATCGAATATCTCAGCGGGGGGGCTTAGCAACTCCTCGTTGTTTGCTCTTGAAATCACGACCTAAAGAAAAGTCATGCATCGTGGCTCTCCTCAATAGCCGAAAATTTCTGCTTCATCCCTTGTAGATTTTCTCTCTAGTGAATTGATTTAAATCCATGTTAACCCGATACCTACCCTAAACAACCCTAACTGGCTTTGCATCTAATTTCAACATCCAGAAATACTCCGGGATGATATCTGACACGTTTCTCTCGCTTATCGCTACAACTTTAACGGGGCTTCAGAAGTGTATATTTGCTGCACCATACTGTTACATTAGTAAAATTCCGCCACACCAATCATTCAAGCCCACCATTGAGAATATTAATTTATTGTATTTATATAAAGCTGGTGTCATGCTATGCCTGGAATTGTCTTTCGTAATTTTCCTATATGAATTCCGCTGACAATGTTGTATGAGAAAGTCTGCAAGCGTACAACGATAATCACATCGCCATGCGGGCTTTATAATCTATTCATCTGAAGTAAAGGGATAACGTGTAGCTAGTCTAATCCCCGGGAAATGGGAGCTGGGAACTATTCAGAAGCGTAGTGAGTCTCGCATGTCATGCCTGAATAGGATTTTCGCTATACAAATTTGTCGTAGCCAAAAAGCGTGTCAGATGGTCATCTCGGACTCTCGTGCTTATGGTGCCATCCGTATTGTAGCTGGAAAGTTATGGGCAACTTGCGTTTATTCGCGTCAAAATATATACAAGAGCCATTTATGACCTAGGTAGTCAACGTTGTCCTAGCGCCTCGTCGGTGATCCTTTGTGACTCTGGCACTTCTGCTGCGTCGCCTTCAGAGGCCAAGGGATAGCTTGTCTGTGGGAGAGATTCCAGGTGTGCTTTGTGATGATGGTTTGCCTGAGGAGTCAGAAGAATTAGCAAGACTGCCAGGGCTCCACGCCATCTCACGGGGTATGACAGGTTGTACCCACAAATGGAAGCCCACAGTATGTACAGCTAATGATCTTCGGTTTGTCCACATTGATGAAGATCCTCGGATGACCAAGGGGTCCACCCCCGCCATCGCAAGAGACGACTCGCTCCTTCACCCATCGTACTGGCTGCTTGTGGATGAGCTCAATTGCCGCATATGGTCGAGGCTAGAGACGAGGCCGATCTTAGCAGCCGCAGTAAGACAAGGGAGAAATACTCAGTTGAATTGGCTATTTGAGCAAACACGCAACGAAGAACTATTCAAGAATGGGCCACAGTAACTACTAGTATGTAGTAACTGCCCCCAAGCGTACCTGATCTTCCATAATAGTCTGCTCGAATCTTGGTCCAACCATAGCCTTGCTCCTTAATTGCTGGCTTCTTGACCAGGTTCCTTCTCGATTCGGAGCTTGCATCACCCCCCGCTTTTCTATCTCTTCAGGGAGCTCCTGCAATGTGTGATCATGGGCACCATCCGGTGATGTTGGGACCGCGTTCGAGCCCGGGGCATTTGGGACCTTAGATGGTGCAGGATCATTGGCCGGAATTGGGTCATTTGCGGCAGGACCTGAGTAAGCCCGAATCACACAGGCTTGATACTGGCGAGTGCATAGGAGCGACCCACGAGCACGGATCGTTGCGAACATCTTCGGTTTTGTATTAAAGTCAATGGAAGTGAAACTGAAGGTTGCGCTGGGGAGGCGAGCCATGCACGTGACTCTAACATTAAGTATCACCGTGCTTGAACCGAACATTATTATAGATGGCACCTTGCATAATGCCTGCTTCACAGACGTCAATGGCTAAGGCGCCCAAGACAATGTCTTCGCGACTCCTCTCAATGAAGGTCTAGTTACTTCGTTTCTTTTTTCTGGGATCGGCTGGATCGTTCGTTGCTGACATATCTCTCAGTTCATGCGACGGGCGTCGGCGTCTGCTTCCCCAATTACTCCGGATGAACCGTCTCCAAAGCGACAAAAGCTCTCTCCTCCAGCTTCACCAGCTTCTCCTAGCTCTAATCCCCAGACATCTCAAGCTGCCAAGGAAGTCCTTGACAGACTAGCTGCGGAGGCGGGAGAAACACATTGGGTGTTGAGCTTCCAGGAGGACAGGGGGGAGACGAGCAATCATAAGGGTCTGTATGTGGTTGGTACCAGTTTTGCTGGACTCGATGACCCAAAAGCTAGTGAGTTGAGATGTGACGAACAGGATGGACAAGGTTGGAGAAGCAATAGTATCGTGGGCAGGAAGAGTTTCGGGAATTTCACGCGTGCTTTGAAGGTATATCGGCCATCTAGTTGCGAACATATATCTATGCACTTTCCAGGGATCTCGGCTGAGGTTATATTAAGCTTACTGACTTCGAAGAATCCGTTAGAACACAAAGGAACCCCCCCAAGATGTGCCTGTACCATCTGTTGATAAGGACTCTGATTCGGAAGATGACGATGATAGTGGTAACGACCATGACGAATACTACCTGCCATCCCCTAACAATGGAAAAGATATGGACAATCGAGCAAAGGCCAGATGCAGAGCGCTAAAAGAAGAAAAGCTCAGTGGAATTTCTTCTATATCCGGAGGTGGAGGTCAAGGGGAAACAGTAAAACGGAAAGACGCACCGTGCTATAGGTGCGGAAAATCTGGCCATATCGCGCGGAATTGCACGAACCGAAGATGAACCCTAAGGGCAAAGGGTGGCCAATGTGGTCCTCCGTAAATCGAATGATATTCTTGTAAAGCCGATTGTTTATCGCACACCGTAACTGGCGGACGATTCGTATTCGTTCGAGATAGGTCCTGAATCTTCCGAATAGCCGGAGCAGTTCTGTTTAATGATCTCCGCATCGGAATGACGAGGGCATACTATTAAGCTGATTCTTTGAGTCCCTTGCTGGGCAGCATATCGAATTCTCCACCAAAGTATCTATATATGTATATGCATAGTTACGGGATCCCTCTCGATATTGTCAAGTTTAGTAAGAAAAACATTCAGGCCAAGTGATAAAGTATTTATCTTACAAACACGTCGTCTGAAGAAGCTGTTTCTGAAACCCCGATCCAAGAAGTCGGTTGATCTCCTGCATACGCCCGGCGAACTTGCCGCTCCGGTAGCCAATTAACGTTCACGGTTGAGATGGTCACAATATATCTTGTAGTTGTGTTACACGAAAAGAGATACCGAAAGCCATGCAATTTCAGCCTGCTTGATGTCACGTCAGCGAGGTCCTCATCGCAATGTATATAGAAATATCTTAATTTTAAGACCCAGCCGGCTTTCGTCGGCTGGGGGAGATTCCCTTTGCGGCGTAGCCAGCCACAGAATTGTTTATGTCCTTTAGTTCTCTACTCGCCGCTCTCCGTCTCTCAATCCATGCAGATTCCTCATACCAAGTTACTACTGTCTCCTTCTCCATCTGGAAAATCACTCAATCTAACCATCAACGTTGCTGGGTTAACAAAGAGTGCAGTTCAAGCCTCCGCATTCACTCGTTTCTTTCAAGAGGTCCAAACACTGCCACTAGTGCTCACACGTCAAAACGCGTCGACAGCAGCAATCCGAGGAGCAGACAATCATAACCCTAGAACTTTGCTTGCACAGCCGTTCAGGAGGCGTAATTGGGGTGGCGGTTTTGAAGTCTGCCCGTCAACCTCTAGATCATTCCGCCTGTTGTTTTTGTTCACCGCCTTGCGCCATCGACATCGTGAAGGCCCGAGCCATATCCATTCAGCACCGTGCATCGTAAAGCCTCTTTCCACTCCGCTTTTACTTTCATCACGATCAGCGGACCGTTTTATCCGTGTACCTCTTTTCTCATCATCTAAACGCCTATCCACACTCACAACCATGACTTTCAGCAATCATCCTACACCTTCGGCAGAGCTTCTGACCGACAAAATGGAGACGCCTGCTCTCGATGATCGTTCTTACCGAGTGATACGATTACCAAATAAGCTGGAGGCACTTCTGGTTCATGACTCAGAAACAGATAAAGCAAGCGCCGCGATGGATGTGAATGTGGGCAATTTCAGTGATAGAGAAGACATGCCAGGAATGGCCCATGCCGTAGAGCACTTGTTGTTCATGGGAACCGACAAGGCACGCCGTCTCCTCGCTATGAGTGTCTGTAGATTCACTTGCTGATGCCTGTTTATTTACTAGTATCCTAAAGAGAACGCCTACAACCAATATCTCACATCCAATTCTGGCCATTCGAATGCATATACTGGAGGAACGTCAACCAACTACTTCTTTGAAGTTGCTGCTTCCTCGAACCCTGGCAGTGCGGGGACGTCGGTGAATGGGTCGTTGCAGGAATCTCCTCTTTATGGGGCGCTTGATCGCTTCGCGCAGTTTTTTATCGCTCCGTTATTTCTACCATCAACCCTAGATAGAGAACTGAAGGCTGTTGACTCCGAGAACAAGAAAAACCTCCAGAGTGATACGTGGAGACTTCACCAAGTCAGCAAAGCTCTATCGAACCCAAAGCACCCATATTGCCATTTTTCGACTGGCAATCTTGAGACGCTCAGGGATCTGCCGAAAGAGCGAGGCATTGACGTCCGTGATGAGTTCATGAAGTTTCATGAGAGAGAGTACTCTGCAAATAGGATGAAGCTTGTTGTCTTGGGGCGTGAGTCTCTGGACCAACTAGAAGCTTGGGTTGTAGAACTCTTCTCGGAAGTTCGCAACAAAGATTTACCCCAGACAAGATGGGATGAACAACCATTAACGGACAAGGAATTGCTTACGCAGTACTTTGCGAAGCCAGTTATGGATTCTCGCACACTCGAAATAGTATTCCCCTATATGGATGAAGATTTGCTGTACGAGTCCCAACCGAGTCGGTATTTAAGCCACCTAGTCGGTCATGAGGGTCCTGGAAGCATCTTGGCTTATATTAAAGCTAAAGGCTGGGCAAACGGTCTTGGAGCCGGAAGTATGCCAATTTGCCCAGGAGCAGCTTTCTTCACTACACAGATACGGCTTACAGAGGAGGGGCTGAAGAATTACAAGGAGATCGTTAAGATTTTTTTCCAATACTTGTCTCTCATTCGAGAAGCTCCCCCGCAGGGATGGATATTCGACGAGCTCAAGGGAATGGCTGAAGTTGACTTTCGCTTCCGGCAAAAGTCCCCTGCGAGCAGGTTCACGAGCAAGTTAAGCTCTGTTATGCAGAAGCCATTTCCAAGAGACCTACTCCTTAGTGGATCGAGCCTGATGAGGAAATTCGATGCAGATGCTATCAAGAGGGCACTTGACTTTCTCCGGCCAGACAACTTCAGACTAGCCATCGTGAGCCAGGACTTCCCTGGTAACTGGGACCAAAAGGAGAAATGGTATGGGACGGAATATAGGTGCGAAAAGATACCGACAGACTTTTTAGATGAGATCAAGCGTGCAGGAGAGAGCACATCCAAAGACAGACTACCGGATCTTCACTTACCACACAAGAATGAGTTCATCCCTACTAAACTAGAGGTAGGAAAAAAGGAAGTCAAGGAACCTCTCAAAAACCCTAGTTTAATACGAAATGATGAGGGTGTTAGAATTTGGTGGAAGAAGGACGATACGTTCTGGGTTCCAAAGGCCAATGTTTTCATTACCCTGAGGAACCCGTTGGTGAATGCTACACCAGAGAACTCGGTAAAAACAAAGTTGTATTGCGAGTTGGTAAAGGACGCTCTGGTGGAATACTCATACGATGCCGAGATAGCTGGGCTGGACTACTCGCTTGACTCTCACTCCGCCGGGCTGGATGTGGAACTAAGTGGTTACAACGACAAGATGCCTGTTCTCTTGGAGAAAGTTCTAGTTAGCATGAGAGACTTAGATGTGAGTGACGATAGGTTTAAGATTGTTAAGGAGAGAATGATGCGGGGCTATCGTAACTGGGATTACCAGCAACCGTACCAACAAATTGGAGAATTTACTCGGTGGCTGACCAGCGAGAGAGGGTGGATCACTGAGCAACATCTTGCTGAACTCCCCCACCTCACGTCAGATGATATTAGGAGCTTCTTCCCACAATTGCTACGACAGCTGCATATCGAAGCACTAGTCCATGGCAATCTTTATAAAGAGGATGCACTGAAAGTTGTGGACCTTGTGGAGTCTGTGCTCAGGCCTCGCGTTCTTCCAGAGAGTCAATGGCTTATCCGTCGCTCACTGCTTCTACCTGAAGGGGCGAATTTTACGTACCCCCGAACTTTGAGGGATCCGGCGAATGTGAACCACTGCATTGAATACTTCCTGTTTATTGGTGACAATTCAGATCGGGCCCTCAGAGCAAAATTACTCCTCTTCGCACAACTGACCGACGAACCATGTTTTGACCAGCTCCGCACTAAAGAGCAGTTAGGGTATGTGGTGTTTTCTGGTCCTCGGATGGCGGCCACAACAATGGGGTATAGGGTCCTTGTGCAGAGTGACCGTTCTGCAGAGTATTTGGAGGGCCGAATTGAAGAATTCCTAAGAGGATTTTCGACAATGTTAAAGGAAATGTCAGACGACGAGTTTGAAGGGCACAAGAGAAGCCTGGTAGCTAAGCGCATGGAGAAGCTCAAAAACCTCGGGCAAGAGAGTGGTAGGCTTTGGGCCCACATTGGTAATGAGTACTTCGACTTCGAACAGGGTATGTATCTTTCTCATCCCATGCGGTCATATTCTCACACTGGTACCTCCAGTCGATCACGACGTCGCCCTCATCGAATCACTCTCTAAGCCTGACCTTGTCGACTTTTTTGGGCGATATATTCACCCATCATCTCGGATCCGCTCCAAACTGTCAATCCAAATGGCCGCTCGGTCCTCTTCCACCACTGCTGCCAATGGCACAAAAATGCCAGAACAGAAAGCGAATTTCATTCTCGGCTTGAACCAATATTTCAACTCGATAGGTTTAGATTCGAGGCACGAGCTACTGCAAGAGAGATTTGAAGACATTGTCGTTGTTGATGGTGACCAGGAGGCAATCGTTCGGGCAGTAAGAAATCATGTGGTTACTGATCTCGAACTGGATGATGAGAAGACCGATTCTGTCGTTGTGGAGGGAACTAAGCTGCTGGGCACCATGCTGATGAGCTTAGGGATTCAAGTATTGCTGCCAAGGGAAAAGAATTTGGTAAACGGGGAGAAACCGGCTACGCTCGATGAGAGGGTGGAGGACTGGGTGGTCAACAAGCCGGTGGTAGTTGATAATGTCCACGAGTTCAAGGCCCAACTTAAGGTTAGTTCAGGGGCTAGGCCGGTGAAAGATCTGTGCGAATTTGAGGAAATTGAGGCAAAGCTGTGAGGACTCGACCTCCGGCCCGACACGGACTACCATTTTCTCCATAGATTAAAATTCTACCCCTAGACGGTACTATTCCTTACTATTACTAGATGCGGGCGCTTCGCGGACAGCTTAAGCAAAAGGAAACCTTTTAAGTCGCATAGAAGCTTTTAGATAGACCATAGCAGAGCCATAATTCCAATACTCCAATAAAATGAAGGTCCGACTTCCTATCAACCGGCTGCGCGGAGGAGCCTACAAGGCTCCGGTGATGCTGTACATGCACTGCTTACCTAAGCGGCGACATGAGAAAGGCGGAACCACGAACCACAGCTCATCTCCATTCCGACTCACGCCTGCCCTATCAATATCACTGAGTATCGCAATGTCAACAATAACCTCTACCGCCCTTCAGACCTCCTATCCGTGAGCTCAACATGTCTTGTAGCGCTGTTATAACACTGCACAAAGCTAACCTCTACACACAGCCCAATCCTCCCACAACCTTTTTCGGCCAACCAACCTAAGACCATCCGTCTCTTTCCCCTTAGCAATTACACTTTCGGCACCAAAGAGAATCAGCCAGAAGAGGATCCTTCAGTTCTTGCGCGACTCCGTCGTCTAGAGGAACACTATGAGCAGTATGGCATGCGGCGAACCTGCGAAGGTGTTTTAGTGTGCCATGAACACAACCATCCACACATTCTAATGCTGCAGATTGCGAATGCTTTTTTCAAGCTGTAAGTATTGCAATCCATGTGCATGCAGCCATTCTTTATTACCTTAAAAGCTGACAACAGTCCGCCCAGGCCAGGCGATTATCTCCAGCCTAACGATGATGAAATTCAAGGTTTCAAGTCTCGACTCAACGAGCGTTTAGCTCCTGTAGGGACCCAATTCTCGGGTGAAGGCGTAAATGACGAGTGGGAAATTGGTGATACGCTTGCGCAATGGTGGCGACCCAATTTTGAGACCTTCATGTACCCATTCATCCCGGCGCATGTAACGCGTCCGAAAGAGTGCAAGAAGCTATACTTTATCCAGTTACCTCGGAGCAGTATGTGTTGTCTCTGATATTTCTTTCGGCCCGCCTGGGGAGGGGAGATCTAGACTAACGCTGCGGCAGAGGTTCTAAGTGTCCCCAAAAACATGAAGCTTCTCGCCGTACCGCTCTTCGAACTTTACGATAACACGGCTCGGTACGGCCCCCAGCTATCCGCAATCCCTCACTTACTGTCCAGATATAATTTTGAGTTTGTAGACGAAGCTGGAAACGTCGTCGCTGTGACACCTGGCGGCGGACCAGATGCTGAGGGTTCGATGCCAAGGACAAAAGTCCTTGCAGGAGGCGAAAATGGAGAGGAAGACGGGAATGGAATGCAGTAGGCATTGGAGTAGAGAATAGACATTAAATGGCATGTCTTGGTCCAGGAGACCCGAGATGGTCGTTGCGCTACCAATTGGTTTCGTATTTTTGTGGCATTTTAGAAAGCACTTCAGGGCGTGCGGCGAAATGGGTGCTACTGTATAATACTTGATCCTGTGGGCAAGCATTGGTGAATGTAGATGGTCGGAGGCTGTTGCGATGGTGGTCTCTACAGTCCACCGCATTAATGAACCTCGGCTTCATCCGCGAAGCGCGAGCTCCACGGATGAAGCGCGAGCTTCACGTCCTGAAGTTGCCACCAACACCGAACATGTTACTGCTTGGGTTGACTGGCTCGATAGCCACGGGTAAATCTACGGTCTCCTCGATCCTCGGTAGCGCCCCCCATACGCTCCCCATCATCGATGCCGACATTCTCGCTCGCAGAGTTGTCGAACCTGGAACACCCGGGTATAAGAAAATCGTCGCGCACTTCTTGTCGACGACTCCCGACCTCCTCCTTCCTCCATCCGAGCAGGACTCTAATAGAAATGGTGCAGGCAGTAGAGGTCAACCGCTCAACAGGCCAGCCCTCGGAAGGAGAGTATTTGGAGATGATTCAGAGAGAAGGCGAGACAGAGCGGTCCTAAATGGAATCGTACACCCTGCTGTCCGCAAGGAGATGTACAAACAAATCCTCTACTACTTCTTCCACGGCTACTGGGCGGTGGTGCTAGATGTCCCTTTGCTATTCGAGTCAGGCTTGGACATGATGTGCGGCACCGTCGTGGTGGTTGCCGTCACTGATCCGGCTGTTCAGATGCGCAGGCTGCGGGCACGGAATCCGCATCTTTCCACGGAGGACGCGGAACAACGTGTTCGGAGCCAGGGAGATGTGGGGGGGAAGGCGAAGAGGGCTGAGGAAAGAGGGGACGGCGCTGGTGTGGTGCTATGGAATGACGGCACTATAGAAGAGCTAGAGAAGGAAATTGAAGCGGCCATGAGGAAGGTGAGAGAGAGAAGTCCGCAGTGGTGGGCATGGGTGCTCTTGCTGGTTCCGCCGCTGGCAGGCGTCATCGTGTTGTTAAATCTGTATAGAGGTTGGAGATCGAAGCGGAGATGGGAGCATGAGCAGAGACAGGAGAAGGCGAAGCAATGATTCAGATCAATTTTGCATTTACAGGCTTTAGGAATTGGGCAGTCCTTGGTCACAGGTGTTCAAGTTGAGTGACTCAGTTTCAGCGCTTTTCCCGGAAAGAAACACCAAACAATCTTGAGGGTTACACCTCCGTGTAAGGATAGGATATCTTGACTTTTTTTTTTTTTTCTCTAGACATCCACCCCGCCGTGCCCACTAGGAGTATCAGCCCCAATTGCCCTCGCTCATTTCACACGCTCTCAGCAAGGTCACGCCGGAAACTCCCAGGGGCCGGGGACTACTAGCACGGCCCAAATAGCGGGCCAAACAGCGTTTATGAGGTCTCAAAGAGCCGTAGGGCCATCCACCGCATCTGTGATCCTCGAAATGTCTAGAAAACCCTCCCCAAATTTCCTAAAACCAATACAAGAAAGCGAGCCGGATTCCCCATGACGGTTTCGCCGCCACTAGGTCTTAGAGGGAAGGGATACCTAGAAATCCTCCGTGGGGCACGGGTGAATGGGCCGGTTGTATACTGCTTCGTGCCAGAACAAGTGTGATTTCTTGGGTAACCGATCTCCGATATACGTGAAAAAGGACTTTTTGGAGTTTGGCCTCGACGGAACGACAGTCGCCCCCCACTAGCACACGTAAACGGGCAGAGATCCCCCCCAATACGGCCGCAACGCAGCCGCCTTCCCCACCTGGACGAGGAGGATTGCGGCGTAGGAAAGCCATGGCATCAGACACGCGGGGTCGTTCGGAAGAGCCACCGAAACGGTTCAGGAACCGTCATCCTGCAATGTCTGCTGATGGGTTCGCCGTATCGCCTTTCATACTGGCGACCCAGGCCTTGGTGCTTCCCGCGAAGGGCCCGTAGGTATGAGGCTAAACAGCGTTTGTCTCGCGCATTCCACCTCTGGAAGGGCAGGCAGGTGTCTGGAGGTATCTGAAGGACGCCAGCACGGCGTGGCAAGACAGAACTCGATAGCGTGGGCTCCAACAGCCATCATTCTCCTTCCCGACATGCGTTCATCCCGTCAAAGAGAAAATAAAAATAAAAAAATAGACACGTATTCCCGGGACACACACGGCAGGCCAAACCCTCGCGGGAAGCAGCCGCTCGCGCGCATAATAGTGCTTATTCTTCTCCCCTAAGACACGGGCCATAGAAGGCACGGGGCGACGCTGACACCGCATGCACGACGCGATTCCTAAACTCTGAAATAAAAAAAACCCCAACCTACCTGCCCCCCCCCCCCTTTCCACATACATTGTTCTCTCCCCCCCCTTTTTTTTTTTTTTTTTAAACCAACAAAATCCAACAAACCCACGCTCGAGAATAGCTTTTGCCCTTTTGCCATCCATGCATCGCCGTCATCACGGGTCCCCCCCCCCCCCCGGCCGGACGACGAGCTCGAATTGCGCGTTGCGCTCTAAAAAAAAAAAAAAGAGGGCAGGAATGTTGGCGAGCTCATCTCGCCTCGCAGCCGCGCGAGCGCGAACCGCGCAGGAGGAGAACCGGCGAATCGTCGGCGGCGGAGGATCGCTGCTTTTCTCCGGAAATAGCCCGGGCGCGCAGCTGGAGCTTTTTTTACGCCTTCTGGTTTTGGCCGGGGGGAGAGAGAGAAGGAAGAAAGACTTAGCCCACCCGGTGTGAAATAGGGGGATGTCGGTTATGGTGACGTATTCTATACGATGATAATAATAACAATGATTTAAAAAAAAAATAATAATAATAATAAAAAATACCAGCAGAGGGAGTTTCTTTTCTTTTTTTTTTTCTTTCCTCCTCGTCCTTCGAGAGGAACGATAAAACAGCTAAACAGCTAAACAAATAAATAAATAAATAAATAAATAAATAAATAAAAAGAACCCCCCGGCATCTAATCTCCCGGACCCCCAGCCCCGCTGCCTGTACGGGAGATAACAGCAACAGACGGCGAATCCGGCTCGATTAGATATTTGTCATTGCCACGCGCGGCGAAAGTGCATAATATACCTACGTGTACGGCAAGGCCCCCCCCCCCCGGGCGCATTATCGTGATTTTATCCGGACCGGGGCCGCTGTATACACACACACACACATATATATATATATATATACGTGTGTGTATTTTATTCTATCGCGGTGCATGGGGTCGGGGTCGCGCGTGCAGCGCAGCGCAGACGTCGTCGGTACCTGGAGGATGGCGAAGGCGAAGGGTACCCCGCCGCTCCGAGTTCTAATTTCCCCGATACTCTCTCTCTCTCATGCAAGGAACCATCGGATCATCTGGCGTGGAGCAGCAGCAGCAGCAGCGGGCGTGGAGTCTCAATCTCTCTCTCTCTCTCCTCCTTACCGCCTTTTACGTCGAACCCCCAAAAAATAAAAATAAAAATAAAAATATTTCCTATTTTTGTTTTTTTTTCTTTTTTCTTTGGCTTTGGGGGCGCGTCCCCCCCCGGATGAACGCAAAAAAATAAAAATACAGAGCCGCGACCCGATGGCGAAACCGTGGCGCAGACACATGCATACAGCATCATCACAACGAGGACGGAATGGCGAGAGTCCTCCTTTGTTCTCTCTCTCTCTCTCTCTCGGACACACATCCCCCCCTTTGGGCAAAGACAAGGGGACTCTTTTTATCCCCCCCAACTTCCCCCGGCATGTCAGTTGGCGACTGTGCGTAGGTGCGTTGAGGGCTCAAGGTTTGCTCAGGATTCGGAATTGGAATTACAGGGGACGGTTAAGAGGATGCAGGCGCGTGGCAGGATGTTGTTTCTCTCTGCTCGCCTAGCCGCACGGTACCGGTCTATGCTGTTGGGCTTTAAGTTTCCCCTCTGTAGATCTTGCGCGGGAACATCAAGTTATTCGAGGACAGGTTGACGCGGACGGACAGAACCGTGCAATATTGGTATTTCCGTGAAACCATCATAGAGTAAATAAATACTGGGGAGAAATTTCCCCAGCTCCAGTTCCACATGAATTTGCGCGGCCCTCCTTCCCCTTCCAACCCATCCACACCGCGGCCCCATCGCCTGGAGAATTAGAAGAAAATAGTAAAAGAAAATCCGTATTGTGCGGCGGATCGATAGCGACAGATAGAGAAGGTATTGCGGGGAAATCCTACCCAGCTAGCTAGATAAACTCCCCAGTATACTAGATAGAGAGTAAAAAGAACTAGAGGGCCGAGGAACAGTAGTGAGATCTAGCTCTGAAAAGCCTGCCAGGACTCGGTCTCTAGCCAGCTGTTCCTCTGCCCCACTTGGATATAGAAACAGACGCCCACCTCTTGAAAACAGTGAAAAAGAAATTTTTATAAAAAAAAAAAAAGAAGAGTATCAACAGGATCTGTACAAATGTCGTTTGGAAGTCGCTCGTGGTAGGTTTTGTGTGGTAGCCTAGGGATCTCTATGGGCCCCCCCAGAACCAGTATCTGCAGGAGAGGTTAGCGGAGCGCTAGGATGGAAAGGGACGAAGAAGACATACTCCGCTGAATAGGGAATTTGTATAGTTGACGGCTGTCCTTTACAATCGGGTGGCGGATTCCCACCCGCAGTATTGACGCGGAACACGTTCTGCAAGGCCGGAGCTCCACTGACTTGACCAAGCTTCAACCACGGTACGGCTCCGTAACCATTGCCCCCCTTGCCCTTCGGCGAACCAGCGGGAGCGCTGCAGGCGGCGAGTTTCTTGGCCGTTGTAGAGCCCAAACTGGGGCGAGTGATCTCGAAGAACGGCGACGCCGCCACAAAGTAATGTTTGCCGGAACACGGGAGGTTTTGCGGGAGTTTTACGTTGAGCGCAAGATCAGGGAGGGTTGCAAGGAGTTGCGGGAAATCGGCAGCGACACAGCTGGAATTGTAGAGCTCGGCGACGGCGCCAATGGCGACAGGTTTGGTACCATTGGTGTTGTCCGCGCAAGTATAGTTCTGAGTTCCACGGCCGATCGCAACATGCTTTAATACGAGACCTGCATCTGGGGGAGGTAATGTAGCTGTGTAATTTATCACGTTAGAAACTTGCACGGCCTTGCAATTGATTTGTAACGCATGGAAGAAGAAGAAGAAAAAAAAAAAGTCTCACATGAGGGCATCGTCGCCTTGGACATGTCGCACTGTCCCGTCGCCCGTGGGAAGTTGGGATTCCTCTCTGCTATAGCCAAGCTCTCCGCGACGGCCTCGTAGTAATTTCTCTCCGCTGGTAACCATGCCCTGTTGTTGCGAGCTTCTAATTTGTGTGGATGTGCGTTGGCGCCGAGGGCGATTGCGCCGAGGATCCAAATGGATGCACGCATGATGGAGAAGGGAGGGAGTGAGGTGGGAGGTGGGGATGATGTCTTGATGTCGTGAGAAAGAAACACAGTAAAGAAACGAGACCAGTTTCTAATGAGGAATAAGAAAAAAGAGAACTGAAAAACGGAAATCTGGTAGAGGGATACTGAATTCCTGCGATCTGGAGAGAGGGTAGATGAGAGTGTGTGGGGGGGGGGGTTATGGGAATCTTTATACTGACCTCCACCTCGAGATGAGGTCCGCCAATGACCGGGTGTAGGTGCAATCAGAGGCGGCATGCATTGCGCCGGGGTTACGCCACCAGGGCTCGGAATATAATGCGAGGCTACACAAGCGTGGCCAAGCATTACTGCTATACTGGGATAGGTATCCTATACTGGCACTGCGTGCTCGCGGACCGATATTGTTCGACAAAACAAACCGCGAAGATCTAAAAACGGGCGGCGGTACAGGGTGGCTTACACGCCCCAATAAGAACCCCGGCGCGATGTGCCATACCCGCTCAGACTAACCATGCTGGCATCAGCAGCAAGGATGGCCGAACATAGCAGTACCACCAACCGTCAGCGACTTGTAAACGACCCAATGCGGCCCTTGCGCATGTCCCTGTCATTCTAATTCGAGTATTTTGTACACGCCTCTCGTGGTTGGCTGTCTCTCGGCCCTTGGCCTGTTCGATTTTGCACAACCCTGCCCAGCCTGCCAGCCACCAGCCGGGCGGCTCATTACACCGCATGCACTCGCAAGCCCCTTGGCTAACCTTCCCGCCCAAGTTCTGCCGCTCTGACCTCTCGCGTCTCTTCCTTTATTCCATCCTGCTCTTCTCAGGACGGACGCTGCAGGTGTCTCTCCTGCGTTCGTTTGGAGCACGTACTCTGTAGCGATGCAGATCCTCCGGAACTCCACGCGAGTCCTCGAGGTCCGTCTGTTTCTCTCACAGACCTCCCGGAGTTTTTTGCGCATTTCTTTTAGGCAGAAGCTCATCTAGGAATTTGAAATTACACTCTGCACTAATTGCAAGGGGAGAGCTTGTATAGGCACAAAAGTATAGTGTGCACAAGAGACAATAAAAGGCAAGATACCCACGAGAATCGGAATCCCTTGCAAATGCACGTACGTATGCGGGTGGTTGTGTACATTCATAGGATATAATCCGTGCTACTCGAAAGGCCTGGGGTGGATGCGTGTTGTTCCGCTTCAGTTCCGTTTGGTATTTCGTTTGTGAGGGAAACATCCACATGGCATCTGGCGTGATTGGACTGTCTATAAACATCTCTGGCTTATCGATAGTGTCGATCGTTGGGCGCCTAGTTCCCCTGTGCGCAACTTGGTCAGGCTCTCCCCGAGAAATTCTAAATAGCGGAATCACCCGCTCCGACGACCCACTCCGGTAGTGCTACCTTCATTTTTCGGTGTATATACTTGTACATGTACTGAGACAACGTGGCCGGACGGCTCTTTGGCTGTTGAGCCCTCCGACTAAATATTGGTTTTGTAGGTACCTCATGCGTAGGATTGCAAGGGTGATGTTGTCCCTAGGTTCGTACAAGGAGCTGAGGGCGTCCGGGCTCGGACTTTGGCTTTATTGATGCCTCCGCTGTGGAGGTATGAAGGGAATTGGATTTGGAATCGATCCTTATAATATTAGGAACCCGAGCTAACTCGGTAGGATATTCTGTGCTAGGAATTCGTCTTCTAGATGGATCCAACGCTAGGGCATCACTAAATGAGGTCTTATTCACGCGAACCATGGGACACATTATCTATACTTGCCATCAACCTTGTGTTCCGTTAAATAAAGCGCTTCGAGTCGGAACTCACGATGATTCTAGTAATCCAGCATGTCAAAGTAAGCGAAACCTCGATCCATGCCATTATGCAACCAACCAGTCCCTGCAGTTTCAACGCACCACGTCTTTCCGGCTTTGTAACATCGATGGCTTACCGCTGTCTATCAGATGGTTCTCGCAGACACATAACGGCGAGGTTAGGTGTAAGAAAATAACGCAAATCACATGTATAAGATAGTTTCTGATGGAGAAGTAATAGTAACTGGTTTTCCCATTTGTTCCCCGCATGTAGTGGATGAGTGAACAATTAAAAGTGCAAACACATAGGACATTTCACAGGTTTTCAGAAGACCGTGAAAATCCCTTCGCTGTCAGAAGAGATCTTAATCGTAATCACCGATCCACCAGCCGTTTCCCCGCCTATGCTGCCGTAATGGCTCTCCGCTGACGGATCGCACGTTGTCTAGCACTTAGACGGCCCTCCTCACGACTGACCACCTCCGGTGACTTTTGCACAACCTCCTCTCCCTCAGTCAAGATTAATTCGATGTGGCAGGGGTTAGACATATATGGGTTGATCTGCGAAACACCAAGTCAGAGGGTTTATCGTCCAAAAAGCGCATCCTGATCCCGTGAATTTTCCTGACTTACTCTGCCGTGAGCTCTGTATGTTCGTCTCCTCTGCTTCGGGGCCTGGTTGACCTGAATATGCTTAACGATAAGATTGCCCGTGTCCAGACCCTTGGTGTCTGCATTGGCTTCGGCGTTGCGGAGCAGGCCAAGGAGGAACTCGGCCGACTTAACAGGCCAGCGGGCACGGGAGACACCAAATTGCTTTCCTATGTGAGGCCTAACATCAGCACCTATCCCTATCACGTCCAGGTTCGTACGCCACATTAGATTCTAGCAGTCTCATCCCACTATAAACTCTCTGGTTGATACCCGTCGTCCCGGCTTGACTCTTGCGAGCCGTAGATACGGCTGACTTTCAAGCGAAGTCCCTCAATCATATAAGGCGATAAACGATCTTCGAACTCACCCTGTGCGCTTCGGCCCGTGCTGCCAGCATATCTCCTCATAGGCACAGCTTCCTTGTGGTTTGTTACATTCTCAAGGTATTTGACAGCACGCGATACCTTCCAACCATTGATAGCCTGAGCCGTTTCGCGGGTGTTCTTGAATGAGACGCGGAGGTAGGCACCGCGGGCGCGAGCAGATTTGGCTGGTGTGATCTGGGTTGCTGCGTAGCGGACCTAGCAGAAATGCCAAGGGAGTCAGCGCAATGTTGACAACAGTGCGGGTGTCATATGTCCGATTGCAACAAGAAGTAGATTTCCAAACAGAGCTCAAAATGAAATAGATAGTGTGGCACCTACCATCGTAACGTCGTTCTTGTGATGGTTGATGCTGTGGTGTTGACTAGGCTCTTTCTTGCAGGCAGTGGTTCGCTTAGCGAGATTTCTCGCGGGACTGCTACGATAGGGCTAACCCTACTCGTTTTTTGTATGGGTTTATGAGTTACTTTGGTTTTCGAGAGGCTCCCTCAAGCCTCATATAACAGGACTATTCGGATTGTGGCAGGTCAATTATTGTATTGGCGTTTTTTAATTGAAGTACTTGAGTGTGATTTGGAACATGTGAGCAGGGGTGAGGCTCAAAATGAAATAAAAAAACCTTCAGAGCTTAGGTCCCAAGCTCATCGCTTGCTTCGGTTCCCAATCGTCGCAACTCAACATCATTGGGCTGCACGGGGGACTGCAAGATCTCCTTTTACATTTAGGTTCTGGAATATTACTCTCCGGTCTAGTATTAGATAATCAATGGCTTTTCCACCAAGAGGTCGTGGAGGAGGCGGCCGCGGTGCATCACGCGGTGGTGGTCCGCCTCGAGGCAGAGGCGGGGCGCGAGGTATGTTATACCCTACTATATTATCTTCACTATTCAAAGCCTCTTTCCACTCTTGTTACCAAAGTCGCTTGGCATCCTGTGAACTCGTTAAGAGATCATATGCAAATCTCTGGGACTCCACACTCATGCAAATCTTTAGGAGGATTCGGCGGCGGCGGCAGAGGCGCACCTCGTGGTGGGCGCGGTGATTCAAGAGGCGGTCGGGGTGGCCGTGGAGGTCGAGGAGCACCGAGGGGGGGCAGGGGTGGAGCTAGAGGGGGGGCAAAAGTCGTAGTAGTATGTCTTTATGAGCATAATACTCTGCAAGCTTGACTAACTCAATAGGAAACATTCTCTCGTCACCCTGGTGTCTTTGTTGCCCGTGGCGGTAAAGAAGATATGCTTCTCACGAAGAATCTCACCCCAGGTGAATCTGTATACGGGGAGAAACGCATCTCTATTGAAAATACTGCGCCAACAAACGGCGATGGTAGTGCTGTCGCCACTAAGACCGAGTATCGAGTTTGGAACCCTTTTCGAAGCAAGTTGGCGGCCGGCATCTTGGGCGGGCTGGAAAATATTTACATTAAGCCTGGGGTAAAGGTGTTATACCTCGGTGCTGCTTCTGGTACATCTGTTTCGCATGTTGCCGATATTGTTGGCCCTACTGGGACCGTCTTTGCAGTTGAATTCTCCCACCGTTCTGGTCGCGACCTGATCAACATGGCCACTCACCGGACAAATGTCATTCCTATTATCGAGGATGCTCGTCACCCCCTTCGATATCGCATGCTTGTGTCTATGGTCGACGTCATATTTGCAGACGTCGCTCAACCGGACCAGGCCCGTATTGTTGGACTTAACGCTCACATGTACTTGAAAGAAAAAGGCGGCGTTCTTATTAGCATTAAAGCCAATTGCATCGACAGCACAGCTGCACCTGAGGAAGTGTTTGCCAGAGAAGTCCATAAGATGCGAGAGGAGAAAATAAAGCCTAAGGAACAGCTGACACTCGGTAAGTGGAAACTGCGCGTTGTTGTGTGAATGTCGGGCTACTGACGGGAGCTCCAGAGCCATTTGAAAGAGATCACTGTATCGTCTCCGCCCAGTATATTCGTGTGCCTGAAGTCAAGGAATCGGTATCGAAGAAAGCGACAGCTAAGGATCCGTAATATGTCCCCTTTCTCTATTATCATCCTTGGGCGTTGGGTGATGTCTTTCCTCCCACGGCATCTGGATGTAAGCGTTGTCTACTCGATCCTAGCTTGATTTGTCGTTGTGGGTGTATGTACATACTCTCGGAAATAATGTCACTTGAGAAAAGAAGGCTCATTTGACTGCCTTTTCCATATCGATAACAAATGGGTCTGTTGGAATAATCTGGGAACCTTAACACAAACAAAGCTCTCCCACTGGAGTTGGTAAGCCCAAAAATACATAAGTATGACATAGTAAGCGCCACTTCCGGTGCCCAGAAAATTCTTGCATCTCACGACTGATTTGGTCAGTTTAAGGCTGGATGCCCTTGCATAAAACATGTGCCACCCAGCCTGTTTTGGTGTAAGACAGTGGCTGCATGAATTTCCCTAACCAGCCAGAGTTCACGATTTTAACACGTTCCCTACGTAATGAGTGAAGGGTCTGTATAAGAAACCCTTGCACCTTCGTGCCTACACTTCTCAGCTCGAGTGAAGGACAGGATATAGAGACGACAGTACCTGAGGCCTATTAATATGGCGACAACCGAGAAAACCTTTATGAAATCCGTAAAAAGGCTTTCGTCCGTTTTTACTCTTGGCAGAGATACCAACAAAGAGCTCAACCCTCAAAGAATGCTAGATCCACAGAAATCATCATTGTCAGCGTCGTCCTCGCCTCGCGGTGGAAGCCCCAGTTCTAACAGGCATAAATTAAGCAAATCGGTCCAAATCCCTGATGCCCAGCAATTTCTTTCTCCGCCCGACCATCCTCCCGCTTCAGAACCCACCGAAATCTCCGTCAATCGCGGGAGACCTAGCAGCAGACCGCCTGCACCCTCTTTCGCCAAGTCGCCAGTAGATGCAGGAGCTGCGACCACAGATGTTCCGCCGACAAGGAGGAAGTGGCTTCCGAGGTCGCGCAATGCATCGGAGGATCTGAAAAACGTTCATCGGTCTTCAGCATGGTTAATAACCCGAGAAGGATACGTGGACTACGACTTATCGAATTTGAAAAGCTCCGGAAAAGTAGTCCCACCCGCACCCACCACATGCAGATTCAGATCGTATTTATCCGAAGCTAACGTGAGATCATTACTTACAGGTGTTGGAACTTTGGGACGAATCCGGAGACACTTATGTTTACTTGCATCCTCGAACTGATGGCCCGAACCCTTCGTTTAAAGTCAGCTCTTCGTTACTGGCTTCGTCCTCTTCCCTGACTCTTCTTGCCCATGGCGGCCTATACAGTAACCCGTACAACAGACTCTCTTCAGAAGTAGTGGCTCAGGAGCTCTTCCTGGAAGTGCCTCTGGCTCTCAAAACAGACCCATCGGACAAGGAGAGCTCCGAGGGATCGCGTACTCTGAGTGACTCCTTGGATGGTCCAATAAGAGAGACACACCTTTACTTCCCGATATCTCTCAGCACCGATGGGCAAATCCCGTCGCCTCAAACTGTGGGATCGTCTTTAACCGCAGATGATGTTGAGGCCCTAGTCTCTGTGCGCAACCTGTTCGCTTTCCTGGCCCACCAACCGCTTGTAGCAACGCCGAAGCATCCGACTTACTTTTCAATCTTCGTTGCAGTAGGAGATCTCCTCAGGAAGCATCAATTTTCCAACTTCGATGGGTCTTCATTTGGCGAGGCCGCTACAAGCAGCTTCAGCCAGTATATCTATGAGCTGGGTCTTGACGACGTTCGACAGTCTCGGGAGAAAACAATCGAAGGCATTGTTCTTGGCGAGATCCTTTATTCCTGGAAGCTTTACAATGAGTCCTTCGTGCATGCGGTAGGGAAGTATGATTCTTTGATGAAGCTTAACCATTCGAAATTCGATCTCATTAGCGATGTCACTCGGAAGCGTCTGGAGAGAGCAGCGATGGACTTGGAATTCCGACTGAACAGTGTAACCCCACGGTTGTCAGTGTTCGAGTTCCCGTCTCTCTTTGCTGGTATTGCAAATTCCAATTCAGAGAGCAAGATCGTGGAATTTAAAGCTTGGAAAGCATCGTTTCTATCCCTTCGAAAGCATGTCATAGGGTTTTACAAGGAGCGGTACGGATCATGGCCACCGAAAGCTAGCAGCAAAAAAAACCAGTTTGAAGTGAGCGGGCTTAATAGGTTGGTCTTGAGGGACCTCTATCAGGATTTCTGCAATTTGTACGATTTTTTGGTCGATCGATCACAGTTCACTCCTCGTACAACCGACCACATCTCCCACCAGGACAACAGCCCGGATTCTGAGGAGTCAAGGGCTCTTAGGGGTATCCTGAGCGAGTACGATCGCTCCTCACCCCCCGTACTGCCCCCAGTGCCATTTGACGTCCCCCGACTCCCTTCATCCGCAATAAGCCAGACACGGCTTGGCACCGAGGATACGAAGAAAGCTGCAAAGGAGCGAACGAAGAAGCTAAAGGATGAAGAGATGGCCAGAGTTCTCTACGGGTCTTACAATTTAGACGCTGATAACTCTTCACCGTTCTTGGAGAGCTATAAGGCCTTCGAACGGAAGGCCGCGCATGGGAAAACTTTACACGAAGCCTGCAACCAGAGGAGCGGATATTGGATTTTCATCTATGCCATCCTCCAGTCCCTGCCAATGGTTGTCATGGATGCGCCCGACATCGGGTGGCACGAAGGAGTGGAATATTTCCTGTGTGTGCCACCAAGAGGGGGTGCGCCATGGAGCAGAGATGATGGATCTCAGAGAAAGAGCTGGTACGGTATCGCCGGCGGCACGGGCGTTGTAATTTTGCCCTCGGATGTTGTTGACCACGGCGTCGAGGGGGTCTTCAGACGAAGTCACTGCTGGACCGTTGCGGAGGCATGGGTTGGACAAGGCAGCGTCATTGCTAGGGCTATCGCCGAAAATCTTGACGATCCGTTGCCACCGCCACCAGGCTTACCAGGTTGGAACGATGCACCGAGAAGCAGATCTGGGTCTCCAGATAGGCGTTCTATAGTTTCACTAGGTTTAGAAGCTTTACCCGTCCCAGCCGGTCTCACTCCAGATTCGGCCACTCCTAGGTCAAGTCCAACCCTGGACCCGACCAAGAAGTTCGATGACATACTTGGAGCCGGCGTTGGGGCACCAGAGAAGAAGAAAAAGAAAAAGAGGAGTGAGCATGGATTTGGCTTCCTGAGCTAAGACGTCTTTTTTGAATGGCAGCGTTTGAATTATTCTCAATGACCTGTTACCCGTCTTGTGAGCATATTAGGCCATCGTAGTTGCCTATTATTGCCATATAATTGCACAATTAACAATGTATTTTGGTTACTCCGGTATACCGGTAATAGACCCCTGTGATGCGATAGACCGGGAGCCGGCCAGGGCGAGCAGAGGCTACTTTAGGTAATTACAAAGAACCTTTACCGGCGGCCAACGTAGTATTCTGTACCCTGCTCCGCAAGTTACCCAGGGTTTATCGTTGCGGGTGTGCGGAGGTGTTCCTGCAGTCCTTGGCTAAGCAAGACGTCGCTAATCTCTGGGCGCGTCTCTCTTTAGCCCTGCGAACCAACCATCTATACAGCAATTATTCATATCTGCTTCACGACCGATGCAACGCGGGGCACACCACCTCCGTCTTGTTTCACCACCCTTCCAGCAACCCGAACAAGTGGTTACTGTCTCCGTCTAGTGATCTCCCGTGGGCTCACTGGATCTCTTGTCTGGATGATCCATAGGGTACATCCTTTAATTGCTGTGATCCATGGTGAATCTCCGAAGCCCAGCTCCCGAAAATGAACCGCCGACCTTTATCATATGGCGGTTTCAGGCTAGATGCTCTGTTCTAATGGACCGTCGAGAATGTTGGCTTACTAACTTGTTAGTACATTCCTGAAGGACGATTCGTGTGCTCCTAAAAGAATGGCTAGCCTTGCTACAAGCTTCTGCCGCGCGCCCTCTCATTTGCATCATCATGAAGCTATCCCGGATGACCCTGAGCGACAGGGGAGTATTCCAGATATTCCCGCAAATAACATGGTAGTGGTGATGGAGGAGAACGTATCTATAGGCCTGCAAGGGCAGGCTCGAGAAGCATCGAATTGTATATTCAAGACGCGGGGAGGATTCAAGAATACCGGGCCGAGCAGCGCGCAGGCATTCCTAGTACGTTGGGCTCAATTAGAGTCGATAGGTTTTTCATTTCAACCCGCCACGACTGATACTCCTTACTGTCGCTCCGCTTGCATTCCTTGCGGTTATATCTATTCTTTGCGCCTCCACTCTTTTCTGCCTCGATTTCGCAGCCTCCCCGCTCTTTTGCTTTTAAAGAGTATCTTGCCCACTCTTTCTCCAGCAATCTAGAACTACTGCTCTAAGGCAATTTAATACCATCTCAACAAATTTCCTTGTATGAGTTACTGATTGGATCTCCCCCCTTGAACTAGCCTCTGCTATCACTTCCTATAATTCCTCCAAAGTACTACCTCATCATGGCAACATCTTCAATCATCGTACTTTTTGTCGCCCTACGAGTCCTGCTTATCACATATGGGACTTTGCCTGCGGGAGCTGTCCCTACCTATACATCCAACACCCAGGGATCGAACTTTTGGATGAGCAGCATTAAGCGCCAAGGCACTGCTGCTTTCAATCCTAACCCAAGCAGCTATCGGGTATTCCGCAACGTCAAGGAGTTTGGTGCAAAAGGTACATGATCGATTACCCGGAGATTACCGCTATACCCTAAGTGCTCATATTACGGTCCTCAGGCTAACTCCTTTCATTGGCAAAATTAGGTGACGGCGTTACCGACGATACGGTGGCAATTAATACCGCCATCTCTCAGGGAGGCCGTTGCGGCCGTGGGTGTGACTCCTCCACAGTCTCTCCAGCACTGGTCTATTTCCCAGCGGGCACCTACCTCGTCAGCGCTCCCATTATCCAGTATTATTACACACAGTTTGTTGGTGATGCCATCAGTATTCCTACCATCAAGGCTGCTGCGTCTTTCCAGGGAATCGCAGTCATTGACGCTGACCCCTATGATGAGACCGGCCACAACTGGTATACCAACCAGAACAATTTCTTCCGGCAGGTTCGCAACTTTGTTATTGACCTTACTGCAATGCCTGCAACTGTAGGAACTGGTATCCACTGGCAGGTTGCTCAAGCGACCAGCTTGCAGAACATACGATTTGAAATGGTTAAAGGTACGGAGAGCAAACAACAGGGGATTTTTATGGATAATGGTATGTTAGCTCCTCAGCTTAGCTCAGTAATTTGTTCTGATATTGCACTTAGGATCTGGAGGTTTTCTGACCGATCTCACATTTAACGGTGGCCGCTATGGCGCCTTTTTCGGTAATCAGCAGTTCACTACCCGTAATCTTGTCTTCAATAATGTTCAAACGGCTATTTTCATGAATTGGAACTGGGCGTGGACTTTCAAATCACTGTCTATTAATAATTGCGGCGTTGGCATTGACATGGCCAATGGCGGTTCTAACCAGCAGGCTGTTGGTTCGGTCCTCGTTCTTGACAGCAAGATCTCCGGCACCCCAATTGGAATTAGTACTGCCTTCAACGGTGGTAGCCAACCGAACACCGGAGGAACTCTAATCATTGATAATGTTGACTTTACCGGTTCAGTAACGGCGGTTGCCGATCCTAGTGGAAGAAGCATACTTGCAGGAAACACTAGGATCGCTTCCTGGGGACAAGGCAGGCAGTACATATCTGGTGCAGGTGGTTCCAGGTTTCAGGGGCCTCTCACTCCGCCATCGAAACCGGCCTCCCTCTTGAACGCAGGGGGACTCATCTATGAACGCTCCAGGCCTCAGTATCAAGACGTCGCTGATTCCCGCTTTATCAGTGTCAAGTCACACGGCGCTAGAGGCGATGGCGTGACAGACGACACTGCGGCTATTCAGACGGCGATCAACACGGCTCAAGTAGACGAGATTGTCTACTTTGACAGCGGCGCATATGTTGTCTCTCAGACTGTCAAGATCCCCAAGAATATTCGCATCACTGGTGAAATCTGGCCCCTAATTCTTGCATCGGGCCCTGCATTCCAAGACGAAAACAATCCTACTCCTGTCTTTCAAATCGGCGTTTCAGGGGATGAAGGTGCTGTCGAGATTTCGGACCTAATTTTTCAGACCGTAGGACCCCAACCTGGCGCAGTCTTGGTTGAGTGGAATGTTCGCGACCCTCAGGGCCAACAGGGTGCTTCAGGGATGTGGGATGTTCACTTCCGCATTGGCGGTTCCGCTGGAACTAAGCTGCAATCAGCCGAGTGTGCAAAGAATCCCAGCGTCATAGCGCCAGCGGCTCCGGGATGCAGAGCTGCTTTCCTTCTCCTCCATGTTACTCAGCAGGCTAGCATCTATCTTGAAAATAATTGGTTTTGGGTTGCAGACCATGAGTTGGATCTCGCAGATCATTCGCAGATCAATATTTTTAACGGGAGAGGTGTCTTAATCGAGTCTGCTCAAGGGCCTGTTTGGATGTAAGTACATACCTCTAAAGGTCTCACGTTACTACTACCTAACTAACGCATCGCCACAGGTACGGTACCTCATCTGAGCATAGTCAGTTATATAACTATCAGATTGTCAACTCGGAGAACGTCTTCATGGGTCTAATCCAAACCGAAACCCCGTAGGCTCACCCCACTCTCATTCTTGACTCGGCTACTCTTAGCTAATTCTCCCGCAGATATTACCAGAGCAACCCAAACGCATTGACACCGTTCACGCCAAACCCGGTTTGGCACGACCCAACTTTCGCATCCTGTCAAAACCAAGTTTCTTGCCCCAAGTCCTGGGGCCTCCGTATTGTCGACTCAAAGAGTGTCTTCGTGTACGGTGCTGGCCTCTATAGTTTCTTTGAGAACTACGGACAGGATTGTTTGAATACCGAATCCTGCCAAGATAATATGCTGTCGATCGAGGGCAGCTCATCTTCTCTTCATCTTTACGGCCTTAGCACGAAGGCGTCAACCAGCATGGTCACGGTCAACGGCAATCCTGTAGTGCAGCAGATTGACAACCGTGATGGCTTCTGCTCGACTGTCGCTCTTTTCGAACAATAAAGCTCGTGCATAGACTCTTTTCTTTTGTGATGGCCTTTTCGACCTCTGAAAATTCAGGATATAGGGTATACCCATGTATTAAATCGGCGTTTTTTCTTTTTTGGGGGGGACCTTCCCGAGATGCATTACCAAGAGGGCTGGCCCAGCGAAACCTCGGTCATTGTCCTAGTTTTGGCGTCGTATTTGTGTACAAGTACGTGTATCGAACCGTTCGTTCTTCGGACACTACTTTTTCAGGTTTGGATCGGCAGCGAAAACGAAAATTGGGTAAATTAGGATCTTTCCTGAAGCACTCCCTGGTGGCGTGGAAATACATATACATACCTTCAGCCTTGCTTACGTCCGGCTAATTTCGAATATTTCGTAATGGGTAACATCTGTCCGTGACATCCACATCCCCCACCTCACCTATCTATCACCTGAATCGACCACAGCAATCCCTAATTATCATGGTTAAAAAGTAGAATAGGCGTTTCTTTCACGCGACTGAACCGATAGGAAGACTAAAAAAATGAAAATCAGAGTGTGCCGACTCCTGGGATCGAACCAGGGGTCTTCGCATTACAAGTGCGACGCGTTACCACTGCGCCAAGCCGGCAGAGACATTTAGAACATCGCTTATTTTCTTTTATCAATCACAACTTAAGCCGTGGGGGTTGTAATGTTGTGTTAGTTTTGATACCATAAAGTGAACTTTTTGTTTCCTATGAGTGATTTGTCGATGGGAATCTATCTACCCTAAGTAGCCATTTTGATATTCCCACCCCGTTTCGCTAGAGAATTTTTGGACCGTTGGAAAAGCTACGTTTGGGGCTCAATTTATTCACTCCTGTTTTCTCTACACTGCTTCCGCGCTTCTTCGTATATGCGTATACACTTGAGGTGATTTGTGACTAGCGGAATCTTTTCTAAGGCGTAAAAATAAAATAACATAAGCAAAGCGCTCACTAGTCCCGCTCTCGCCTCCCTACTCGATGATATATGATTCCGCGATTGACTTGATTTCTTTGGAGAATGACACTTCTTCATGCATGTCCAACAAAGTGACAGTCGAAACCTGGCGATAAATATACGTATCAGTAACTTGGTTCATTCTAGGTTCAGGGTCTTGTAACAGGGATATAGGTGGGAGGTTGAGACTCACATCAACGTCCACAAAGGGCTTGGCTTTCGAGAATCGGACGCTCATGGGGAAGAACTCGCTCTCATCTTCTGCTTGTGCCTCAAACTCAAATGCTCCACTTGAATTATCCTCATCGACGATGCCGATAGACCATTCCATACTGTCTCCCACTACCTCGTATACCGCATCGAAGCTCGATATCGATGGCTCGGCCGTGGAGAATGGAATGGTCACAGCAACATCCTTAAGCGAATCGCCTCCGGTCAACTCATACTCAACAGTGATGGTATAGGAATCTCCGGAGGCTTTGTTGACCCAGACGGTGAAAGTGATTGGCAGGATTCCAGAGTCATCGGCCTTGGCATTTACTTTCCATCGAAGAACTCCAACGGAATTATTAGGTGGGAACCCCTTGGTGGGGTCCTTTAGCTGGATAGCTTTGGAGCTGTTAAACAAGGACTTGTCAACATTAGGGTGAGTACGGAATTGGGCGCCCGTAGATGTGTCGGCCACCAGCTCAAGCTTAACTTTTGTTAGTGAGTGGTCCGTGATGCGAAGCTGAAGATCGCCTTTGACTTCGAAAGTTTTCAAAGATCCTTCTCGCGAGAGCTTCGCAGATATCGTTTCTGCTACGGTTACATGGATGGCCTCTCGATCTAGTGAAGTGGAGGCTCGAGCTTGGGATGGTTTTTCTGCTGCGGAAGGCGCACTGGGAACAAGAGGTGCAGATTCCTCGGGTTCAGGACCCAGATCCCCTCGGACGCGCTCGAACATGTCGGTGGTCTTAGACTTTTTGCCGAGTTGCATGCCTTTACCCTTAGGAGCAGCAGACCTGTGGTACATATTAGCTCCACCCTGTATCCAAGCATGTCCTGTGTATGCTCACTTGAAGCTTTTGTTCTTCTCTGCCTCATATGCATCGTACGTATCTGGCACATTCGACCGAGCTGGTGGTGTGTATGTTGGGTATGAGGGGGTGCGAGGTGTGGAGGAGCGTCCACTGCGAGACATCTCCTTCCGCTGCAGCTCCAGCTGCTTTGCTCGCCGCTTCCTCTCCTCGCTGGCCTCCAGTTCTTTATTCTACAATTGTCATCAGCAAATAACCTTTGGTAGTAGGTTGAGAGAATGGGAGTCGCAGACCCTAGCAATGATCTCTTGTATTCTCTCTTCATGGCTTTCCATTTCTAGGAAGGCCTTGATCTGGCTTAAAGTGAGGTTTTCCCGGTAACCTAGGTTCACCAGCTCGTCGAATGCGCTTAGAAGCTCAAACGCATTCCGTAGGATCTCACGCTCATCTAGGCTCTTGCATATGCTCGTGACAACCTGCGCAAATAGGTGGAGCGAGTCGATATCTTGAAGAATGTTGGACTGGCGATTGGTAATAAGAACCATATAAAGTTCGTCTAGGGGCTGGTAGACGTATCGGACATTGTCCTGCTCGACAGTCGTGTGTTGACTGCCCGCAGCAGCCAGTTTGGGAAAGGAAGCTAGTAGGGCCTCAATCCTAGATCTATTGATTTCCCGAAATTGTCGAGACAAGACCGCTTTACCCCCGCGGGTACATATCGAAGCTGCCAGAACAACCTGCAAAATTGAATAATCAGTAACGAGCTGAGTTCTAGCAGTACAAGACACAATTTCCCTACCATGATCTATAGCATCTAGGTTATGTCCAAATTACAGCTTAGTTGGAAGATGGTTCAGGGCATCGAATACATTTGTCTACTTCGTCTAGTTAATTGGTGTCTGTGGCTTTATGAAGGCTGCGCACGGGATTCTAGACAAGTCAACAACAAAATATGTTCAAATCAGTGCCCCCCCATCTCAGTCAATAGAGCCCTCTTGAGTATTCATCAATAACAGAAATTCTCTCAAGTCTCGATGCAAAAGGGGATCAACCCGGAATCACGAGATTAGTGGAGTTCCGCTTTCGCCTATTTCTTCCACTCCTTTCGTTTGGTACGCACTGCCGCGTCCCTCTTAACATATAATCTCACAAGCAATAGATCACCGATCCAGCTCGAGCAAGTCTCGGAACTTCGACTCGCGGTTAATAGTAACGACGTTGATATCAAGGCCACCTTATTCCTTGTTCTACTCACCCTGCCATCCTTCTCTTTGTCTCCCCTTTAGCTTATTACTCTTACCCTCACCTTGTCTTCATCTTTCTCATACTAGACATCTCTCCGCCTTAATCTGTTGCATCCCGACTGTTCCCTTTCTACTACTCCTTCACGTTACTAACCACAGTTTACCCTTCGCCTGATTTACCATCCCAGATTACCCACGCTCATATCGACGCGACGCATGTAAGACCCACCAGGCCACGCCTATCTAACCCGACAGAATCACGGTAGGCTTTGAGCCGCAATATTTGGCCTCACCCTAGACCCTGGAACGACCCCACCTAGACTGACGAGGAGGCGCACATCCCGAGTCCCGATGACCACTCTAGAGGCCCTGCCGTCCTCGTACCCGCAGAACATACTGTTAGAAGACCAAATGGAGCTATCACCAGGTCCAGGTATGGGCGATGATATTGATATCGACCTTGACTTGGATGCCCCTCCCCCTAACGACCAAGGTGGCGACTATATTATAGAAGACGCTGGGTCAGAGACCGCTGCGGAGCATATGGACCCATCTGTCGAACTTGGAAACGATGATGTTATGCGCGACGAAGACCTTTCATTTACGGATGTTCAAGAGCAAGAAGTCGAAATTCCTGACGAAGAGCTCTTCGACGCACATGATCCCATCCTCACCGATGATCCCTCAAATCAACAACAACACCAGAGTGGTGAATATTCCCCTAATGCTGCGGCATTTGGAGAAGATGGTGGTTCACGTTCTTCCCGATTGACCACTTCAGGAGATCTTATTGCAACGAGTGGCGAGCAGCAGGAAATAAATTTTGCTGAAGATAACACATACACCTCTGAGAACTCCAAAAATCTAACAATAGAAAATGAAGAACCTGCAACTAGCCCTCAAAACATCAAGGCTCCCCCTGTGGCCGAGCAGCGGTCGGCATTGGAACCGCATGGCCCTCTTGAACTAGACAACGGAAATCAGACCCTGGAGCAGGTGGTTCCTCTGGATGAACGCCCCGCTCTGGATGTTCCAGCCACCAGTTCTAACAGCAATGTGGGAGATGATGCTCTCACTGACACTTATGAAGAAGAGGTTCCTAATGAACCGAAAGATTCGCAATCAGGCGCTGCTCATATACATCCAGTCGTGGTGATTTATGAAGGCAGCGAGATATCTTTGTTTCCCCCTTTCAAGGATGATACCTCCGACACCTTCTTCCTGCCTGACGAGTCTCTTGCGCGTGCAAATATATGTGATCTGTTCGATGCAATACGCTCTGTGCTTGCAGGGAGCATTAGCGAAGGCGACGAGTTGAACGTGGCGGTCGGAGGCTTGGGTCTTGAGCTTAGTGAGGTAAGGACTCTAGATACACTTATGCATTTTATAGCCTTACTAACCATATTTCAAGGATTCAATCCACACTCGAACCACTACACTTTCCCAGATAGTTGGCCTTTACGTTCGATTATCCCTTCAGGATGGCGTGGATGAACCGGACCCCCTGTACATGACGCTTACAACTAAGGTTAGGTTTTCAAAAAGATTGAATGATATATCCTCCGCCGCCGCTGAAGGTAAAGGTATCTCCCAAGTTCCCTTCTGGCACGGCGAAGGGCAAGACTATAGCGGCTTTCCTGCTGGGAATGCCTTTTACAGTGAAGATACCGATCACCACCCTGGATGGGGAACAGACTACCCGTTTCCTCAGGACCTCCAATCACCTGCTAAGAACCCGAATGATCCCGATGTGACAGGCCCTGTACGTGCTAGAGACTCTCTCGCCCCCCTTCCAACAGCTACGGATACCGATCCAGAAGGTCCTCGGGAACTAAGTAGCGCTATTTACCCCGGCACACAAGGAGCTTTGAGCAGTGCTGAGGATTCTACTGGAGCTAACAATGATGAAGACAATGAAATTCTGATTTCTTCTGCGAAAATAGACAATGAGAGTCTCCTAGGGGGAGGCCACTCGCACGCAGATACGGAACACGAGGCGGATGCCCAAGAGACTGCGAGCCACCCGGCCGAAGACGAACTTCGTGACGATGATCTGATAGATTATGATGATGACGATGATGACGGTGCAGGACAATACACTTCCACAGGCTCATCTACCCTTCAGAGTGATGACCGTCGGACCAGCAATGGTACATTGGAATGTTTCATTCTGCCAGAATGCTCTTTTCCTGCAGCTTGTTTTTGTGCTGATTGCATTATCCGATTAGAAGCTGAATATGCTGCTATAAATGCCGCGGCCTCTCGACGGAGCTCAGCCAGCAAATTGAGCCGTGAGAGCTCCGGGGCTGCTCTTAAAGGCGACACACATCACGAAAACGAAGATGAAGGCGACCTTGGTCAGCCGGGGGTAAGTGGGTATGAGGAAGATTACGAGTTGTATAACGACGAAAGCAACTACGATGGAAGTCAGCAATATGGTGATGAAGCTGAATATACTCAAAGTGAGGTCTATGAAGAACTAGAGCAGTACGACGAAAGCACCGGTTTAAATGAGTATGCTGGTTTTCAAGGATCAACAGAGAACGACTACGCAATCAACGGCCCTGAGGAATGGAATTCGAGTTCCTGGCACCCAGAGGGACAAGAAGTCGCAAGTGAAAACCCTGAAGAGTATTACCAGCAGGAAAACGTACCTGGGGATAGTAGTGAGACCGCACACCCGGAAGACAATAGATATGTTTCAGAACATTCGAATCTAGACCTCCATTTCGACGAGGAGGCCGAAGAGCACCCCGTTCACGACTCCCAGACGCAAGACCCTAATCGAGTCAATGGTCCCCGCCATGCTGCTCCGGGGCTTTCCGTACCTGCTGATGCCAACGGCAAACATCGCCTTGGAGAGACTGAACAACCTGTAGGAGTCGAGGAAGACGAACCCCTCTACGATGATGACGATGATGTGTTCAGTGATGCTCTATACGGCGGAGATGAGTCTGCTAAGACATCAGACGACGATCAAACCACGTCTCTGGCTCATCGTGACTCTGCGAAGCGGACTATTGATGAAATAGACGACGGCAGTGTACTTGAGGGCGGTGTACAAGGTCAGTAATCTAACGCATCCCCTAATAGCTACTAGAATTTCCCACTAACTTAGTACTAGGCACTAAACGCATGCGATCACTGTAGTAACTTTGGTGAATAGTCGCCTTTGTTATCTTAAATTGCATAAAGCCGCCCGCTGCCGTCGCCTATTGCCAGAAATCTCCCTCGCAGCGTTGAGGCCAAATCGGTTTTGCCCATTCTAGGCTCTACCGGCAGTCTTCATTGTTTAGGCATGGCGTTGTTGCTTATATAGGTATTTAATTATTCGTAGCATTTACGACGGAACCTTCGTCGTATTAAGGCAGCGCTATCTGGGAGCATGGGGAAAGAATCCTAGTAAGTTCGCAGCAAAGATTTTCCTCTCTTGATCAGAACGCCGGCACTCATCTGGTGGTTCGTGATGTTAAACCCAACCCTTGTTATTATATTCCTTTCTACCCTGTTTCCCTAGTACCCAATCTTTGTGTGGCGTTCCTTGAGGGCTCGGAAAAAATTTTATTCCCTAGGCGCTGTACCTTGAAACGTGTGTCTGTGCCGTCTTTGCGTATTCACTTGTATAATATATGCGTGCCTTGCTGCCGCTTTAATGCTGGACGGAATTTTGAGACTGGCGATGGCGGGAGAACAACAAATTAAAGTTGGTCGAGGGCTGTTTCATAGACGTGGATCGAGCTGCCAAGCACTTGAAACTATATAATAAATGCATGTATTGGCAATGCCTCTAGATTTCTAACGCGATATGCATCTAACCGTGTCGTAATCATTCAATTTCGCAATAGCCACCTTGGGGCTGATGTTGGGGAATGTGATTAACTTGAACAACCTGGGCACTGTTATTGCTTCATAGACGTGAGAAACTAGAACTAGATTAGGACAAAAGATTTATCCCTTATCCTAACGATTAGGCATCAAGAAACTCACCAGTCGAGGAATCAACGAAACCCTAAAGCCGTGCTAAGGTGGCATCCTAGTGCTCTCCCACGGGGTACATACGTTTGAATCCAGGGGGAAAGGCCACAGGGCACAGGTTGATCTTGTTGGGTTGGCGCGCCAGGGGCAGTTTGGTGCCCGAAGGGTACTGGGCAGAGAACAGTCAGCCACAGGCCAAGAATAGGCGCAACCCTGATCGCACAGCCGAGATCTAGCTGCTATTGTTCTATGGGGGAGCGGACTTCGAACCTCACTCTAGACAAGTTGAAACTAAACGACACACGGGCCTCAAAATTGTAGGCCACCTCATCAACGTCCGAATCAAAACGCCGATTTTACTGTCATTACTCACTAGAGCAAGCGAATATTACGCATCTGCCTCTTTCCCTCTTTCTAGTCTCGCGACAGGTGGGGGGTGGCTTTGATTCCGCCTGTCTATTTTCTATCTGTCGCAACCGGAACATCTTTCTCACTGCACCATACGTCGCAAAAACGGCTGGAGCGGGAATTCAGAAGGTCTCTATTAGAGAATTCGAACGTCATAGAAATCGCTACGGATACCGCCGCCTCTTCCGCGTTAAAGCTGTGGCTTGAGATTCATCTTGACTGTACCTGAACGTGCGCAACTAGTCCTTGGGCACACTGGAGGGGACATATTTTGCGCCCTGTGGACGCCGACAAGATGCTGGAAGACAAGTACGTGGTTCTGCTATGCAATGAGTTTAGTGGATGGTATGTATGGGGGCTGACGGCGTGTCATCTTCATTTAGGTACATAGGATTGGCATTAGCGGTAACTTCGACGATGGCAATCGGTGAGTAAATGTGATCTCGAATTCGATAATTATAGGGCCGTGTGCTAACTAGATATTTGGTTACCCATAGGAACAAGTTTCGTGATAACGAAAAAGGTGTGTCCCGTACCCATATTCTCAGCCCGTGTTAGCTGCGGTTCGATCTTGTTTCGATTCTACAAATTTGCAATATAACCCGAGCTAAACCGGTGGATAGGGTCTGATGGAAGCGAGCGAGCGGCATGGTTTTGAGGGTGAAGGCTTTCAGTACCTGCGAAGTCCGGTATGGTGGGGGGGCATAATAACGTGTACGTGGCAATGGTGTCCTATATGCATAGCAACTGACATCAATTGCTAGTGGTGGTTGGCGAAGTAGCAAATTTTGCGGCATACGCGTTTGCCCCAGCCATTCTAGTGACTCCGCTTGGAGCATTAAGTGTCCTTATTGGGTATGAATCGTTCTGTATCAAACCTCTACCGCACGTAAGCTTACTTTGTGCAGAGCCGTACTAGGCGCATATTTTCTAAAGGAAGAGCTGGGCACTCTGGGAAAGCTCGGATGCGCAATTTGTCTGATAGGCTCGGTCATTATTGTTCTTCATGCTCCACCCGACAAGGAGATTGAGACGATAGACGAAATACTTAATTATGCTATCCAGCCAGGTACGTTTCGCTCTAAAGCGCTAAGGGCCGAACTAACTACTATCTGAATGTAGGATTTTTGCTCTATTGCGCCGCCGTCGCAACTTTTGCGAGTATCATGATCTACAAGATCGCTCCACGATACGGCAAGAAAAATCCGCTCATCTACATCTCGATATGTTCCACAGTGGGATCAGTATCTGTCATGGCAGTCAAGGCCTTTGGAATTGCGCTAAAGCTCACTTTGGCTGGCAAAAACCAATTCACACATCCATCGACTTATGTATTTGCTATTGTCGTAGTGGTCTGCATCTTGACGCAGATGAACTACTTCAATAAAGCCTTAAGCCAATTCTCAACCTCACTGTAAGTCTGGGGGTCTCACAAACCCGAGTTTGACAGGATACTCACACAAATTTTCTCCAGAGTGAACCCCCTCTACTATGTGACCTTCACAACAGCTACATTGTGTGCATCATTCATCCTCTTCCGCGGCTTCAACACCTCTGACGCCGTCAACACGCTCTCCCTTCTCTGTGGCTTCCTAATTATCTTCACGGGTGTCTACCTCCTCAACCTATCACGCGGTGACCCGGACGGCCACAAGCTGCTCAACGGCAAGCCTATTGATGCGGATGGAGTCCCTACAGACGGCATCGCTAGCATACAGACACGGCGGAGCATGCAGGCGCACCGGAGTCTAGAGCAACGCCGGCTGAGCACTGGAAGCGGGTATGCGCGGCACGGCGACCACATAGGCCTGATGCACGCCTATGACGAGGAGAACGGCAGGTTCGAGCTTACGGAGCTGACAGAGGACAGCGAGGATGACGATCCCGATGATGACCACCGGGATAGCTACGATGGACGGAAAGTCTCGCATCAATTAAAGCGGTAGTTTTAGAGACATGCAACATTAGATCCAAGCGGCGTCCTGCATTGGGTTTTCCTTCTCTCCTACTTTTCCGGAGAACGTTCATAAAAATGGAATGCGTTGCATGGGGCATATTTCTGTTGTATAAAGCCTTATCCTTGTTTCCGTCTTTTCTTTTTGTTGTCATGTGAAATACCGGGAAGGTTTCCAAGGGGATTGTTTCGGGGAACAAAAGGGATTTTGTATTTCCACCCTCCTCCCAAACCCCTTGATGCAATGGGATATGTGATGAAGAATCAACAAAATCTGGGTCTCACTCTGCAGGGACGGGGAGGACTCATCAATCCTTGTTGCTGGACACTTTTTGTGTGTAATGTTTTTTTTTTTTTCGAGAGAAAGTCCAATCATCATATGAAGTAGGCAGGCTATTGCGTGCGGAGGGTACTTTTTTTTTTTTTTGGAATGGACAGGTGGGGAACTGTAAATCGGCGTTTTCATATTTCTACCCTGTTTTCCTTGATTTTCCTTTTCTCTTCCCTTTCCATCCTCTCCTTCGTTAGGGGTCATCATGTCGGGCATCTGACGTCTTTCTCACCCACCCGCCTACCCCCTGCTGGCATCCATCCACCCCCTCTGATACTCCAATGTTACAGCATACACTACATACATAGCAAGGAAAGAAAGGAAGGCATCACTACCGTTTTATCTTACCGTTCCCTTTCGCACATTGACCACTGCAGGAATCGTGAGTCGTCCGAAAAGGCGAGGGATACGTCAGCTAGACTTGACGATCTACCGCTCTGGACATCCAGCCTCGCGGCTATGGGATCTCGGGTAGGTGTGAAGAGTCAGCATATACGGGTCCCTATATCTCCCACGTCTCGGACGTCCTGGAAGCCCCCAGTCGACCAGAACTCTAAACTAGCGAGGATAGAGGATAGTGACTAACGAAGCATTCTAGAATGAAAAAAGAAACCCCAATAACAAAACAAGGCTGCCTTATCAAGGCGGTTTTATGCGCCAAGCATGTACGAGAGTTGATGAGCCGAGTGCCCCGTTTACGTGCGCGGGGATCCCGGCGGTGTGACCACGATGCTTTCCGACGTCTCTGTTGGCGTGGAAGGGTGAGGTTCACTCAAAACCTAACAACTTCAAGTGCAGTTGGGTCTGGATGCTCATGAGCCGTAGGGTAGGATGGTTCTACTCTTTTCTTTGTGCTGGGTTTTAGGGTGTTACTCCATACGCTGTAGGCCTACCGCCCCTTCCGTAAATAAAAGGTTTAAGGTAGTTTTCATTTCATTCCACTTATCGTTTGTCGCGGGGAATTTTCTATTTTGGCATAGCTGCAGCATAAAAAACCCGTGCTCTGGTATCTGATAAGCCGCTAGTAGGAGAGAGTATGAGAGAACAGATGGAGTAAATTGAGGGAGCAGATGAAGCAAGGAAACCCGCCTCCCTTCCAGTGGGAAGAATACCCTCGAGTCGAAAAGCTTACGATATAGCAAGGTACAGATAGGAACATGGGACTTCGCTGGTCGGAGATCCCTGGAATAAACACCCGCTTAAATCGCACAAGTAAACCCTCCCCCCACCCCTTTAAAAATTAAATGACATGGGTTTCGGTGGTGGGCTCTGCAAATATGTCCTATCTTAGCTAAAAGTGCCTTACGGCTTCTTATCGCTCAGACTTACGACAGGTGATACCGGCTCATCTTCAGAACGTGTTTGCCTAGCACCACGCATGGTCATGTTCAACCCCCTAGGTTGCCCTAGCGGTCGGTCCTGATACCCAGAATACCCTTGGTAACCCCCATCGTAAGGCTGCTGTGTCGGGCCCTGTTGCCACCTTTGATCCAGCTGCGAAGACTGTGGCTCGTTTCCGTCTGCGAATGGATTCTCTTCTTTGTTTGGCTCCTGAGTCGGTGAGGGGTTAGCTTGCGACGCGAGGGCCTTTCGAGCCTGAAGGACCGCACGTTGGTGCTTGGACATGGCAAGGGATAGCTGGTCGTTGGTTTCGATGAGAGTGAGGAGTGTGTCGTCGTCCGGAGCAGGGTCTTCAGCATTGATGTAGCCTTGAATGGACCGAGAGGCGGATAGGCAACGATCGGCAAATTCTTTGATTAGCTCGTTGCCGAGTACCTCGCTGGGGAGTGTCGATTGCACAACCTGTGAGAGCAGCTTTGCGGATGTTTTGGCCTCCTCGATTCGACCCGCAAGCTCTGGCGGGGGTGGTAGACCTCTCTGTTTGTGATTTCGGGCGAAATAGTTCTGTTGTTGGGCCTGATACCGTGGGTCGAATGGCGGTGCATTAAGCGTCCGTGGTACAAGAGTTCCTCCAGGCTGTCCCCGAGCCCGTTAGCTTTGGCAAATCGATCCATGAGCTCATGAACAACATACCCCACCATACATCTTCTCCATAGCCTTTTTCTCTTTCACCCACATCTCTAAGATAGGGGCAAGGTTCTCGTCATCCTTCTTATCCTTCTCAAAAGCATCTAGGGCATCTCTTAAAATTTGTTGCACGCTAAGATCCTTTCCTTGCTTAAGTAAATCCTTAACCGTCCCAACAAATTTTGCATCCATGTTCCGCGTAAAGGTTCTTCCTGGGTTATCCACCAAAATACGCACCAGCATTACGCCGTTGTACTGGACGTGTGGTCGATCATAGTTTTCCTTAGAAAGAAACTTCCGAATTACGGACGCAGCTTCTTTCGCAGCAGATGGACTAGATTCCGCGGCCTCGACAATTGTGGGGAGATAAAGGACTTCTTCACCCTAAAAACAGAATGCTCAGTCCGCCTGTTACGAGAAGGATTTAATCGTCGCGCGAACTTACACCATTCTGATTATCGGGTCCGCCGGATTCGCAAAATTGCCTCTTTAGAAATATACCTCGGTCAGCTCCAAAGATCGTCATACGAGAAGAATACCTAGATATAATGTCTTTCTAAACTCAGGAACTCACCACAGCTATTGAAATATTGGCTTCAGGTGAATCATCGTCGAAGGGCGGGCTGCCATTTTGACCTGTAATATCTCATGGTTAGCAAAGGCAACATCAGCTGGATCTGCGTGAATACCAACGCCCGCTATTTGAACGTTTGTTCAGAGAGGTTAAAATCCTCTTCATCTTGTTCGTCAAGTTAAATGTGTTTCCGGAGCTGGTGTTGATAGTGGGATTGACAAAAGGACAATGAGCCACATATGCCTGGCGTAACGGTGTTGAAAGCCTTCTCGGCGTTCGTCGTGGATGTCAGTTATATGAGCAATAAGGCAAAACAAGGATTAGCGCGTGTCAAGAGCTGTAAGAGCTGCTGGGTAGGCACCTCGGACCTGCACGCGGTCGTGTCGCTCGGCAATTTATATGAAGACAGTGCTTAGTGGGGCTCCAACATTCGTAACCCATGCACAGCCCCAGTGAGTCGCCGGAACAAACTTTGAACAACGAAACACCCAAGGGACGCGTATGTACGTATGCCATGCTATATCATTTTGGCCTGGGACAAGATGGAGTCTTAACAGGCATATTTTGGGGGCCATTTCTTAGAAGGCGATTAAAGGTCATATGGCTTGCTTGTTCAAACATCCCTGATAACCCGAAGACTATCCCGTTCAAAGTCTATATGCTTCCAGTACAGCTCCGTTGACGCCGCCGTCGCCATCGCAATGTAATCCCTATTGACGGGAATTTGTAGATATCCTGCCTAGAAGTACAACCCCCAGAGTTCCATGAAAACTAGGCGCCTTACTGGATAGTTTACGTTTACTCTTCTTCCCCTTCCTCCTCACCAACATCCTCCTCACCAACATCCTCCTCTACAAACAGATTAGCGCTTCGACCAATCCTGTCCTTGACAGTCCCGCCTGTCTCAAGATCCAACACTCTGCGTGGTGGCAGGGGATCGATGAGTCGGAATCCGTAATTGTGTTCAAAGTTCTCAGGTTGTTTCACAGTCAAGTCCGCAGACGCCGATCCGGGGTTGAGGGAATCGTAGCATTCCACGAAAGCGTACAGCTCCTCAACGTCCGTGTCAGGCGCAAACTTGCGCACAACACGGTCACCTGAGGGCATTTTTAGACTAACTCGAGTTGCATCTTTGACGTCCGGTCCAGGCTCTGGTCGGAGGAGCCCTGCTCGCCATTTTCTCCATTGCTCAAGATTCCTTAATCTCCTCTCCTCTGTCTCAGCCCTTTCCCTGGCTTCACGTTCTGCTAGCTCTTTAGCAGCTTCAGCTTCTCGCCTCAGTCTAGTACGTTCGCGGTCCTGTGCCAGCGACCTCTCGAATGCCGCGTTCTGGCTCGCTCGTAAGTCCCGATCGGCCTGCTGGGTTGCTCTTGCTACTCTGACTCGTTCTAGGGGTTCCGAGCACTGTGCGATTGAATTTTGCAGTTTCGCAATGAACGTTGCTGGTGGCATTGGCCCAGCAAGACGAGCTACCGCTGACATGGCCGTTGAGCCGGTTCGAGGGGTATGTGCTATGAGAGCTGTAAATGGAAATTTCGTACAATTTAGGGCCGTAGAGACCTGGTAAGCCTCGGAATCTTGTACGCTCCCAGCCCATACTATGATGTTGTTCTGTGGGTTTTTGATGAAATCAACAACCTCGGGAGACAGCAGGGTCTCTCGCACATATGAGGATGTGTCATCGTGTTCGGGCGAGATCAGAATAACGAGAAGAAATTCCAAATTCTTTTGCGCACGGTCTAGAGCCTGTGCATAACCACACTCGAGGAATGGTATTTCGCTGCTTCCATACTCTTCTTCGAACTCGCGAATAAATCTCGCAGCAGTGTCTCGTGGGTTGAGGGAACGTCGGTTAGATGTGCTTCTCAATGAGCCAGCCCTTGTTGAACTGTGAAAGAATAGAAAGGCACATAATCGTGGCAGGAACGGGAACATGTGCGAAAAGAGTCCAAAGGAGCTCGCCAGAAGACGAGAAAGAATGTTGAACGGCGTAAACAGGAGGGCTAGGATAAACGACAGTCGGCTTGTGACCTGAGCCTCAGGCTGTGGTACAATCCGTGGTGCGGGATGAAAGTTGGGGGAATCTGTCCAAGTCGGTGGGCGAGAGGTTGAACCATTTATAAGAGTCTCCCGGTGGACAGCTGGGCGAGGCGGTGGGGCGCTTGACGATGATGCTAGAGCATCTGCCACGGGGTCTGAGGACTCGCCATCGAAGAACTTGGCAATCGCTATCTAGAGCTTTGTGTTAGCCCTTTCAAGTGTTCTAACGGAAATGCGACATATAAAAGCCGACACACGCACCTGAACGTTCCATTGCGACCGCTGGAGGATGGGTAGTGCAGACTCAAGGTCCTGGTCGGTCATCGACGTGAACTGCTGCAACGCCAACTGCTGACTCTCGGTGAGGTCACCAAGGTCCACTTTTGCATCCGACATTCTATTAGAGTCGGACAGTATCCAGAATGCAAACAAATAGCAGGCAAGACGATGATGGAGGAGAGAGGAAGGAAAAAAGGCAGGAATGGAGCGTGCAGCAGGTTATGTACTTAGGGATTAGGTGACTAAGTCGCAGTCGGAGAATGGTGGGGATCGTTCCGCGTGGTGGAAGGTGGCAGCAGCCTAGAACCGAGTTTGGTTTGCATAAGTAAGCGACTCTCGTAGTTAATGATTGGTTGGCCATCCGCGTAAGGCTGTGCCTTTCTGGCTGCGCACACAAGGCACAAATTTGGAGGACTTGGAGGTCTCCTCTGCGGTGAGGTAGTGAAATATCAACCCTGCATCATCCCCAGAACAGGCATTGCTCCACCAAGACGGTCGCACCGTGGCTCTGGTGCTCTATTGGAGGCCCTGTCTCTGGTATTCTAATATAGGATAACGCTGGGGGTGCGGCTTTGGTCGGTTAGATCCGAACTTGATGCTTTCTTTTCACGTTCATGTTGGACAATGCGCAGATCATTCTTTCCCCAACCTCGTGAGCTGGGATCTCCTCTGTGTGCTTGGCTGTGAACATCACTGATCGCTTGCGTACCTTGGTAGTATCCATGGAACAACTTGTACGATAGTCGCTCGTGATATAAGATATGGCAGGCGCGACGCGGACCCCACCGACTGAGGGGCGGCGAGTTGGTGTACCGTCTCCTCGACCCAAAGGGCGCGGTATGTGTGGCACTGCTTATGTCAATGGAAGCTCTGCGGCAGTCTCGAAAATGTCCTGGAATGGTACCTAATGCCTGAATATTTTGCTTAGACCACGCAAAGGAAACGCTCTGTCGTAATGTCACGATTTATGGGCATTGCCGATATGAGGATAAGGGTAGGTCAATTGTCCTCGGCGGTAGCGGCCGACTGATTGGGTGGTGTAGGATGTGCGTTTAACCACGATCCCACGCTACATGGACAGAAGAAAGATGTACCCCAGGCCCAGGTAGACAGGTGTGTTCGACTTGGAATTTTGAACCTCGTTGGGAGCAGAGCTGATTAAACATGCTCCCGCAAAGTCTAAAAAAGCGCCTCAATGTGGATTCTCCTGCTTTCACTCCAACTCTCATAGCCCCAACAAGCAATGGTACTCCCTCAATAAGCACACCATCGAAGAGTACTACCATCTCCCCCAAGGCGGCAAACGCTGCGCCATTCACGCCGAAAAACATGAGCGCAGGTTAGTTGCGATAACTAATTGAAGGCAGCTTGTGGCTTGCGCTCACTTAGCTCTTTTTTTCACAGGCACCGCGACTCCTCCAGCTTATCAGGAAGTACCTAGTTCAGAGTATGTCTTACGCTTTTTCTACCGTTGTGTTGCTACGGAGCGATGTGGGGTTTGACACATAGACAGACCATATCTAATACCCGAGGCGCAAGACTTCTTACCTCAGTCCTATGAGGCTTTGCAACTGGTATGATTTTGTTGTTAGCGTGTCATTCAGTTACCTAGTGGTTGTCCTGGGTCATGGTCATTCATCGCGTTTGCCCTTTACGGAAGGCTCGGTTGTGTCACTATCTATCTTTAACAATTCTCCTTCATCTTCCACTTCCCGATACCCTCCACGACACAACATTATGGCAGGTCCATACGCATCCGCTCCGCGAGGAATGGCGGCGTTCAATAACTTTAGCCGTAATGAAAATAACCCAGTCTGGATGCTGACATGGACCCAGGGCGATGCCAACAATGTAGCTACAAGTCCAAACCCCTATGACCCCTTTACGCCTACATCGTTGGCTGCAGCGGTGGCCAGCAATCACCAGAATCAACTTAATCCATATGTCCAAGATGCGACGGCGATGGCCGGCATGGGTAGCTATTATCAAGGACAAGGAAACTTCACTCAACCTGTAAGAACTAAGGAGACAACCCATTTAAAACTCATGAGGTAACACACCTAAAATAGCTCCAATACCACCTCTATGCCCCTCTAGGACCACACAGGGAAAATCTATTGGCCTACCAGAGAACTGCCCATGATTTTTTCTTTTCCGATGCACTCCGGGAAGAATTACAGCGGAAGAGCGAGGCATCTCTGCAGGTCCTACCGAGTAAGGAAGATTCTTCTCGACGCTACGCCATTTTCTGACTGTTGGCGACTCTAGATTCATCTCTCCCAGCGCACATTGATCACTTCCACTCCCTTGTACCGCTAGATACCACGAACCAGAAGAACGCTACTATTTTCGGATACCCAAGCTGGGTCTATAAGGCTGTCTCCAGTAAAGATGGCCATATATATGCGCTGAGGAGGCTTGAAGGTAGAGGTCCCTGCGTTCTACAAGTACGCCTATAAGAAATAACTAACATGCTAGTTCCGCAGGCTACCGCTTGACAAACGAAAAGGCCATCCGCTCCGTCCAGTCGTGGAAACGCGTCAGCAATAGCAGCGTGGTTACAATTCACGACGCTTTCACCACCCGTGCATTCGGTGATAGCTCTCTAGTCTTTGTAATGGATTACCACCCGCTTTCCAAGACGCTTGCCGATAACCACTTTGGAACAGCCGGTCGCTTTCAAGGTCGCCCCTCAGGGCCGCATGTGCCCGAACCAGTCCTGTGGAGTTACATAGTCCAAATTTCATCGGCGCTAAAGACAATCCACAGCAGTGGGCTTTCAGCGAGGCTAATTGAACCCACTAAGGTTCTGCTAACGAATAAGAACCGAATCCGCTTGAACTCCTGCGCCATATTTGACGTAGTCCAGCACGATTCTCCACTATCCATGGTGGAACTTCAGCAGGACGACCTTGTCCAATTTGGCCGGTTAATCCTGTCCATCGCTACAAACAATCCTGCTGCTATACATAACATTCCGAAGGCTATCGAACACGTCGGACGCTTATATACGACCGAGCTGAAAGATTGTATCTTATGGTTACTTTCCCCATCAAACCCGCAGAGTGCAAAGGGAATCGACCAATTCCTCGGAGGTATCGCTGGCCATCTCGCGGCAAACTTTGACTACACTCTCCACTACGACGATCAGCTCCACACCGAATTGAACCGCGAGCTAGAGAATTCCCGAATCCTACGTCTTATGACCAAGCTGAACTTCATCAACGAAAGACCTGAATTTGCGCAAAATGAGCAATGGTCTGAGACTGGCGAACGTTACTTCCTGAAGCTCTTCAGGGACTACGTGTTTCACCAAGTCGATGCCCAAGGGAATCCTGTCATTGATCTCGCACATGTTTTGACCTGTCTCGCGAAGCTGGATGCGGGCGTTGATGAGAAAATTAGCCTAGTCAGCAGGGACGAGCAGAATTGCCTTGTTGTCAGCTACAAGGAGTTAAAAAGGGGGGTAGATGCTGCCTTTCAGGATTTACTGAAGGCCAGTAGGAGGACTTAGTAATAGAGTGGATAGACCGATGTATTTAACATCGGACGGCGGGCTAGCAGAACAGGGTCTTGCAGTGAAACATCCGGCACGAGGATTCTTTGATGGGGGACCCAATAGCTTGCCTCTTGTTTCAGTATCATTGGTTGAGAGAAACCTCTAATGGTAGGCCTAGTGCGGGCCGCCTTTTCTCGAGAATAGTCTAGATGTGGCTGCTCAGGGATTTGGTGGAAGAGAGCTGAAAAAAAGCACACAGAAATAGTCAAAAAAACGTATATGAAATCATGAAAATCTATAACAATTTATTTTTCCCCAGTAAGGGTAGCCTTTCCAGCGATTAAGTGATATTTATTTCCCAGATAATAGTTTGTAAACCCTTTTTTTTTTTTGGAGGGTGTTCCCTAGAGAAATAGTATGCTCCTAGGTTTCCTACATACCAGTGGACGTCCCATACCACTGCACCCATTAAAGCCAGAGATAAGCCCACCCCATCCAAGCTCCATCGTTCTTGATGCCGATCCAACGCACTCGCCGGCACCCTCACCCACCTTCAATCCTCCTGCTGCCCAAACGGATTCGCAATCTCCTCGCTGCCATCCAAGGGCGAGATCAAGACCAGAAGGGTTCCTCGCGCGACCACCAGGCCGAGAGAGCGGGAGGATTCATTGCCTTCGTCGTCTGGAATCCACCGTCATTAGTATCACCGGTACCAAACAAGTATACGATTGTTCCTCTCGGAGGACGATGGGGGGAGTATATTATTATACTGCATACCTCGCGTCAACTCCCTCACATCGTCCAGAACAAGATTCATCAACTGGTCGAACCCCTTCAGTGTGCCGATGACTGGATATCACAATGGAAGAATTAATATTAGCCTCGTTTCCTAAATCGTTCAAAGCCCCACTGCCCCTCCCGTCATCGGGGGGAAAAAAAAACTCACCTTCTCTACCCCCATTAAATTTAACGCTAATCTCCTTGTCCAAATACCGGGTCAGGTCAAGGATATTCTCCTTCTTCGGCCGCTCTGTCTGCGAGTGTCCTCCACGACCGCGCCCACCACCGCCGCGGTGGCTACTTTCGCCCTCGCCGCCGCGTCCTCTACCGCCGCTGCCGCGGCCGCCTCGGAAGTTGCCTCGCTCTGACATCGCTGGACATGCGGATGCGTGGGAGCTGTGTTTTTGAAATGTGGGGATGTTGTGGCGGCTGGGTTTTGAGCCGCTACCCAAAGTGAGGCTCAAAGAATGTGGGGTGCTTTGAACGCAACAGAACTTCAATTTAGCGTGTCAAAACGGGAACAACGTCTATTCGAACGACAATAACTATACTATCGCTTAAAACTCCTCAACGAATGGTGATGTTACAGGATAGCAGCAATAAAATCCTACTATAATCTACTAATCATTAAACCCTTCCTTATGCCAGTCCCCATGATGTGCTTCTGGTGCTCCGGCACCCGCCGCAGCTGCGAGTGCTCCACCTCCGAGATTACTAGCATGTTTCTCAATATCCACAGTCCCCATCCAGTAAAGCATTCCAAATACCAGAAGGTGCAACGCCAGACAATATGCCGCAAATAGATTCCGGCTCATCCTGTTAGCCAGTACCATACGAGTGATGGAAAAGACGACTCGCTCAGGGAGACTCATGCGCTTGAATGCCCTTGCCGACTCACGGCCGCGAAAGGCAGCAAAGGGAGATATATTCGCTTCGTATGCTGAGCGGTAGCGGTCAAGCGTCAACCCGGAGGCGGTGGAAGAGGAGACCTGGATAGTTGAAGGATTTGGGCTTGTCGAAAAAGCGGTGGAGGAGGTTGTAGAAGGTTGCCCCCTATTATACGAAGAAACATATCTAGTCTTTTCGTATAGCTGCAGGTTATCTTTCTGCAGCGAAGCGATCTCTTGGCGAAGAGTGGATACGGTATTGTGCGTTCGAGCTAGTTCGTTCTCAAGCTGAGTGTTTCTTTGTTTGAACCGATCTCTCTGCGCTGCAACCATTGGGAGTATGCTGGAGCCGCCCCCGGCTGGCTCACCAGCACGGATAGCATCTAGAGATGCTTGTGAGCCGCTATGCGGATCGAATCCGGATATTATCGACGATGTTGGAGAGGTTTTGCCTCGCCGACCGCTGTACGATCCCAAGGCATGAACGCCTGATTGTGGATAGCGAGAGGCGTATGTAGGTGCCACAGACATTGCTGTAGGGAAAGGATTGGAGGTCTCTTGCTGGAATTTCTCGAGGTCATTCTCAAGGGTTGTATTCAGGTTTCGAGACTTCTCTAGCTCCACATTCGTGTTCGCTAATTCGGCTTGCAGTAATTCGAGGCGATTTTGTAGATCTTGATGAGAGACTCTTAGGATGGTCAACTCATTGCCAAGCCTTTTATTTCTTGCAAGTAGTAATTGCTCAAGAGTGTCGCCTTTCACCTTTTTAACTTCGCCATTTTCGAGAGACCCAGGAGGGTCAACATCTTCATCCCCAGCAAGGTCGTCCTCGTCGCCGGTTGAAAATTCAATAGACTAAGACCGTGATCAGTGCGGCTAGTACACCGGCTAGGATAATCCTCTCACCTTCAACATTTCAAGTTCTCTTTTGACCTCGTCGTAATCAGCCCACTTCTGGACCTTACTCCGTAGGCTATCTCCCTCGTCCCTTAGCATGTTAATCTCGCGTTCTAAGCCTCGAATTCTGCTCTCCCAATTCCTCTTCTCTGAATCCTTCTCAACCCTTGCGGCATCTAGCTTTCGCAGCAGGGATGAGTTCTCGGACTGTATTCGTAGGAAAGTCGGGTCATCTTCTACAGCATGTGCTGAATCGGGGGGATGCGGGCCCGCAGCTGTTTGTGCAAGCTCCAGCCTAAGCTGTTCATTCCTCGCCTCGACTTCAGCTAGCCTCAGGCTTGTTCGTTCCAGGTCAGAGTGAACAATCTCCAGTTCAGCAGCAGTAACGCCGTTTCGTCGAGTTTCTCCGTCTCCATCGTCAGACCTGCCCAGCCGTTGAGAGACCTCGTAGCTAGCCTTAATCTCCTTAAACAATCGGTCCTGGCTTTCGATCTTCTCTTCCAAACCTTTCTCCTTCGCTTCCCAGTTGTCTTTCTTTTCTTCTAGCACGGCTGCCCATGATGTCTCAATTTCCTTGACTTTAGCTTCCTGGTTCTCCTCTAGTAATCTGCGGGTCTTGCGTTCTCCTTCCAACCTATTCTCTGTTTCCTCAAGTTGAATAGTGAGCTTGCCAATTGTCTTCTGCAAATGTTGATTCTCGGAAGTTATCTTTGGCAACGTATCTTCCGAGAGCAGAAGAGATTCTATAGATGCTTCTAAGAGGGGGTATGGATCGGGCGCGTCGGATAATGAAGAATAGAGCTGTAGAAATGCCGAAGATGTCGACTTTGTATGATTTGTTAAGAGGTCGATGAAAGTTTGGTATGCTGCCGGAAGCATAAGCATTTGGTCTCACGAATTCGTGGCAGATCAATTACCTTTCAGGAGCCCTTTCCACTCTACTAGCTTCGCAGCATCATCAAGCTTCCGAAAGTCTTTGGTCTTCTGCGCTAAGTCTTTCCTTTGCACAAGAGAATCCCGTTGATGAGCAACAATGTCTGATGCGGTCGTATCGAGTGAGGGCAGGAGATTAGTCAAGTTGATATCTAAGTCGCGATGTCAGATTCTATAGAAACCTAGAGTCTTCATCGGGCACACCTACTCCTCCAGACAGAGATTGCCTTCTGAAACTTAGTATCTTCATCCGCATGAGCACCTGTCGGACTTGTGCCCCCAGTAACCCGACCATTAGCTTCCAAGGCTGCCCCAACACCATCTAGGGCCGTAGTCGGAGTGGTATTTGCCATCCTGCCAAAAGACTATCAAGGATGAGGATCTTCCATCTACAGGAGCTTGTTGGTGGTTTTGCGGAAGCGATACACCCCGTAAATTGACAGATTATCCTTAGTCGAGCTCCACTTGGCACGAGCAGACTAAACACGTAAGGTACGACACAACGCCAAGAGCCTGAATGTTTAATGCGGTCTAGCCCCAAACGAGCTGCATATCAAAACGGCGCTGGGTCTGGTCGGAGAGTATCCACATTGCGCCTCGAATGGCGTCCGTGGAGATGGCCGGCGTATCACGCAAGAGAAAGCGGAGCTCCGGGACAGAAGCTGGCCCTTACGTTCTTCAGAGTCTTGCGGACGACCTCCCACTCGCCGCAGAGAGTGGCGATGCCTCAGAGATTGGGATTAATTGTGTCGAGTTCTGGGGTCAGTAGAAGTCATTCCAGTCATCAGATGGAAGTTGCTATGGCCAAATCAAAGTCACGCAAAGTGTTCCAAGAGTTATAGGCTTGAGAGGCTAACAGAGCAATCCGATAATTTAGAGGGTAATCTTTACGTCGGCACTTCTGCGGCCGAAATCTTACACTTTGTCCTAATACCTCCAGAACCATCGGACGCTTTATCTAGGCCGACCCCCATATTAGCGTCCAGGCTGCAACCTCCCTTCACTGCTTCATCATTGCCACATTCTCACTCGGGCATCCAGCAAATACTCCTTCTTCCAAAGGTCAATAAAGCATGCGTTCTCTGCAATGGAACTCTGACATTCTATGCGCTACCAGAACTGAGCCCAGCCTTTGCACAAACGAAGGTCGCCAATTGCAGCTGGGTTGGTGGGGTCGACTTAGATGTTGAAGATGACGTTGGTACGAGAGATGATGGGGTGGTGATTATGATTTTGGTCAGGAACAAGATAAGGCTTGTACGGGTCACAGAGGAAGTACGAGTGGTCAAGGTACGATTAAGTCACCGGTTGGTCGTTGTCCTGCCTTTACGGTTGTGTCCTCAACTTTATTATATATCTCTGCTCTAATCATCCAATGGCCCCTAAAGGATATAGGATTCCCGGCATCAACCCTTGCCATCCGTCGCTCGAATTTTGCCTGTGTGGCTACGGCACACTCTTATGCCCTTCTTGATGTGAACCAATCTCGCAAGATTCCTCTCTTTCCGATATCCTCTTTAGATGCAGGCGTCGCTGTTGGTGGAGAGGCGGAAGATATCTCCTCCACAAGTGGACCAGCAATATCAAGGAGGGTATCCTCCGCTCATCCTAGCCAAAGCGGTACCCATATAGATAACAGAGGCCACGGTAGAAGCACAAGTCTTGGGACGTTTGTTGGGAGCTTAGGACGTCGACAAGAAAGCCCGAATCCTAGTTCTAGATTACGATCCGGTCTAGAGACCCCTGACCGCGGGGAAGCAAGTTCGCCTGCCCTTGCAGTATCCCCAGAGAGGCCACCTGAGCGGGGAACAAGCCCTGTAAAGAGAACTATATCGCCTAATAAGCCGCTTCCTCCGCCCCCTCCTGCAGAGAGCGGTAACGAGGCCAACAAACCAGGAAAGCCCACAATCCCTCAGGCTGTCCTCTTAGAGCCTCACATTGTATCGCCGACGCCCACTGAGTTTCTCCTTACTACAGGGACGGGACTATCTGATCCCGGCGTAGGAATTTTTGTCAATTTAGACGGTGATGTGTCAAGAGGGACGCTGGAGTTCGAAAGGTACCCTGAAACTCTAGTCGTCGACGGCCAGGGACAATGGGTGGGTTCTGAATCAGGGACAAATGATGATGGGGAGGAAGGTTATACCCTTGCTGTGATGGAACGCGACGTGAGGTTGGGAGGTGGGCGAGGCATCGAGATTCAGAGATGGGATAGTGAAAGTGAACCCGTAAAGGAATGGATTGAAATAGCTCCTTCCTCAACCCACTTAGAAGGAGGGCCCTCCCAGTCAGTTCCCAAGAAGGTTGGGCTTCGGAAGGTTGCCGGTCGTGGTGAAATATCTATTCCCGAAGTCGGTGATAAACTTCGCTTGGTCCGTTTAAGACTCGGCGGTTCTTCAGGGGAAGCCTCTCCGGCCTCCTTCGATAGTTCAGACTCAAGAACAAAGGCTTCGGTTGAACGTGTAACGAAAGAGATGGAACTTTTTGAGTCTCGCACTTTTACGGAGAGCGAAAAAGAGAAGCCGCTCGAGAAGGGCTGGGAGGCTGCCAAAAACAAGCAGGAGGAGGAGATCGGCCGACGGTTTGGCAAACTCCAAAGCCGGGTCGTTGCATGGTCCGGGAACCGAATCTGGTGGATTGTGAGAAATCCTCTCGTTATTCGCCTAGATACCAGGTTAGAGGTGGCGCGACCTGCGGAAACGGAGAACGATAACGACGCCCACCTTGACCGCTCGCAAGTCATTACTGTGCTCAACAGTATTCGAGGTCAGGAGCTGAGAACTGGAACTGGCCCCCTAAGCCTGAGTTACATCAGAGAGAAAGCGGGGTTGCTTCTCTTCACAGGCCTTATCGTTGCGTCATATGCTGGTATCGCCATCACGGAAGAGGATAAAAGGGCCACAGAAGATGCACTACTCGAGAATAATATTGACCCTAGGGTGGTCTTAGCAACCATTCCCATGCTTCGTGAGGAAGTCTTAGAAGGCCCAAAGGGTATCTGGGTCTTCGGTGGTGTGAAAGAGGTATATGAGCATTCATCACTCAATACTCACGTTGCTCGGAGTAATGTCCAAACCGGTGAACGCCTTGATCCCGAAATTCTCAGCATCATCAAACGCTATCTGATCGCCTGGCGGCGAAAGAAAGGATATGGGAGTGTAGGGGTAGAAGACGAAAAAGAGGCATTCCGAACCGTGGATGCCGCCCTGCTACGAGTACTACTAATCCTCGACAGGAGCAGCCCAGCGGGATATGGGCTGGTTCCCTCAATTCGTGCCGAGCTTTACGATCTCGTTGACAAGGGTGTCGATTGCTTCGATCGTGCTGTGGTATTGCTGGAGGGATTTGGACGACTTTACGTACTAAGTCGACTCTATCAGAGTCGCAAATTATCCGGAGACGTTTTAGGCACTTGGAGGCGTATTATAGAGAGTGGACAAGACAACGGGGGCGAATTCGTCGATGGCGAGACTGAAGTCCGCAAGTACCTTGTCAGAATTAAAGACACCGCGTTAGTCCAAGAATATGGCGCGTGGCTAGCCAGACGAAATCCAAAGTTGGGAGTGCAGGTATTTGCCGACGACAAGAGCAGGGTGAAACTTGAGCCAGCACAGGTGGTAAAGATCCTAAAAGAGAAAGCTCCAGATGCTGTTAAGGAATACTTAGAGTATCTCGTCTTTGGCAAGAACGTACGATTTCTTCGTTTGCTTTATGTGACGTTGGGCTAATGCTTTAGAAGAACGCTCAATACGCCAACGATCTGATCGCATTTTACCTCGACACAGTCCTCACTGTACTGAGCACATCTGAAGCCGCACGCGACCTTCTATCCCGGTCGTATGAGACTTACCGGGCGCTTAAGCCCCCAAAGCCGACATACCAGCAATTCATCACCGAGAACGCGATTGCGGAAGAATGGTGGCGTAACCGTCTTCGGCTTCTGGAATTGCTAGGACGTACTCATGGCGCGGCGTCGGCATATAATGTTTCTACCATTTTGAAACGATTGTCGCCATACGAAAAAGAACTAGTACCCGAGATGATCATCCTCGATGGCAGGCAGGGACGCCATGAGCAAGCTCTGCGACTTCTCACACACAACTTAGGAGATTACGATACAGCAATAAACTACTGCCTTTTAGGTGGAACCAGTATTTTCCACCCACCACCCAGTACACCAGCTAAAGAAGCGAACGTAACGCGAGAAGACCAAGCGACTCTATTCGGTCACCTCTTGACCGAGTTTCTTCGCATCGAGGATGTCAGCGACAGAGTCGAGCAGACGGGGGGGCTTCTTGAACGCTTTGGCGGATGGTTTGACGTTGGTTATGTGAGAAATCCTCTCAAATATAAGAGCCGGTCTCTAGTAACAGCAACAACTTGCTAATGCAAGGCTTCTTAGGTCCTGGGTGTTATCCCAGACTCGTGGTCAATAGAGCTTTTATCTGGGTTCATCATCAGTGCGCTCAGAAGACTAGTTCGGGAGAAGAGCGAGACAATGGTAGCGAAGGCTTTGAGCGGGGCAGAGAATCTTAAGATCACCGCAGAATTCGTCTCGAGATGCGACGATGTCGGGCCGTCAATGGAGCTCCCTGGCTGACGAATTTAGGAATATAGCCCTTGCTTATTCGAAGCACACGTTACGTATGCACATACCCATGATCAACGACTCTAGAATGCTCGGGATCTATTTTAGAATAGTATAGTACATACAAAATATTTTACCACAAGGGTCGCAATAGCCAGGGAACCCGTTACCTGGTTTGCCTGAGGCCCTATATCGGATGCAAGTATTTGAGTGAGACGTTAATATTCCGCCCCGACGCATATAGTAACAACATCTGACCGGGGGCTCCCATCTCCAGTCCCATCCTCCCGGACTCGCCACCCCCCGGAATGATATTAGTTATTACGAAGGATAAAGTGGGATGGTGTTATATCTCACGTACTCTGCTTCATGTCCTGTGGCTTAGGTATCTGGGGAATTGCGTGCGCTTTCGCTCGTGTTATGTTCAATCCCCAGCGGATGCACGGTCGCCCAGCACGTGACACACGGAAAGAGATGAGGTTAGTGAGGCATGGTTGATGGTTGATGGTTGGCGGTTGGCGGTTGGCGCCCCTGCAGTAGCCAACCGCCAAAAAGAAAAAGCGGTCAAAAAGCTCATTCGAGCCGCTGCCATACGGAGGACGGAGCACAGGACTAACTTGAAAATTCTTAAGATTTGACTATTCCGATAACGTGCCGAAAAACCACTGCCTACAGAGTAACTACGGAGTAACCTCGGAATACTTCTGATGAATTTCCAAGACACAGGGTCAAAGATCAGGGTGGCAAAAACCCTCTCCTTTCATGGTCCACGGATAGCTACTTTGTACTCGCGTTTGACGGCTGCCAAGGAATATAGTATTGCAGAGTACCATAGTACAAACGCAGCGCAGCGGAAGTATCGCACATGAGATGTTGCGATAGGACACCTGATCCGGGCACAGTCAAATTACTTCTCCCGTCAGCGCCAAATGGGGTCACGAATCCGCTTTTGGCTGGGCCGTTGGCCAAACATCCTGGGATCCAACAAGAGACGAGTTATTCAGCGTAGAGCTCGTTGTCACTCTACCAGCGGGTACCCCGAGTGGCAGAAAAAATTCATCAAGACAAATCAGAGCCCCGGCTCAGCGTCCCCTTCGGACAAACAGCGGCCCGTGAAACGTCATGACGCGGCGAGCTGCACGACGATAGGCAGCTGTGCAACCTGCCATTTCAGCTAGGGTGGTTTCATGTTCTGCCATGGATTCCATTCGTTCCTATTCGCTACCGGTCGCGAACCCGCAGTTGGATCACCGCGTGGGCGGCGCGAATATCCGCTTCCTATTCGCCCCCCTTCTTTCTGCGAGAGCCCCTTGTACCTCCAGTCGATGTACCCAGGATTCTTTCGTGCAGCCATCACCCCGCCCGGACTCCCCATGTTCGCAGCGTGCCCACCCTAGTAGTCCCCGTCACCCGTCGACCACGCCCCGTATCTCTTTGAACATACGCTGCCTGCGCTGAGATCTGAAACGTCCGCGCTCCGGCGATCAGCCTCCCTCGGCAAAAGTCTATCGAACATAATCGATAAGGAGCTTCTCGCCCCTGGATCGCTTCTACAGCGCAAATCCGTTGGCTGTGAGCCGATATGCAGATTTCAGGAACACCGCCCAGATGGAAAAAAATAACACTGCAGGGGAGCTTTCTAATATGATTTGGATGACTCCGCCAAGGAGATCTTATCCAGTCCTTGCTTCGCTCACAGGAGAGAAGGGAGAGAGAGGCGTGGTCAGATATTCACTACGAACTCTCACCACACTCTCGCTCTTCACTCTTCCACCCCTCTTCACCCACTCATTCCTTCACTCATTCCTTTCCCCCCGTTAAATGTGGAGCTAGTCCTTCCATCCCCTCTCCCATTGCGCGAAGCTGGCGGGCCTGTGGTTTTCTCTCTCAGTCGTTCTCATTTCTCCACCCACTTGTCGATCGAACCTTGTTACTGGAGCATTTCCCACCGATTGTTGACGATCACTGAACTGCCTCGCGAAAGCTCCTGGTCTTGAGCGCTTCGAGAACCCGAGGCAAATCTCCAAGGACATTCGTAAGTTGCCCGGTTGCACATGATGCTTGCTTGTGTTGCAAAAGAATTCACCGTTGACGCTTTGTGTGTTGTGGAACTAGCTGAAGTTCGAACACACTCTCTTTACATATTCCTCAAACAACGTCGTCCGGCCGACCTCCATTGTTAACACCCACGTCGGTCGTCCACAACATTCACTCAAAGAACAACAAAGTTCCTTCTTTCACCCATTTGCTGTTCCTTCGGCTATGCTTCAATAGTCATTGTTTATTTTAAACAAAGTAGGACTGCCTAGAGCATCCCGCCCTTCATTTCTGTACAATTCCTTTATCCACCTGGTGTGAAGACAATCTTTTGTCTACTCAAACGCTACGCAAAGGCCACACAACCTCATTACCCCAATCTTATCACCTATAAGTCGACGGCCCTCCTTCCCTCTCTCCAGGAGAGTCGACAAAAATCTTCTCTAAACAAAACGCTCGCACAATTCCAGCGTTAATACCTAATTCGGAAACTTCAACCGCATCAATGCCAGTAGGAGAGAGGCTAGATTACACGTCCGGCCTTGCTGGCGTGAACCAGTCCCAAAATTATGTGTTCAGGTGAGTTGTCCATGCCCTCTATCGCTTGACCTATTACAAGCATACTAACATTGCCTTTCTTATAGGAATACTCTCTGGTACACCCTAGGGCTGTTATGTGTCTTAATACTGCTCTTGCGGTTCGCCCAAATGTTCAACGCACACTTGCGCCATATATTCTCGTTAACAGCGGACTCTAAGCAACAGCAATTTTGGTCGAAAAATCGGACATCACTATGGCCCAACCTGAAGAGCTACCTGCTCTATGCGCCGCTATGCAAGAAACGCCACAACCGGGAGATGAGATTATCCTCGGCGATCAATATGGGCACGCTACCCTCCCGATTTCACACCACAATCCTCCTCCTTTACGTGATCAGCAATATAGCCTACTGCTGCGTTCTCGACTACAGCCAAGACAAGTCCGCAGTCATCGCAGAGTTACGGGGGCGGACAGGAACGTTGGCTGTAGTTAACATGATTCCCCTAATCATTTTAGCAGGAAGGAACAACCCACTCATCACAGCTCTGAAAGTGAGCTTCGACACGTACAACTTGCTGCACAGATGGATGGGCCGTATCGTTGTGTTGGAAGCTCTCGCCCACACTTTTGCCTGGGCAGGGAATAAGGTTATGAACTCCAGTTGGAAATCCATGTGGCATCACCTAATGACCCCATATCTCTTGGCTGGCACCATTGGTACAGTCGCCCTCGTGGCCATATTGTTCCAATCACCCTCGCCTATCCGACACGCCTTCTATGAAACTTTCCTTCACATTCACATATTCCTCGCTATGGCAGCGATCATTGGCGTTTGGGTCCACCTCGATATCCCAAAGTTACCACCACTGCCCTACATTTGGGTTGTCATGTTCTTTTGGGGATTCGATCGGGTGATTCGACTGGGGCGGATTATATACCGTAACGTCTCCCGGGGTGGCTCAACTACAGTGTCAGTCCAGGCCCTTCCTGGTGAAGCGTGCAGGGTGACACTCGACATGCCTAGACCCTGGACTTTCAAGCCAGGTTGTCACGTCTACCTTTACCTTCCATCGATCGCTCTTTGGCAATCTCACCCTTTCTCCATCGCCTGGGGCGAGGATATCCCAGTCTTGTCTCGAGATGAAGAGAATGAGAAACTGCCCTCTAACATTCACGACTTGGATCTACCACGTAGACGCAAAGCGACCATCTCTCTAGTCATCCACAAGCGAACGGGCATGACCGCAAAGCTATACGATCGAGCAAAAATATCTCCCAATGGATGCTTCACGGTGCGCGGCTTCGCCGAGGGGCCATACGGTGGCCTCGAATCGCTCCACAGCTATGGCACCGTGGTGATGTTTGCGGGTGGAATTGGGATCACTCACCAGGTTCCTCACATCCGGGACCTAGTACAGGGTTATTCCGAGGGTACCGTCGCAGCGCGAAAAGTCGTACTTGTCTGGATTGTCAAGACGACGGAACACTTGGAATGGGTCCGCCCGTGGATGGATGTCATCCTTCAAATGCCAGGCCGAAGAGAAATCCTCAAGATACTACTCTTCATCACCAAGCCAAGGTCACCGCGAGAGGTCGTATCACCAAGCGCAACCGTCCAGATGTATCCCGGTCGACCGAATCCCCAAGTCATCCTCGACAAGGAGATCGAAGACCGCGTGGGGGCGATGGCAGTCACGGTCTGTGGGCCTGGTGCGCTGGCCGACAGCGTAAGAGATGCCGCGAGGAAGAGGGTTGACGTCGCCAGCCTTGACTTCATCGAAGAGTCTTTCACGTGGTAGCATAACAGAAACATTGCGAATAGCGTCCCGGTGCTCAGGTCTTGACATCTCGCCGGATGTACTTGTATTTTGGTCTGTTGTAATTAGCATGATGTTGGCTGGCATACCTTTTCACCCTAGCATTTTCTCGGGCTCCCATCTGTCCCAGGCGGGTTTGCTACTTCTTCACATTCGCTTCTCGCTGCCACATGCACTCGACTGCGGTAGTGCCAATTCTTTTCTTCTTTTCATTCCATTCATTTTAAGATACCCCACCACCACCACCACCACCAATGAAACCCCCTATCAGGGTTCGCATGTTGTATTGTACATATTTGCATGGGGAAACCTAGAAACAATAGAAGATCCATAAAGATCATTACAGCGATAAAAACACTGTCTGTTGGAGTCTCACAAATATGCCTCTGAGAGTGACCACGTCTTCTGTTACCTGTACTGTGCGTTGTAGATTGGCTGGCCAAAGAGTCCCTTGAATGTCAGTAAAAATAGTTCGCTGCCTGAACCTTTGCCACCTTCAGGCATGAGTCGAGCATGAGTTGAAGAGGCGCATTACTGAAACGGTCCCTCTTTCGCCACGACCATCCATCTCCTCGGAATAGAGGGTCCCAAAGCAGCATGCCTCCATACGGGTGGAACCCTTTGCATAGCAGTGGTTCAACGCCACATCGCGGACCCTGAGTCGGGGCTGCGCGGAGATATGGGTGGGTGATGATTGGCACACAGGTGTCGTTGGGTGCGAGCTGCCGGACGCGGTTTAGCGGCTCTGGCCTCCCCCCCCCCATTTTTCCCACAACTCCCATTTTCCAGTTCCGCCCCGCGCTTTCCTCCGCCACCCTTTCTCCTGATCCTCTCCCACATCGAAAATATTCCCTTCCCTTCATTCTCGTCTGTCGCTCGCAGCGCGGAGCATCAGAGCGTTCTGACCATCTCTTCCGAGCTCGTTTCCTCCCGGGCACCATTGGCTGTCGAGCCTCTCTTCTGCTCGCGCGTCTTCGCTGGGCGTCGGCGTCAGGTTTGCAACGCCGCGTTCCCGGTTCCGCCGCGAACCGATCGCGGTAACGGAAAGGCGACCACCAACCCACCCACCCCCACCCAGTTCTTACGTTTTCTCCCCTCGCCCATAACATCAAATGAACAGCTACAACTACACCGCAAGAGGAGGTCCAAGTCATCTAGCTGGCCTGCCCCAGATGGACACATCGAGCGCGACCGCTACTGGTCAAAAGCGCAAACGCTCTCCACTCGACACTCAAATGCCGCACCCTGTTTCCTCACGTGCTCCTGGCGCGGAGGGGCAGCAGTTCCACCTCCAGATTAACTACCTCGCTCGACGGGATGCGACGAATCTCCCCATCGTGTCGGCCACGGACACTCTGCCTAACATCCTCGGTATCCTCGACAAGTATGCCGGCGTGCTCGAAAGACACGAGAGCGTCGCCGCAAACCTGGGATGCCGGCCGCTGGGGCCAATTCTGATTAAACGTTTTGAGAGGTTGTTTGACGGGCCGGTAAAAGTCGTGCACTACGCGCAGGGGATCGTTGGAGCGACGCCAGTCACCTGGCTGGACGTTGTGGAGTTTGCAAAGGCGCGGCCGCAGGATTTTACATTGACCGAAAATAAAGATGGCGGCAGGGTGTGCAGATGCCGGATCAACCAATGCGAGGTGGAGATCTCTGAGGAGGACTACGTGTTGATCGCCTCGGGCATGCCGCAGAAAATAATCCCACCACAGCCCATCGAGGAGGATGAAGAGAAGGAGTTAGGAAGTTTGGAGACGCTAGAGAAGAATCTGTCGCAGATAATCCTATCTGCCGATGCGGGTATGTTCACCGACGTTCTTTTTTTCGTTCATACTTTTATTGCATTCTAGGGAAGATGAGACAACACTCGAGCAGCTGTGTTACACTTCCTTTGTCATCCTTCAGTTTAATCGAGGTACTTGGCTTCTAAGCTTTATGCGGTATCTAACATCCCATCTTGCAACAGTCTCGATGCAGGCAAGGCAATTGAAACACCGTTTCGGCAATCGCAGAAAGGCCATCAACATCAGAAGAGGAGCCGAAGCTGCCAACAACCCAGGTGGACATGGACGGCCAGGTAGTGCTGGGAGTGGCCTACTCTCCATGGCCCCGGGGACCGAGAGGGAACCGCCTCGGCACACACCATCGCCAACCCCAGGATTCGTAGCCGTGAACACTCGACAGACTGTCCCGGCAAACGGAAATAACCAGGAAAACATCCCATCCACGTCGGGACCCATGAATGGAACGACTTCCCGTCCACTTGCAGATTCCTCAAACCGTCTAAAGCCAATAACAACTGGAGACGCAGAGAACAAACACAGGGGTCAATCCAACTTCAGCACAGCAGATACGCTTCTAAAAGTCTTGGACAAGCAAGTCTTGAATGGAGGCTCCGATAAACCCCCCCACGTAGAGATCCCTCCTTACAACCACAACGACGTTATCAGAGCCGCTTCTGTTCCGCAGACGCCCAACATCAAGTCACCGTCGATACCACCAACTCGTCCTTCCCCCGCCCAAGTCACTGACGACGATGGCCCATTCAGGGCCGAGATGCTCCGACGGATGGAACGGCTGCCTAGGGGTGACCCGGTGTTGCCTCCATGCGACCGGTGCCGGCGGCTAGAACGAGAGTGTCTCAAGAACCTGACGGCATGCATGGGCTGCACTAAGAAGCACGCCCGGTGCTCGTGGAAAAAAGTCACTCAGGAGGAGCTCGAGCAGGATGAAGCTAGACTACGCAGCGAGGTTGTGAGTGGCAGCGGCGGCGGCGGTGGTGGCGGCGGCGAGAAGGTCCCCACTACGGAGGAAGACGTGAAGATGATTGACGCTGAGGCGGCCGAGCAGGCGTCCGAGCAACTAGCCGTCTCGCACGCTCAGGGGAATGGGAATCCTTGACAGGTGTGGGGTGAGGAATGCCTGTGTAACGATATCGAAGCCTTTTTTTTTTTTCGCCCTCACATGTCTTAAGGGAAACGTCCTTTCGGAGGGGGATGGGGGGACGCGTAGCACACTGGATTGTTGCTAAGGGATCAGTTAGTAAGGCGTTTCGGGGACTTTTTAGCTCAGAAGTCTCTCTATATCATTGGGACGGCGGAAACTGACGGCACAAAGAGCACTGCATGTTTGTCTTTTTTTTTCTTTTTTTTCCTGTTCCAGACATATATACCATATACCATTCGTTTTCATCCCTTTTTTTTTCCTCTTTAAGGGCCCCTGAAAGGCCTCGGGAGGCTTTTTTTCTACTCTTGCTCTATTTTTTTTTTCTTTTTATCCACCATATGGGCGCCTAAAATTGTACCACCATCGTTGCCCCCCTTTGAGGAAACGCGCGGAGAGGGAGAGGGAGACGGACAGAGAGCGCGAGAGGGTGGAAGTAAGGGATCGGCAACTTTAAACACAGTGCTTCGGGTCGCGGTTTCAAGTTGGCCGATTAGGGGAAGGGAGAGAGAGAGAGGTGGGGAGGAAAGAATTAGGGTTACACAAACCTCACCCGCCACCACCAACACACATACACACCCAAAAACCCACACATCGTCCGGGGCCGACGGGGCCCCACTTGCCTTTTACATAGAGAAAAAAAAACACACACACAAACACACCAAGTCTTAACCCACTCACTAACACGTTTTTTCTTGTACTTTATATATAACCAATGAAAAAAAAACCTTTGGACCAGCTCTCACTTCTTTTTTTCTTTAAACCGAATTATCGTTAAAAGTGCCGCCCTTTTTTAACGCGCGTAGGGAAATTTATCCTTTAAAAAAAAAGGTGTTAAGTTACCGGCCCCCCCCAAAACGCACACGCACGTCGCAAGCAGAAGGGAAGGAGGAGCAATTCTTTTTGAAAATATTTTTACAAATCGGGGGGGGGGGGGTTGACCGCGCATGTGTGTATGTACGTGCCAGGGGGTGGTTTCTCTTTCCCCACGGCGCATGTGGCGCGCGCTGGTGGGTTTTTCCGCGGGGGTTTTTGGGGGCGGAGGAGCTCTGCCCCTTGCGGCTCTGCGCGCCGTGACACTAGCCATTGAACACATCGCTCCCATTCTCCAACACCTTCTTCCCGCCCTTGAAATATTGCCGCTGCCTTAGCACACCGCATTTAGATGCAAGACGCAAGATTTCTGGGACACTGTCGGTGAGCGCTTTGGGGGCAACCTGTGAGTGAGTGAGGTCAGTGGATTGCCGAATGCAAGCGGTTGACAGATTTCAGGCAAAATCAATTGACGTGCCTTGTAGTAAGCATAAAGACAGTTAAGGGTATTGCTGCGGAGGCGGTGGTCCATGTTTAGGGTAATCTGCTTGCTGTAAAGCTCCACGCCTCCAGCCCTTATGTTAAGATCACCCCATAGAGATTATAGATGTCCACGTTAGCTAAAGAAAATGGCCATCACGAGGCTGATGTTTCTGCATCAATGGCATAGGGCTCCTTGAGCAATGCTTCCCACCACCATGGCCTTCTCCCAACAGTTATGGTGTGCACTATCCCGCAAACGGTAGCGGTCCAGATGCCCCCAAGCTGGCCAGGTCGGGCCAGCTCCAAGCTGAATATCTCATGTGGTTAGTGTGCAGTATCCGACGCAATTTCGCGGCTTCCGACGGGCTGAGGGAGCTCTTGAGGCTCCAAGCCGTGGAGATTAAATGCCTGTGCAGGCCCGCAGAAAGACACGGTGCATAGCCCAAAACGGCAAGCTTTAGGAAAAGCTCTAGTGATTGATTCCAGCAGCTTGAAAGAGGCTCTACGCTATCATAGCCTCCAACCGGCTGGGCCTGAGGGATGAGGCTAGGATTTGTCTTCATCTGGCGATTACATATTCCTCGCCGACAAACAGCCTGCGCTGCTTCACCTCGTTCATTGAAAACATAAAGGGTAAGCTCATGGACGTCTACACCAACCCCCCCTCAAACACCTACACCCTCGGCACCCTCTTCACTCTCCCCACCGAAACCGGCAGCGTCCCGGCCATCTCCATAAAATCCTCCACCCTCCCCATCCTCATCGCCGCCTACTCCATCCTCATCCAAATTATCTTCGCGAGCCTATGGCAGTTCTTGGCCAACCTCGTTCTCCTCATCCACGCGCTCTGGGGCTACGATGCCCGTCGCGCAGGCTACGTCGCTTTGGCCGCCTTCTGGAACTCGAGCAACCCCTGGACAGCCACAACCACGATGGGGAACTTCCTATGCCAGGCCATCATCAACGGCGGAAACGGGCGGGTGTCCCCATCAGAGAAACTCCACGGCTTAATCCTTTTCCTCCTCTCCGCGGCCATCGCGTTTGGCGGAATTGCTGCATCGATATTCATCCCCAACGCCATGTCCCTTGGGCCTGCCGCGCCAGTCCACCCAAAATCCGTCTTCCTCCCCGAGTTCGGAGACATAGCGTCGTCATCAAGCATCCGTATCGGTCGGCTGGAAGCCCCGGCCATATTACGCGCACTGGGGAGCACAGAGGCGTTCAAGGACGTGACTGCGAGGAAGAACGTCAAGACGGTGAAGACGACATTGCCGGGTAGCAATGCGACCCATCCACGGCAGCGGTACGATTACCGGTACACCATTGCCGCATGGGAGTTTGGGTTGCAAGCCCCTTTGGGGTTCTCGCATAAAGTCCAGGGATCCTGCACCACCGAATATAATTGGCTCCGTCCTGTCCCAGACATTGCAAATCCAGCGCGGTTTAACGGATACGTACCGTTCGACCTCGACCCCGTAGAGCCAATCCTGTTAGACCCAACAGACAACATGACCACGCTGTGGTCCCAGCCAGGGATGGGGATTGAATACCACCCCTCGGACGAGGACCTGACGATCACAAACCGCTCATTTGCCCTGATTCCCCAACTCGCACACACCGGGAGTATCACGGCCAGTACAGATCCATGGTACCTTACCGAACCGTTCAGCCTGGAAACCGCGGGGTTTCTGGGGTACCGCGTCAAATCCGGCCGCCCGGCCATGTCCTGCTGGGAAGAGTCCCTCCTCTGCCTGGACAAAACCTGCACATCTGTTGACGGCATCAATAAAACGCCTCCCCCCAAGGGCCCTCGCATAATTGTCGCGGGCAAGTTCGCCATTCCTGTACTTACTTACATCATCAACTCGGCCGGGCCTGCGGCGCCTAAATCCGTCGCTGGCATAGGGGGGACTGGGCTCCTGGACTGTGCGTCCTCGACGCTAAAAGACGACCTTGACAGACTGGTGCTCGCAGCTTATCTTAGCTCGCGCGAGGTATTCCGCGAGACTGCGCTGCTGGGCCCGCAAGCAGAAATGAGCAACCGGCTCGAATCCGCAGATGGCGACCTCTTCCCCGGGTCCGCGGACTTTGTCATGGTGACGGGTGATGTCACAGCGATATCTTATTCCTCCCTCATCGCTATACCCGTGACATGTCTTGCTGTCACACTCCTCGCTGCAATACTCCCACTGATGAGGAAAACAGTCATACGAGTCTCCCCCACTAATCGAAGACACGCGCCAGCGACGTATGCTGCCCTCTGCGCAGGGTTGAGGGCCACTCAGCTGTATAGGATTGCGGATGAGTCAATACTCCGTACGAAAGATTGGGGCAAAAGGAAGAACATTATTCCGTTGCCCCCACCCGCCGGGACAGCGGCGGGGGTGTTGATTCCGTCCCTTGTTGGAGAGACAGTGGAGTTGATTCCGTCTTTTGTTGGAAAGGCAGTGGAGTTTCGGGAAGACGAGAATAGCAACGATCATTCTCCTTTGACGAGAGACAGTTCTTCCGTTGAGATTGCGGATGAGCATTGAGTTGGCATGGAGTTGGCCTCCAGATCTTGACACCTCATCGAGCTATTAAAGCTGAGATTGTTTAATTATTATAAAGGGAGACTGGATAAATTCGAGATACAGGAAAAACCTCCTTTGGCTTCCCTTCCGATTACAGAGCGATATCCTCGCCTCAGGACAAGCATCCGGGCGGGTAATATTTACCGCATTCAGCTCTTATCAGACCAGCAAGTACACTACTTTTTCTTTTTCTTTTTCTTTTTTCACATTTCCATTCCACAGAGGGTCCGGGGGTGCTCACGCACGAATATATAATGCATGTATTTACTACCATAGAAATGTAACCTCTGCTTTGAGGCCACGTCTGGATCCTCGAGGGTAGCCGGTAGTGGAGCGTCTCTCCTTAGTAATAGAATCCCATGGAAAACCTCCCCGAGGGTTCCCATAAGCGCCGAGAAGCGTCTGCCCCCAGGGGGAAAATCCTCGAGGGCTCCCATAAGTGCCGAGAGGCATCTGTCCTCAGGCACGCATCGTGCTAGGGGTTTTTTGTTTTTTTTTTTTTTTTGTGGGGTACACGCCCTCCCCATCGAACGTTCTGTTTATTCCACCATTCCCCAGTCATAACGGGGGATTTTTCTTTCCATCTTTTTTCTATACCCTTCGGACCAGCTCTCACTTTTCTTCTCTTTTTCTTTTTTTTTTTTTTTTTTTAAAACCGAATCATTCATTAAAAAAAAAAAAATAAAAAATAAAAAGCGCCCATTTTTAACGCGCGTGGGGGAATTAAATTTTTTTTTAAAAAGTAGAGATGTTAAGCTACACCCCCCCCCCCCCCCCCCGAATGCACACACACGCCGCAAGCAGAAGGGAAGGAGGAGCAATCCTTTTTGGAGATATTTTTACAGATCGGGGGGAGGTGGATGACCGCGCGTGTATGTATGTACGTGCCAGGGGGTGGCGGTTGGGCGGCAACACCCCCAAAAAGGGCCTTTTATATATATATACATATTGAACGTACGGTGTAGAAGAATTGTATTAGCTAGCTACCGTACGGAGTAGAGAGAGTGTGTAAAAGTATATGTAGAAGAAACTAAGTACATTGGTGTTCGCGGGACCCTATATACTCCAAGTGTTAAGTCCCCGCCGGCGACCCTGTGTCAGTGAATAGGGGCCACGCAATTTAGGCCACGCCCATTTGTTAACACCGGATATTGATCGGCGTCCCAACCGCAACACATAACCTCCGGTCCCACAATACATGTGTTTGGGTAGTGAGAGGGGTGGTGGGGTGTGTTTGTTTATCTGGCAGATGGAAGTGGAAATAGAATAAAAGAATGCCGGGGGGGAATGATCCCACTGCCACCCGCCCTGACATGTTTGGAAGATAATAAACTTGTTGTTTTCGATTTCGTGGGGTTTCTTTTGCGCGTTGCGGATTGTTGTGATGCGTACACACACTCTCTCCTCCGACTGTTATTATCAGCAATGTAGATGCTGGCGAAAAGGCATCCGGATCCCGACGCTCCGGCGGCTGTTTTTTGGACGCCTCGGCGCTGTTTTCGGGCGCTTCTCTAATCTTGCATCGTAGAGTAGGTACACCGCTCGGCGAGGGGAGGGAGTGCTTTCTTACCGCCGGCACGGCTCTGATACAGTCCCGCTCTACACTCCCCTGAGCTAGGGGTTACTTCGCTCTTGAGAAAAGGGTGACAACAATCCAGGTAGGTGCCTTTCTGCTTCTGGTATTGTTTGCGGCTGTTCTGGTGTTTAGCAGCTAGGTCGCCACTACCGTGGCGGAATAAAAACGATGCTGCCTGTAAGCTGAGACGTCGAGCCGTCGATTGATCGCCGAGATAACGGAAAAGTGTAGGGGATTTTGGAGGTGTTGAAGGGATTTCAACGGCACTGGAGGAGAGTATAGGAGAGGAGTGCAAAAAGACATTCTGGGAGTTTATAGATGTTCATTATAGGCTACAACTCCTTTGTGATTTTGGTCTACTGAATTTCCGTTAGCTGTAACTTGGTAGATATCTTTGGTCGTCTTTTATTACATGTAGTATTCTTTAGTTTGTGTTGGACGGGTGTTAACCCTCGGTGGTATGACGCCATCGATTCCCCATAGCACTAGCACGTTACCGTGCCCTAGACACACACACATCTCCTCTCTTCGCTTTTGTATTCTAGTCTAATCAATACATCATCTTCTACCCTACCTACGTTCCACAGTTTGCCCGGTGGGCATCTAGCCCTCCAACGGTCTTCCAAACCCTCAACCGAGGCTGATATTTCGGTGGTCTGTCATTGTGTCCCGTCAACTTAGGTGTGGGTGTTCGGACCGGCAGGAGTAAGGGGGTGGATAGTCTGACACCGGCGTTCTAATCTCTTCATCCAGGACCGATAGTCTTGCATAGTTCATGATTTGTTAGGGCTTTTTCCAGGGTTACGGTGCTTTTGAGACTTCAGCCAATGGTCTCGATCGTAGCGCCCAGTCATCAATCCACGCCTAGATTTTCGACCAGGAAGGATGCTTTCGGCGATGGACTCTCAAAGGCGCCTATGCATCTGTCTTCAATTCCGGCGACCCCTTTTCATCGAACGGTCCAGCCCGTCTCACGCCTCATCGAGCCCTTTGTGTTGGTTGGCTCTATCCCAACTGTCATGACCCCCCGTCTCGCCAAGTTACCACATTGCTGTGAGTGTAGCTAAATTAATTTTCATGGAGGTGGCTTTTGGAGTCGGTTCCAGACCAGAAGCACTTCTCGGCAGCCAGCACCCTATAGATAAAATAGCTTAGCCCTCCCGGTTAGTGCAGTCAGTTCTTCCATCAAATTGACTGCGTTGATACTTAGGGCGAGGCGCCGATCAACAATAAATGCCTACTTTCGAGAGTTAGGGCTCTACTCTCTTCTCTTCTGTTGCAACTCCAATCCCACGCCAATTAATCCGCCACCCCAAAGAAAGGCCTACTCTCAACGCTGCGTTCCCTTCTCGCAGGTGGAGAGAGGACAATTTTGGCCATGGGGGCGCCTCTGTATCCGTACGGCCTTTGCCCGCTAGCCGATCCTGCAAGGGACCTTCGCTTGCTCGAGATCATAGATAATGGCCGTCCAATCGAGTGCAAGCTCTTGAACGATTGCCGAGAACCCTATGATGCGCTATCCTGGTGCTGGGGCCCACCCGGGCCAGACGAGAAAGAAATCCGGATCTTCCACGGTGACCGGTCATATATATTACCATTGTCACGTAACCTTGACTCCGCGCTGCAGCGGCTTCGGGATCGTAAGGTGCTTCGGGTCTAGATCGATAAAATCTGCATTAACCAGCTAGATAACTTTGAGAAAAATAATCAGGTGCCGATGATGGCAAGCGTCTACGGGAAAGCAAGTCACGTTTACGTTTGGCTGGGCGAAGAGAGAGACGATAGTAAGCTAGCTATAGAATTCATCAAGAATCGAGTGCTTAACCTCCCAGACTTTGATCGCCTAGTTAAGGACAGGGAGACTAGCAGGGCGTGGAGCGCACTGTCGGCATTGATGAAACGGGAATGGTTCTCTCGTCGATGGATTGTGCAAGAGATAGCGCTGGCTCGAGACGCGGTGCTACTCTGTGGACCTCACGATATTAAATGGCTGGATTTTGCTGATGCTATATCACTGTTCAATGAAGTCGAGACGGGGACGCGTAGCTTCTCAGAGGTGATGAGGAGCAGAGACGAGTTCAGACACATACCAGACTTCTTCGGGCACGTTCCGGCATTCAGTGCTACACGCTTGGTTGAGGTCGCCAACAACCTTTTTCGTCGACTTGCCGGTGACGAACGAGAGGCTTTACTCAGTCTGGAGTATTTGGTCTCTACTTTTTCGGCCTTTCAAGCTACCCAGGCTAGAGACACGATATATGCGCTTCTTGCGATCGCCAGAGACACACTGCCGCATACAACAAAGCAGACTATGGATAACATGGTGGCATCGTACTCGGAAAAAATTAAGACAAAGTTTATTGAGCAGATGTCGAAGAAGGCTGTTTCGAAGCCATACCATGTCGATTATTCGCTCCCTGTCTCGGACGTGTATGTAGAATTCGTAAAGTTTTCCATCGCAGGGTCCGATCAAACCAGGGCTCTCGACATCATCTGCAGACCTTGGGCGCCGCTACCGAAGTTGGGGGAGCAACCCGAGACAGAAGACTGCTGGCGGGCTATTTTTGGTGAGGAGGAATCCAAGAGACCACCTGGCGAGGGTCTTGATTCGATTCCCTCGTGGATACCAAGTATAGCCGATGCAGCCTTCGGGATAGAACGTTCGGCCCAAAGTATGAGGCGCAAGAACGCAGACACTCTAGTTGGGGTGCCCCCTCAGCGTAATTACATGGCAGCTGGCAGCCGTGTCGTGACCAAGGAGCTGCGGTTCGAAGACGGAAAGACGGAGCACAGTAGTTTCAGCGACCTGAATGGCACGCATTACCACAGCATGTTCGTCGAAGGCTTTATCCTGGATACAGTGGCTAAATTAGGTGACACATCTCAGCATGGCAACATCCCGGAAGACTGGTCGGGCTTGGGACGAAACAGGAAATCAGACAGCCAGACTCGTAAAGAGCTTCCCGAAGAGTTCTGGCGAACACTCGTTGCGGATCGGGGACCGAATGGGGGAAACGCGCTGAGATATTATCCACGACTCATTTCCCACGCGTTCGAGCAGGGTGTACCTGGTGATACGCTCAACACGAGTCATATCATCAACTGGGGCAGCCCCAAAGTTGTCGGTGATGTGCTAAGAAGGATCCAGTCTGTTATCTGGAACAGACGATTGACGCGAACAGAAAAACTGAGGCTGGGACTTGTTCCAAAAGCAGCGAAGCAGGGAGATTTAGTGTGCATCCTGTATGGATGCAGCGTTCCTGTCGTGATGCGGAAGATCGAGAAAACAAGGGAAGGGTTAGAGAGTCAGGAGATGCAAAGGAAAGAAAAAAGGAGGAAGGTGGAAATGGAGGCAGCAATCAAAATAGCAGGAAAATGGCGTAAACTTCTGGAGTCTCGAAAGGCAGCGAGTCTACAGGCGGCTATACCGAAGAGAAGTCCTCATGCCCAATCGACCGCTGGCGCAAGCCCTAGCCAAAAGCGGAAAAGGAATCACGGAGATACAGGCGGTGGTTTGCCAGGAAAGAAATGGAAGGGTAGCGAAAACGTGAGCAGCCGGCAGGCGACCAATCAGAATCCGGAAAACCATAGCACCGCAGCTACCAGCAAGCTCAAGAACGATAATTCTGTGTTCTACCAGCTGATTGGAGAGTGTTATGTTCATGGGATGATGAACGGAGAAGCGATACACCTGCAATTGGAGCGGACGCTCTTTGAGATTAGGTAGGAAGAAAGCTGCTCCCTCCACTTTTCGTTCCGGATGACAGCCCCACCCCGGAGGCGGGCCCGATGGAAGGGAACAGTTCACTCAACCATAGCGCCCGTGAGCATGACCGGCGGGACAGGCGGCTTCGTGAAGAGTCACGCAGACGAGAGCGGTCACGGAAGAAGCGATGGAGCCTGCCTGTCTGCAGAAAGAGGCGGAAGAAACAGCGGCGGCCGAGCAAGCTGGACGAGAACGACTCCGACAGGAGATAGACGAAAGAGTAGCTGCTGAGCAAGAGCGCCTCCAAAAAGAAGCTGAAGAAAGAGCTACTGCCGAACGTGCCGCAGAAGAGACGCGACTTCAGATCGCTGAGCAAGCTAAACAAGAACAGCTGCAACTGAAGGCGGACGAAAGAACAACTGCCGAGCAAGAGCGTGTTTTCTCTCCATAGCAATAGGCAGTTACTTGACAAATCTCTACTTTAGCATCTAGCGAAGCCATATATCCTATATAGAAGAGCTTCAGACGACCTTTTCATATATTTAGTTTTTAGTAACATGTAGTTTCGGCAGAGTCATTGTAGATTATAGAGTACTATTAGAGCAGCCCAGTTGAATCCAATGAACCACGCAGTGTTTACAGCTAAACTTCCCAATGACGCTAACAAATACTGCATCAGGGCCCTCTGTGAAAGCGATGGCCTCTAGGCTTAGTGCGCGCTTGCGAGCCTGTTGGGGTAATATTATGATTATTAACGTTAATTTACCACTTATTGCGCCGTACCCCCAGTTGCGCCGTTTCTCATACGAAATCTTGACTTATTGCAACAAGCACGATACTAAACAACAGTACCACTTCCATCACTAAATATATGTGCATTTATCTAGAATATCTATAACCCATTTAATTTTCGATAAATGTAGGTAGATTTATAAGAACTTCAAATCAAGTACCTTTTTGCTGTAAATTGGTAAGCGAGGTGGTAAATTACGTTATTATTATTACCGCGGGGTGCTAGGGGGTTTTTTTTTTTTTTTTGTTTTTGAAAAAAAAAAAACGCTTTGTATCTTGAGATTACAACGTTGAACAGAGGGGGAGTGTCGGGCTAACGAAACTTTCTTTCTTTCTTTCTTTCCCTTGGACGATTACCGTCGTACATACCTTCGTGAGAGAGAGAAAGCACGTTGTTTTGGTTCCAAGGAGATGGAGCCGGTTGGATGTGGGGAAATTAATAATAATAATAATAATAATAATAATTTGGGTTTGGCTCACCGCCCTTTCGAGTAAAGCGCATTCTTTTGACCTCTTGCCGCTTTGTCGACCACTGCTGGGTCACAGCACAAATTCGTCGCCGTTTTTCTCCTCTCGACCTTCATTTTCCCACCTCCGACCCTGTCCCCAATGTCATACTCCGATGAGGTATTTTCTGGATTGGTGACATTCGTGCATGCGCGGTGCCGCCTAACCTCCTATCTTTTTCTTTTTTGTTCTCGCATGTCCTTTGCTAATTGGCGAGCACAGAGCTCCATCGAATTGCGACTTCGACTTTCCGGAACTATTGAGTCTCTAGGGTCGAGGTTCATCTGATGCAATATATACCGTTCACTATAGCTGAAAGCTGAACACCCTTAGACTCACTTTGGCATTGCCGAAGATCGTGAAACCGTACGGCGGTCAAAGGTCATTTCATTCTCACGAGCACTTTTCGAAAGTCTCTTCTGGGGGTTCAAACCCTGTAACAGGCTGAAGACCATCCTGCTTCGCGGTCCTTCTAGACAGAAACGGGCAGGTCGAATCTTGCTCTCCGGAGCCATTGTCCTATGGGCAGTTAGAGGCCGTATTCTCCAACGAGCTCCGGTTTATCTGCGTTCAGATCCTTGTCTATAGCATATTGAACTGAGGGGATGGCCGTCATACGATCCCCCTAAACAACTGTGCGCCTTACACCGCTAACTCTTTCTCCCTGACTGCAGAGTTTATTGGCTTGCGGGGGGTTCTCTGGGCGGTGTTTTGGTTGAAGGGGACAACCTGCCAATCTTCAGACGCGTCATTTGGCGACGCTATGATGATCCGCGATTCACATAACCGGGAACTAGTCAGGATTCGAACCAGCGGAAGTCTGAATGTGGTGGCTGAGCGGGGAACAATCTCCCTCTGGAGAGAGGCATACCGAGTTACAGACTGGGAACCGGCGGTGTAGGATTCATCTCATCCCTCTCTTATCTCCCCCAGCATAGACGAGCAGCGCTTGGAACATGCTATAGTAGTGGGATGGTTTAATCCAAGTGTCTTCTCATAGCCTGCATAGGTTCTTTGATAAAGCAAGGATGCATCGTCATACTTCTTTTGGCTGTGAAGCAAGATGGCAAGATAATAAATGCTTGTCAGTGTGTCTGGGTGATCCTTTCCTAGCATTTTTTCCCTTCCGTCCAGTGCCCGCCGGTTCATCTTAGCCGCTTCATACTTGCCCTGGTATTGCAGTAATAAAGCCAGATTGCTGATGCTCGTCAGTGTGTCTGGGTGGTCCCTCCCTAGCATTTTCTCCCTTCCGTCTAGTACTCGCCGGTTCATCTCCTCAGCCGCCTCGTACTTGCCCTGGTATTGTAGTGATAAAGCCAGATTGCTGATGCTCGTCAGTATGTCTGGGTGATCCCTCCCTAGCATTTTCTCCCTTCCGTCCAGTACTCGCCGGTTCATCTCCTCAGCCGCTTCGTACTTGCCTTGGTACTGCAACACTAAAGCTAGGTTGCTGATGCTCGTCAGTGTGTCTGGGTGATCCTTTCCTAGTGTTTTCTCCCTTCCGTCCAGTGCTTGCCGGTTCATCTTCTCAGCCGCCTCATACTCGCCCTGGTATTGCAGTGATAAAGCCAGATTGCTGATGCTCGTCAGTGTGTCTGGGTGATCCTTTCCTAGTGTTTTCTCCCTTCCGTCCAGTGCTTGCCGGTTCATCTTCTCAGCCGCCTCATACTCGCCCTGGTATTGCAGTGATAAAGCCAGATTGCTGATGCTTGTCAGTGTGTCTGGGTGATCCTCTCCTAACGTTTTCTCTCTTCCGTCTAGTGCTCGCCGGTTCACCTTCTCAGCCGCCTCGTACTTGCCCTGGTACTGCAACACTGAAGCTAGATTGCTGATGCTCATCAATGTATCCGGATGCTCATAGCCCAGTACCTTTTCTTCTAGCTCCAGCGCTTGCCGGTGCATCTCCTCGGCCGCCTTGTACTTTCCCTGATCCCTAAACACTACCCCAAGGTTGTTTACGCTCATCAGTGTGTCTGGATGCTCAAAGCCCAACACTTTCTCCTTCAGTTCCAGTACTTGCCGGTGCATCTCCTCAGCCGTCTCGTACTTGCCCTGATGACTAAGTACCACCGCGAGGTTGTTCATACTCATCAACGTATCAGGATGCTCGGGGCCCAATGTATTTTCTCGTATAAAAAGAGCATCTAGCCCTTTTTCGTAAGCAAGATTATATCGTCCTTGTGTCTCATCGTAGGAAGACATATTGTGAAGAAGTTGTGCGCGCTTCAGTAAATTTGAGTCAGATGTGAAGGTATATCGAGCTACAACTTGTACATGTGGAGACAATGCTTCACATATGGCCCAAGTGCTATAATCGCAAGATGGAAATGCCATCGTTAATATATTCAAAGCTTCTTCTTGCCACTTAGTCATTTCTCCCTGAAGCTTAAGCCATCTTCGAACCGAAATCTGCACGAGTCGGTGAATTTCAAAGCTTGCTCTCCCCTTCTCAGCAATAACCAAACCGAAGGCAATTAATGCCCCAAGGGCGGTTGTGAACTTGGTCTTCCGCTCGCCATCTCTATGCAGGAGAGTTTTTGGGATTCCTTGTCGATCCAAAACAGCCATGAGAGACAATATCTCAGCTGCTCGTGGCATTTGTTGTCTGATTTGGTCAAAGGATACTTTCCATGTCCGAATGACTGAATTTCGACTCTCGAAGTCTCTTCTAATATCCGGCAGGTCCTCACTCAAAAGATCTTGTATCTCAGAATCCTCTGCGGAGAAAATTTCAAGGTATTCTCCAACCGTAATGCTGTTTTCGCTGATATAAGCGGCTGCTTGAGTAATTGCAAGAGGCAGATATCCTAAAACGTTAAGAAGTTCTCTAGACTTGGTCTTGTCCAAACTGTCTTCCTGCGACACTTTTGACCATAATAATTCCATTGCTTCTTGCATACCCGTTGGCGAAACTATAATTACTTTCTCCCTATTAGCTAGTCTTTCTCCAACCCGTTTATCCCTTGTTGTGATTAATATCGAGCCGTTTGAACTAGAAGGAAGGTAATTGATTTACGGCACTCTCTGTTCGCTACCTATTGATAACGGGTTCGGCTTGGCGCTGAAGATTTCTATATCATCGGCATTGTCTAATACTAACAACCAAGGCCCATTCACATCGTCGCTGAGTCACCTTGAGACTAGTTGGAATGTATCGACATTCGAATCGTTCCAGTTAAGCAAGTAGAGCTTCTTTGCGATGTCCTTGTATGCTTGATCCATCCTATAGATAGTGCTGGCATGTATCCAGAAGACATGGCTTTCGGGATGCCGTTCTCGGAATCTATAGCAATATTCAATGGCGATCTGGGATTTCCTGTACAAGAGTCAACGAGATGTCAGCACTATTAGCAGACAAACTTACCCCACTCCACCAATGCCAGCCAGTGCAATGCGCCTCTGGACTTCGAATTGTCTGCTAATGTTCGCAATAACGTCTTCTCGGCCAATGAACTTTAAATCCCGTTCAAACGGCACTTCGAAGCATGCCATCCGCGAATTCTCGACATCATCTAGCTTGAATTGCTCAATATCTCCTTCACAGCACTTATTGGTTCCTGATAGGAGACAAAGAGCTCTAGTATCCGGTCTACGGTTGGGATTTCGATGTAGCATTTTCTCCACGCCATGGAGACCTTCAATAACCTTGACGCAGGAAACGCCAAGGCCAGGGAAGTTTTCCGAGTCGCTAAGTACATGTATCAATGACCCGTGCATACTGCAGTAGGTAATTAGCCTTTCGATCCATCTCTGAACGTTCGATAATGTCTGCGCAAAGCCACTGGAGAGGCCATCCATTGCAGTTTCAGTAATATCAAGACCATCTAACTCGTCGGCGGGGGACTTGCGGTACCGCTCAAAATCGCTTAGGCTCTCTCCGAGCAAGATTGTGTACATTTCGAGCCAAACGCAGCCCATCGAGAAGATATCAGATGCTCGACCACGCGGCTCGCATAACAGCACTTCGGGAGACGCATACATAGGCGTATGACCGGTCGCACCATGGGTTTGGGTTTCATGCCCACTGTCAACCCTCGTCGATAGGCCGAAATCTTCGATGAACAGTCAGCAACGAGTTATTGATAAGTTCTGCTAATCATACCCACGATAACTCACCTGCAAGGTAAACCTTATAATCCCTTTCCGTTCCACGTTCTTGCACCAAGATGTTGCTTGGCTTGATATCCTTGTGCCGGACAAACTGAGAATGAAGATAGTCCAGACCATGGATGAGACACTTGAAAAACTTTTCCAGAGCCTGTTTTCGAGCAATGTAATCCGACTTATTCAATGAGGCTTCTCGAGGCCTAGGATTCTGCAGGTCAGAAGTGGGTCCATCTGATGGTAGCGCCCTAAAAGACTCAATGCTCCCCATAAATGTCTGGAGATTCATATCCGCAGCTGGGTATATTAGAAGCGAGAAGAAGCGCGGTTCATTAAGAGTGCCAACCAAGCGAATGATGTGCGGGTGCCGCAGCCCTTGAAGCATTTTGACCTCATCTAACAACATCTCAAGCTTTAACAAATGCTTGGTTTTCTGTAGCGATTTCTTCGCGAATATATACGGCCCACGCCGGGTAGTGCGGACCTTGGTCACCAGTGAAGATGACCCTATAGCTATGACGTCTAGTTGTTCGAGTGGCACAACTTCATTCGGGCCGTAATCGACATGGGCACCCCTGCCAGACCAATCAATTCCCTGAACTACCATATTCTCCGCCTTACTCGCTATGTGAGATATTGAAGGTTGGGCCTGTGGTACGAGATCCATGGTTTCCAAGGCATCGACGGTCGGTATGTCGATACTATAAAGAGTAAGCTGTTCCATGTCTGGATATTCTGGCTGTAACTTTCCCCTAGGGCTTGTTGAAGCATCGTTAGCCTGAGGGATGACTTCAGTGGGCAGGCTGTAATTTTCCAAAGTCACATCACAACAAGGCCCAGGCGGAAAGCTGCTAACTATCCGCATGCAATTTGGACGACCGGAATCTGATTCAGAGAGCGTTTCCTTAATGAGTTCCAAGAGCCGTGTCCACCACTCTGACTCTCCTGGTGGAAATTGACGATAAGGAGCATTCAGCCGCAGACTTTGCAGCCAGGAATTGCAGGCCGCGAGGTTGGCTTCAAATGCAATCGTGGGTATATTCTCCCTCAGGCACCGACGGTGGTTTGCGTACTCCAGAAGAGTTCTACCACCTAGGACTGAAGCAATCTGGGAGAACACACATCCCATCGAAAAAATGTCCGCCTGTCGACCGAAGGGTTTTTTCTGAACGACCTCAGGTGCAGCGTAAATTGGAGTAGTATAGAGAGTGTCGATATCCACACTGGAAGCTCCGTGAAGCGCCAAAGTCTGTCAAGAGTACCGTGATCTGGCGCTTCGCTAGGCGTCTGACAATGATGTTCTTCGGTTTGATATCCAAATGCTTGATGTGTGGAGTAGTCTCATTATGAAGGTATGCTAAGGCACCTGAGAGGCACTTGAAGAACATCCCAAGACTGTAAAACTCATGGTACGCCTTACGATTCATGTTTGCTTCTTGCAACTCCTCTAGAAAGGTCTTAAGGTTCCACTGTCCAACAGGAAACAGTAGTAGGTGAAGAGTCCAGCCTAAAGCGTATGTGCCAACGAGCTGGATGAGATGCCGATGTCGAAGCTGTTGGATGTGCTTTACTTCGCTCATAACGACCTCTAAGCCTTTTCTGTAATCTCTAATTATCTTCTGGGCCAAAGGGCGTTCATCGTTGCTTTGGCAGATGACCTTCTGGACGACAGCGTAGCCACCAGACCCTAATACCTCATGGGTTGCAAGTGGAATATCCTCTCTTTTACCAAATTCGACATGGTTCCCTCGACCCGACCACCCTGGCTCTTCAGTACAATTCAGACCGATGTATTGTACGAAACAGGCATAAGGACTTTTGGGCTTCGACATGCTTCAGGAAGGTTTTGCCGGATGGGAGAGTGGGATAACATTCCGTGACAGTCGCTCAAGAAGCCTATGGAAATGATACGGTCAGTCATGGTCACCTAGTGGGGATTGAAGACCAGAATATGTTTGGAGTTGGAGGATCTTAGATGTAGCTACTAATAAAAAGGAAATACTTTTCAATAACAAGATCAAACTAGAATGCATATATTCAGATTGCTCATATGGCCCGAAGAATCGTGACAAGGGAACCTACTGCTCTGCAAACTGCGATAAACCTTCACGGTTCCCACGGGAAAGCTGTGTAGTGCAAGGCTTTAGATTAGATATGGCACGAAGCTAAACTAATCGCGAATGTTAGATAGAAAACTTTCCATTCCTTACATTGGGCTGCCTCAATTGTGCGAGCTTGGCGCGCGAGACCCATAAAAATGGCGCCGTCCCATTCCGCCCATTCTAACATTTCCAATTGGGAGCAGCAGAGGCGAGAACAAAAAATTTGTCATCGTTCATCGTTTTGATCCTAGCTACAGATATACGGTACAAAAGGATTTTCCGCGGATCAGGCGAAAAAAAAAGCATGTAAAAATACCCAATGGCTGTTTTTTTGTTTACGTTTTCAATTTTTAACTCGGATTGCCAGCAAAGTATTTTCCCGTGCCTGCTTAGCTGCCTTTCCTTTCAGGCGTACTCGCCTTCTCCCCCTCTCCTCCTTTCCATATACCCTCTAGGGGGGGCGTGCACTAATCCCGTTCCACCCACCCGAACAACAAAGATTTCCCACATTCGATTTGATTAGCCGCCCCAAGACAGCCTCTCTAGCGGGTATTTCGAGACGGACACTTCAGGACTTCTTAGTCTGGAAATTCAGGGGTATAGCCAAGATTCGAGGACTGCTCTCTTTCTTCTTGATTGCAACGAGTCAGATACTAAAGGTTATGGTGAGGTTTCAATATCCAAAAGAGAACCCCTTCATGTAAAAGCTGTTGCTAGGATATTATCATGGGTGGGGCTAATTCTTGCTCCGCTGCTAGAACGCGGGTCTGTGCTGGAGAAACCAGAAATCTCGACGGTAAGAACTTCTTACAGTCGCGAGCGAAACCGGCTTCCCCCCGTGTGCAGCAGCTGGAGCTTTTCTCCCGCTCTTGGCCAAGGTTCTCAGTGTACTCTATCGGCGTCAGCGAGAGTTTGGGGGGAGGGGGGGGGGGGGGGGGAAGGAAAAAAAAGGCTTTTTAATTGAAAATTAGGGGAAAGACTAACAACCCCCCAAAAAAAAAAAAAACAAATATTTCCCC